>JASPKZ010007293.1:285000-885000 GCA_030220185.1 Diploptera punctata | reverse complement strand
TTATTTCACAAAATACCAAAAAGTTATAACCTAGAGGGTTATAACTTTTTGGATTGTTTGTTGAAATAAAATATTTCGTGTGCAATGAATGAATGGATTCGTATTTAAAACCATTGAAAAAGTCCTTCGTTTCACTGAACTTCAAGAAAAGGTCATCCCCAAATAAATATTAAATATTGAATATAAATATGTTTGAAGGTGACCTTTTCTTGAAGTTCAGTGAAACGAAGACCATTTTCAATGGTTTAAAATAAAAGTTCATCCATCCATTGTACAGGAAATATTTTATTTCATAAAAGTCCAAAACGTAATACCCTAGTACATACACTGTCATATGAAACAGTTCAATGCGTCATTGTTGCCATTTTAATAGAAACAATCTCCATACGTATGTGATTGAATGAGAAATTAAGTTAAATATTCAAAATACTATTGAAAAATAAGGCATAATTACTTATTGTTGTACTTCAGGCTTGAAGACAGTTAGCAAAATAATATTCTATTCGATTAGGACTTTGCTAAATGCAAATAAATCATTTAAATTAAATAAATATTGACATGAGACTACATATGTGGAATATGGGAAATGTACGTAAAAAGAAAAAGAGGACACTGTAATAGTAGTGATTATTTTACAGAGAGCAAATAAAAGTGAACCAAAAATATTCTGAATTAATTTATTCAAAACCAACATCATATTCAATCAATCGTAATTATTATTTATTACATATTGGAAAATGATATTTTAGTACAAAAACCAGTCCTAAGTATGGATTTACACACACCTTTCATAGAAACCATTTATCATAATTCAGAAATCGAGTTGCATATATCGTGTACTGTATAGTTTTGAATATCGAATAATGATAAACGTCGCAAAATCATTTTCATATATTTCGAAATTCTATAGTGTTATCATTCTTCTAATAAAGTGCCTGGAAATGTCTATTTAAATAATGATCGTTGCGAAATCAACATATTGAATTCATTTCATGCCTGTATACAGAGTGTAAACAATTCAACTCAACAATTTTACTCTCATATCATCGGTGTTGTGTAGCGTAACCCCGCCTTTCAGGCGCCCCAACCTGAGAAGTGGGTTACAAGTATGCAATGCCAATTTTTAAATGACAACCTGGAGCATTTAAAAAATAAACAAATACATAAAATTTTACTGCTTGTCGAGGATTTGGAAACAGGCAAGCTGATATAAGGAACCTTGAGAGTCTCGAAGGTATATATAGAATTTGACTGAATATTTTTGATTAATAGTTATTTGCTTTAAATATATTATAGTAATGTTCTGATTAAGTAATGTTGAAGTTATATTTTCTACATATGAACTCATAATCCAATATTATATTGAAAAAAAGTTTAATATGTACTGGGAAGATATTACAACTTAATTAGATATTGGATGAATTCGCTACTTAGATATAATCAATTGAAGTTCAAAAAGGGACGTCCCAGAAAGCGGTGCTATGACGATCTAATATGAAGCTACAATAATAGAAGAAGGAACAGGTTTAAACCTATAATGGAAGAATGAAGAAGAAGAAGAAGTTATTTAGAGAATTAGTCCTCATTTACTAACAATTTTACAGATTCTGTAGAAACGAAATTATTGAAAATGGTAATTATTTCTTGATATTTCAGTTTCGTTTAAGTCCTGATTAAAGTCCGAAGCAATCTGAATCCATTCCAAGCTTATATATTTTTTAATACCTACCGGAAAAACATAGGCCTAAGGAAGGAAACCCGTGGATGTTGTTGGGCAATCGACACGAGATGTCATCCGCGTTGTCAGCTGTATGTGAATAGCGTTTTTACCCCTAAAACATGCGCCTGTTACTCATTTCTGTTAAAGGCTAAGTCCATCGCAGAACCATAGTGCCTCCAGAAGTTCAGATCAGTCTAAAAATCCAAATTACATCAAGAATCGGGACAACAATCCGGCTTGTAGCGTCTTGCCTTAACCAACTAGGCTGCTACGTTACTTCGTATCAAATAGAAACATTAAAATAATAACTCTTCATATGAGAACATCAACGACTACAGCTGTCTTCACAACTACACTGGGAGGCTTAGTACGAATCACCCAGACGATCATAACCGGGAAGCCTTGGCTTGCGGTTAGATAAGAGGAGGGGGAACTAGAATAATCCGCAACGTGGGAGCAACGACCACACTGGAAGCTGCAAACACGGATGACCACAACGCAGATACGGCGGAGATAGATATATCGAAACGGCGAAAATGGCGGAAGTGGCAACCTAATCTCTGGGGATGAAATAAGACATCCAGCTCAGGGAAACAAGAGTGAAGCCCTCAACGGCAGAAGGCGGAAGAGGCAACCTTCCTTGTGGGGATAAAACACAAGAAAGCAAGTCAAAGGCTTTAAGGAGGCAGCCCCTCCAAAGGACTAACCCTGCAGAACGTTAGTAGCGTACTCAGGGGACACTTTCAAATACTTACAAGCCCCAAAGTGATAGCCGGACTGTTCAACGGATGACGACAAACTCAAAGCATAAGAGGATAAACGTTTTGGAATTCAAGAACTGGAAAGAACACTTGACAAGGATGACTGAGAAAAGAATACCAAAAGCAGCATACAGCTATTCACCACGAGGAAGAAGAAGTTTGGGAAGACCAAGAAACAGGCTAGTAAATAAGCCTAAACCGTGATGAGGAAGAAGAATAACTCTGGTATATTTATTTTGAGAACCTCCAATACCTGTACAATTCCAAATGTATTCGGTTTAACTCATTAACACTCTGTATACTTTTATACACATGACAAAACATTCTAAATTATCCAGCCTTGTCAAAGTGCAACGTAAGGCTCGCTTGTTCGAGTCCCCATGGAGGAAGAAACTTTCTCATGGAATGCGGCCAAAGTGTGATCCCGGTACCCCACACACAAATTTGAGAAACTTGGAAATGCAATAATAAATAGTGGATTCAGGTACATAAAACCAGCTGTAACGGCTGATAGATCCTTCACTCTCAGTATATTTCACTCCTTTATTGGATCCATGATCGTCCACTATTGTGTTAGATAGCTTGAATGTGTAGCCAACAATCGAGTGGTAGGATAAGTATCTTCTAAGCTTATCGCATTGCGGAGACAATGTACAAGTATATAGAAAACATTGAGAGAGAGAGAGAGAGAGAGAGAGGGGGGGGGAGGGAGACAAAACGTTATGGGACTTTGATGTTTTATATAAATCCTGAAGCTGATATAAATCATTTTTCTTCAGTTTAGAAACTAAATTGAATAAATTAATTGAAACATTAACACATTTCAGATCTCATCTATTTCTAATAACAGTGACCGCCATATTTCCAGAATCTTCGATGCTAACTATAAATGGGCCCGCAGATAGTATGCAGTCGGTCCTGGTCTGGAAGTCGACCCATGAAGTGAATTGAAAAACCAGTGTGTGAAGGTAGGTGTGTTGAACAAGAACTCAGTGCAACTTCAGGTGTGAAGAAATTTACGTACTATTAATGTTATTGTGTATGTGAAGGACTTATAAAATTATATTAGTTTCTGATTACGAAAATAAATGTGTGAAACAAGTAAATAAAAGTACATTTATTTTGAAATCGGGGTGAAGTTATCAACACCATCATCCTTCACGGATTAGGCCTTTGTAGATTCCGATCTCATATCTGTTCAGCACAGAGCTCTCTTGGTCTTTATACCGATCTTCGTCCTCTAGGATTATACATCACTGCCACTTTTGATATCCTATCCTCTGCCATTCTTTGCAGATGATCTATCCAATTGTAGCTGTGTTCTTCTATTTGTTGAATAAGTGATTGTACTCTTAGTTCCTCTCTAATATTTTAATTTGTAATATGTTCTTCTCTTGTACAACCTTTCACACCCGATAGGAATATATTTTGTTTTTTCTTCTGCCTTCGGGACCAAGGCCTCACTTCCATACATCACCACTGACAAGGGGGAGGTAAAGGTAACGACTTTGTTAGGGGTAGACCCTACACAGGTCCTCACCAACCCAGGGTTATGTGGAGCAGATATTCAAGACCTTTATCTCTGAAGAAGCTATAACCAAGACCGTCCGAACGTGGTGAAGAAACACATCCTGCAAGAGGTGGCTCTGCTTTAACTGAATACGATAGGTTTAGACATGGCTGTCGATAACAAGCCCCAATACACTTCATCACAAGTATGAGTATTGGCAAGGGCATAGGAGAAGGAAAATAAACCCGGTAAAAGGACTCTTGTTATCCGAGGAGAAGGCAAACGTCTAAGGGAAATGGACCCACAGAAAACCTCCGGTCCTCCAGGTTGGGGGTTGTGAGCCGGGCTGTAAACCCACCAGGAAAAACGATCTTTCTCAAACGTTTCACACTGTTAAACCGGGAGGAATTATAAGATAACGACTTAAATTACGGAATAAGTAACTAAAGAAATTTTACCTATTCCTACATCACCGATACCTGTGATAATGATAATAATGATAATAATAATAATAATAATAATAATAATAATAATAATAATAATAATAATAATATATTATATAAAACCTTATTTGAAAGGAGACCGTAAACATATTCCTCCCAAAAACTCACTTTCTCTAATCTACAAGATATGTCATTTAAGTTCTTTAGACACAGTGGCTGGGCTTGTAAAGAGTATGAACAAAAAAGTACTACAATTCCTACAACAGAATTATATAATAAGGAAAAGAGATTTGGTAACGAAACATTAAAACAAAATTTAAACAAATGGAAAAAAGTGCTTGAAAATGACTGGCACAACTAACAAATTACTGAAAACATTTTGGAATAAATCTGAGTTCAAAACGGGCTGTAGATCGGTGAAAGAATATAAAAGCAGCACATAATTAAAATATTATATAATAGCTGATTATATATCCCATACTTGTTAAAATGGACCAGAATACCTATAACATTTGACTGGTTCGAGATACTCCGTAAATAAAATACAGGGCTATTCAATAGGAAGGAACAGACTTCATAAATTTATATCTTCCAATCTAGAGAAAATAGAAACACAATTCCAACGTTCCTGTAAATAGAAAAGTTTGAAGTTCCGATCACGGCCGCATTGGTGCTGTTGCTTGTCATGTTGATTGTTTATAATAAAATTGCGACACAACAGGACGTTGGATTGGAAGAGGAAGAGCAGAAGATCAATTTCATTCCTGGTGGCCTCCCAGGTCACCAGACCTAACCCCATGTGATTTTTATTTTTGGGGAATCATAAAAGAACCCCCTATGCCTAGCACTCTTGAAAATCGAATTGTTGCAGCTGTGAATTCGATAACTAGTGACCAGCTGATTCATGTGTTGTAAGAAATGAGCCATCGTTGTGATATTTGTCGTGTAACACATGGTGTTTATATTCAATGCATAAAATAGTGAAATTCGAACTTTTCTCTTTCCAGAAACGTTGGAATTGTGTTTCAATTTATTATAGTTTCGAAGAAATAAATGTTTGAATTCTGTTCCTTCTTTCTGAATAGCCCTATATTATATGGATGACATGAAATGTTGGACGTTTCTAATAAATTAGTGAAAGAATATTATAACGTAAACATATTCTTGCCAAAACTTACTTACTCCATACTACAAGATCTGTCCTATCCTCTCAAACATAGATTGTAGAAATGTATGATATAATTTACATGAAATATAGTACTGAATACAATACATTAAATTCTCTAAACCAAGGCAGTCAAATTATATAAGAAATTCGATTTTAAAAGTAGTGTAATATTATAAAACACATAAGTCTCGTGGGCTAGTGGTCACAGTTTATGATAACAGTTGAGGGGGTCACGGGTTCCATTGTTAGTCAGACAACGACATTTTTTAAAGAGAATTATTTCTACAGTCGCCCATGTTTTGCATTTATACTAAGTATAGGTTTAAGCACGCTCCTGTAGAGAATCCTATTATTCATAATCTCTCATAACATCAACGGGGTAAAATAACTCCGCCTTCCTGGTGCACCAACTTAAGAATTGGGTTATAATTAGGGCAAGGCAATTAATGATTTTGCATCTTTTTCTTATGAAGGTTGAAACATTGCTTGCATATATTAAAACGTACGGCATTAAAAAACGGATTAAATAAAAGCAATTTGTTAGGGCATTTGTTTGTATTTTCTTAACGTTTTTAGGGATAGGTCATTTTTGGC
This sequence comes from Diploptera punctata, assembly GCA_030220185.1. Classification (NCBI taxonomy): domain Eukaryota; kingdom Metazoa; phylum Arthropoda; class Insecta; order Blattodea; family Blaberidae; genus Diploptera; species Diploptera punctata. Next base: position 878,804 of record JASPKZ010007293.1, on the reverse strand, counting down.
AATTTTTAGGTCATTTTGAGCATTTTGTACACTTTTCCGGAAGGCTGTGACATTATTTGTATTTGATTTAAGATTTTCAATATAATTCAGTATTTTTAATTGTCAATACAATTTCTTGGAATTAAGTACTTGTTTTGCTAAGTACTACCCCTATTTTTCAAGGTATGTAATGATCTTGCCCACTTCTAGGAATTTTATTCAATTTCTTAGAGCTTATGCTAGCTTCTACCCTTATTATGATTGTTAACTGCAATTCAAAATTGCTGTAAGAGTGCACTGTTTAATTTAAATGGATTTTGTGCAATAAAAGGTACTGTAATATGTATTTTTTTAAATACTTATCTTTTAATATTTTGATGTTAAGATAAATTTTATGTAATTCAGTATTCAAGTGAGTACTTAATCTAATAAATAGTATTTTTATGGTAATTCTTAACTTTTTATTAATTTTTATTGGTAATTTTTTGCATTTTTAGGTCATAAATTCATTTTTTATTTTGCATTTTTTACCAATTTATAGGTCATTAAATGCCTTGCCCTAGTTATAATTATACCCTGCCGGAGAGAATACCAAAATGTCGTAAAAGCAATCTGCTGGCCTTAGTAAAAACAAAAAATTAACATTATTTTGAAATCAGTATATTATAATTATTTTTCTTTGTTGAAATGTAATTAAATGGAAATTATCATTCTGTGATTTAATAGATTTTCTATAACATACGTTAGCTACGAAAATGTATGCAGAACCTTTAAAAGTGAAATTTCAGTTGTTTATATAGTGACAATTTTAGAAACAATGTTATATAATTAATTTTTGATCTGGTGTTTCTGTTTTTAAAAACATACAGTGTCTCGTGTTTTTAATTAACTACGCCGATTAATTAAATTGAAAAATAATATAGGATACTCATAATAGCATATCATCAATCGGAAGTTGAGCTTCAAGCACACAATAAGATTCTTTCACAACATAATGAAAATTTTAAAATTGTAAAGTGGCACGATATCCTCGACACCTTATCAAATACATTTTTTTTTGTAAAATTGCTTTCTAATCACTTTATTAAAGCAGAGGTAGATTTATGTTGTCAAGGTACTTTGTCATCTGATAATATGTTTATTTCTATGTTATATTTTTCTGTTCCAATACATTAGGTACGTAATTCACTTAAGATAGTAAATCATTTATCTTATGTAATCTGATATCACCCATCTCAACTACCAATAACTTACAGACATTTCTTTCTTTATATAAACTTACCAACTAACTCACTGGCACTACCGAACCCGTAGGAAAATGGCCGGACGTACATAATCTCTCCATATATCCCTATTCTGAGCTAATGTTTTCCAATCAATCCCTGTATAATCTATTTCCTCTTATATTGGTTAATGTTACTTTCCACCTCATTCTTGGTCTACCAACTGGGCGTTTTCTCTCTGGCATTCCTACAAGAAGCTTCCATGAACGTCTTTCATTCCCCATTCGTGTCACATGTCCTGCCAATAGCAGTGTACGAGGCTTAAATCTTCTTATTATATATATTTTCCTATAAAGACCTCGAGATCACTATCTTCATCATTCGCCTGTCAGTTTATCTGTCATTCGGTCCAAAAATGTCCTTAAGAACTTGTAACGGGAAAAAGAAAAAGGCGTAATAGTAGTAGTGCCTGGGCAGGGCTAGTACTATGTATGTCAGCGTTGTGGATTTTCACCGTGGAATAAGGCGAGGAGCGAAGTAAGTAAGGACACTGAGTACAATCAGGGGGCTCACCAAGACAACACTGATGTCAAATTTATATATTTTATTAATTAATATGTAGCACAGGCGATCCACTGTTACAGTTCCTAATCCAGATCATTGGAATTGTTTGGATATATTCCGGTATCTTTTCTTCGGAATAGTACAAGTGCGAATAGCGGTAGACACTCGACCAATTTTATTGATGTTTTGGCGAATCTATCGCGTTTTGAAACACTGATAATTACTGGTCTTCACTCGGCCTAAAGTGTTATATAACACCAGCAAACTTATGCTTTTAAAATTAACTTTTAAAACTTGCGTACTTGCCCTAACACATTTAGTGTATCTAATAGGTCGCTTGCCTGCGACCGGCGAAATATACGAGTCCGCACTGCCGCGGAACTCAAACAATTAATCCTGCGCGGAAGTCTTATGTTAATTTTGCTCCTCTCGGGAATCCTCCCGGAACAGACTGCTCTCACGATGTTCGGAATATATCCAATACTCCATCTTAAAAACACAATTTAGAAAACCAATATTTTATTGGCTTAACATATAATTAACATATATTAAAAACGCCTTACTCGCAGAATAATATTTACTTATGGACTCTGATCGGGCATTATAGTTCCCACTATAGTTAAACCAGAATCTCGGGACAATCATTGGTCCATGTATTTCCAGGGTGTGTTTTTCACACGGCTGGTGAGAAGTTAGCTAATGACGCCGGAAATCGGTCATTAATTTACAGAAAACAGATGGACATAGTTTTTGGCTACTGTCGCCATCTCAACAGGCTGTCTACTGGTGTTCGACACCGAAGACTGACCGTCATTTATCTCTCTGGAAAGATGACTTCCAGAGCCGGACAAGGGACGTTCCGTCTCCAGCTGCGAGGCCGTTTTAGTAGGGGACAATTCGTCCCGGCTGTAAAACAATTTAACTTACATGTGTCCATCTTCAAAAAACTTGAGATACAAAGGACAGAATCGCCTTTATTATTTACTAAGGCGTGACAGGTTTAGTAAAAGATTCTCACAAACCTTTTTTTCGACAGTGTAACTACATATTTAATAATCATGTTTAATAATAAAAGTAATTAGTGCAGTTATTTCTGCTACAAACTTTATTTTCAAATAATCGTAATCTCCTTTCCTCCTTTAAAGTAAGAGTCCATGTTCTCATCCATAGGTAGAGTAATAGTTTTATACGTTTTCAGTTTTACATTTTTTGAAAGGAGTTGGGACATCAAAAGTCTCTGCTAAGCATAATAGCACGCATTTCCAGAATTTAGCCTATGTTTAATATCTTTGTGTATCTCATTCCTATTTGTGATTATTGTCCCTAAGTATTTGCATTCAGCCACTTCTTCAAAATTTCCCTCATTTGTCATTAGCTGTCCATTTCCATTACATAATACATTTCTATGTGTGATCATATATTTACTTTTATTCATATGTAATTCCAGTCCCAATTTCTTAGTGTTACTCAATGGTGTGTGCGCTTTGGCCTTTAGTATCTCTTCGCTATCGCCAAATAATAATACATCATCAGCATAAATTAACAGCTTATTAATACCATTGAGTTGTATGCCTTCTTCATCCTCTGAAAATATGATGGCATGCTCTAGTAAAAATTAAATAGTAGAGGAGATTGTGCATCTCCTTGCTTCAACCCATTCTGGATTTAAAAATTATCCGAAAACTGTTTGTCTACACGCATCCTACTCTGTGTGCCATTTAGACACATTCGTATAAGTGTAACTAACGTTTTAGGAATTTCGAACTCCAGCATGATACTATACTTATAACTTCTCCCTCTTAATTGGATAGTAGGCCTTTTTGAAGTCAACGTATAGCTTATGTACAGTACCATTATACTTCCATTTCGTTTCTAAAATCTGTCTGATACAAAAAATCTGATCTGTTGTATATCTGTAGTTGTTGCAATCAGTTTTATCTCTTTTCTTATAAATTGGCACAATGTTAGATTCTATCCATCCAACTGGAAGTGCTTCTTTTCCCAAATCATACTAAGCAACCGGCGTATCTTGTCCATCAATTTTTCACTCCCTGATTTTAGCAGTTCTGCTGGGATCTCATCTGAACCTGATGCTTTATACATCTTTAATTTTTCTGTCGCCATTTCAACCTCTAATGAACTTGGTTCTGCGAATAACATTTCTGCTGTCAGTTAATTATCCTCTTCAATATCCTATTCTGTATGTTCATTTAATAGCTGATTGAAGTAACTTTTTCATCCATTTAATATACTCCAGGAATCTGCAATCATATCCCCGTTTTTCATTCCGAATTATGCTTCTTCTAGCCTGAAGCCCTTTCTTCTCTATACTAATTCCCTGATATAATTATCTAATGTTCCTATTTTTTGCGTTCATTTCAAGATCATTAATCTTCTCTCTCAAATATTTCCCTCTTTACTCTTTAGGAACCTTATGGTTTCCCGTCTAATATTACCCTAATTGCTCCTAAATTTAATCATTTGCCGTTCCCCCCGTAAACACGCTTTCATTTTTGCTAGCTTTCTTTTCTTTACAATTGTCGGTATATTCCTCATCAAAATACTTCGTATTTTGTTTCTTTTGTAAATAGCCGTGCTTTCTGATGATGAGAATTTAATAGTAACTTCTCTATTATAGCCGCCCCATTAGTTAGTTATATTAGGGTTTCTTATTCGCTTTGCATCATTGTCATATGAATATTCCCGTATATTAAATCTAATAGCAATTCTGATTTTGTATTCGCTGCCGAATTTAATCATTTTTCAAGTTTTTTAAGTTCAAGATTTCCAGGATCATCTTACAACGATTGTTCCTTTCATAAGCTATAAGCCGTTTGTCTGATTTTCACCTGACCAGATGATGATTCCGAATTGCTGTCTGTCCCTATTATCTTATCTAACAAAATGCGATTGAGGCTACTGTGCAAGCGTTTGTTCACTAATACATGAACTATATGGTTCCGAGTTTCGCCATCTGGAGACGTTCAGGTGTATTTATGAATATCCGTATGCTGAAATGTTGTACTCTTAACAATGAGATCCTTTGATGTGGCAAAGGTGACTAATCTAACGCCATTGTCGTTACTTCCTTCATGAAGACTAAATTTGCCTATGTTTATTGTTGGTTTGAATATATCTTCCCGCCCGACTTTTGCATTAAAATCTCATAAGACAATTTTCATGTGATATCGTGAAAGGCTATCAAATACGCATTCTAATTCTTCACAGAACTCATCCTTGTTCTTGTGATCTTTATCTTCTGTGGAAGCATATACATTTACGATTAAAAACTCGTGTCGTTTAGCCTTTAGAATTATGTTTGAAATCCTATCACTAATAAACTTAATACCTTGGATAGCGGACAGCTCCTCCTTCTGACTAAAAGACCCGTTCCAAATTCAGGTAATTTCTGCACCCCCGTAGTATAATATAAATTTTCGTGATTCCTGATTACCTTCTCCTAGCCATCTAACTTCCTGTAAAGCGACTATATCCAAGGGCGATTTATCTAATTCACGCGTTAATACCTCTGACGCCTCGCTAACATTCCATGTTCTTAGGAACATGTCCCTGTGTTTGAGTCTTTGGCATGGGTTCCCTGAAGTAGTCCCCGCCCGGAGAACCGAATGGGGGACTATTTGACCTCCAGAAAATTTTACCCCAGTGGAACCCATGTCGCTTTCTCTTTACGGTGAACGACCGTTATTTTACTATCATTTGTTATTTTAGTATTATTTATTATTTTGAAAATATCATCGCGCAGAAAATAATATACAACGCACGTTTGTGAAGAGTTTTACAGAATCTCGGAAATAAAAACCTCGCTATCGATTGATTTTTAAACATTTCGTGGCTTCTGTAAAATCCATTTCCCAACCTCGCATCGTAATATATAACGTGTTATAAAAAATATTTGGAAGTCATTAAATATTTATAGGAGTGGATTACCAAAAAAATTGTGCAAAATTAAACGGTCGAATATACGCGATATGAATTGCACAAATGCCCCAATAATTGTGGACCCATAAATTCTTTTTTTTTAGAAAAAATAGGAATATGTGGTTAAAAGCCGCCACTGACATATATTTGTAAACATCTTCTAGCTAAGCCAATATCAACTGGTAAGAAACTCGATTCGATGCATGATTCCTGAGCATTGTTGTCGTAGAGCACGTGAATGAGGAGTTAAGGGGAAATGTAAACGTCAAATACACTTATCCTCCCTTGATAGCATAATGGTGGTTTATGTAGAGGTTCCTGTTCGTAGTTCATATATTATTATTATTATTATTATTATTATTATATTATTATTATTATATTATTATTATTTAATATCCGAAATTTTAAAACCTATTTGACCTAAGGTACATTATGGTTATAGTTTGTTTACATAGATGTGAGTTGTTATATAATTGGATCTAAAATTTATTTTTAATGAACTTTATGTATAAAAAACATTTAAAAGTCTGTAGTTATTTTGAGTCATAAATACTTCTGTAATGGATGATTCACTTAAACAGGCGGTGTCATTTGGAATATATGAGAATTCCAACCTTTCGTTCCACAACAAGACAATCAAAGATAATATGTTCAACGATTCGGTTGCTAATACCACTCGTAGTTCCCGTTCAATTAATAAGTCAAATGCCAGGGAAGACGTGACTATTTCATCAACACCAACACTTTCTTCGAGGGTACATATTTATTGTACAACAATATGATGCTGCAAAAGCATTTAATTTATATATAACTTTTAAGATTATTTTTTGTTATTACTGAAGATAAATCTTCATATCTTGTTGTTACGTTTTCATTTTAAAAATATTGAATCAGATATGAAAATAATCCATGAAATAATATTTTCGTTAAATATACTTATATCCGTATCTTAATTCATATTTGTAAAGATAATCTAATAGGCCTATATGTATATTTAAGAAAATATTCAGTATGGATAATTAATATTTTATCTTTCTACTACGGTACGATACTTTTCCTCGTTCCATTTGATTAGTTCTTTAAGATCCATAAACATAAATATAATGATAATGGTAAATAATAATAACAATAATAATAATTAAAAAATAATAATAAAAATCTGTTAATAAAATTATTATTACTAATAATTAAATTATTATTATTATTATTATTATTATTATTATTATTATTAGATTTATTACTTTTAATACCATTGTACGATATATCCAGTCATATGACTGCGAAGCATGGTTCTCTTACTTCAAGGGAGGAGAAAATATTCTGAATATATGAGATAGAGTTCTTAAGAAAAAAATTGGACCACAGACAGATGAAGAGACAGGTGAAAGTAGAAGACTTCATAACAGTGAACTACATGATCCCTTCCAGAAATCAAACGTAATAACATCAGTTAAATCTAGTAGATGGACAGGACATGTGGTATGACTTGGGAATGAATTTAAGGCATAGAAACTTCAAGCAAGAAAACCATAGCGAAAGCGGCAAGAATGTGGGCCGGAAATGAGGTGGGGGAATAATATTAACCATGATTTGATGGAGCTGACTGATATAGCGAATAATTGGAAAATAATTAGCTCGGGATAGGGATGCAATGACAGCGTAGTCCCGCAGCCATAAACGTTCGAGTTTTGTGGAGCCACTGAACATTTATAACTAAATATATATATACCTTTAATATATTCTGTACATAATATACAAAAATATAATACTTTAAGATTATATCCATCAATAGTAAATCTGCCCGAAGGCAGGTCCTTCACTGCAATCATAGCATTTTCGTGCTATGCTTGCAGCTTTACTAGGGAATTGTGTAGGTGTGGTAGCTTCCCGTTGCTTTCCACACCGGTGAAGGATAATGATGATAATGATAATGGTAAGGATGATGGTCATATGATTTCCGGGACTGTTGGGCCTTAAAGGTTTCCTGAGATTTGTCTTACAGGTGAGGAAAAACCCCGATAAAAACCTCACCCAGAAAAACTGCCCCGACCGGGGATCGAACCCGGGCCCGCTGCGTGACAAGGCAGCACGCTACCTCGAGACCACAGCGATGGACTAAGATTATATAATAATGTAAATAATCATCATCATTATCATCAACAACAAGGATGAAGCCCAATGGCCTGTTCCGATCTCATTATAGGTCGAATTGGTCCTTCCATCTCTTCAAAGGTCTTCCCAACATTCTCCTCCCTTATAATTATACATTATTCTTGGTATGCGCTGTTCATTCATTCGTAACACGTGCTGAAGATAAGCATTTTGATAATATTTTATTCTTTCACACAGATTAACTATAATGTAAATAATAATAATAATACGTAAGAATATAATTAATAGTAATAATAATATAATTAATAATAATAACAATAATAATCTATCTTCGGGTTTTTACAGCTGCTGGCGTCTTCCCGTGCCAAACCTCCAAACCCTACGATCTTGGGCATCTTCAATGCTTAGCCTTCTTGCTTACATTACTATCTTTATGCTTTCCTTCCATGTTAACTTTGGTCTCCCACTTTTCTTCTTTCTACTCGATTGCCATTGATATAGCAGTTTTGGCTGTCACTCATCTTCCATTCTTAAAATATGTCCTAACCATTTTAATTCCTTCTCCTCAATTCTTTCAAATATGCATTTTTCAGCTTCTATTATGTTTCCAATTTCATAATTTGTGACATCTTCTAATTTGACTTTCTGGCACTTCTGAGTAAATAATCCATTTCTAGAGCTATTAGTCTATTCCTGTAGTAATTATTGATTTTCCATACTTCACTTCCACAATAATAATAATAATAATAATAAAAATAAAAATAATAAGAATAACAATAATAATAATAATACATTAAAATGAATTCATATGGTATAATTACTAGTGTGCAGTTCTAGGAACCGCCACTGTCTTTTGATCTCCCTTCCTCATAACTCACCTATGAGAGCTGAGCAATTGAAGCTCGCTTTCTAGAGCTACGGATGACTATGTCTATTCTAGTTGATATATTCAGATATATTAATAATATATCAGTATGCGAGGTTGGGAAATGGTTTTTACAGATGTGGGGAAATGTTTAAAACCGAGCGATAGCGAGGTTTTTAATTTCCGAGATTCTGTAAAACACTTCACAAACATTCGTTGTACACTAATTTTTGCGCGATGATGTTTCCAAAATAATAAATAATAGTAAAATAACAACATCTTTGTTGGAAATACTTGCGTTCATTATAAACAACTGACTAACGTTAACAGTGTGGGCAATGATTATTAGCTGAAACTTTAGCGGGCCATGACACAATCAGTCATAAAATGGTTGCAAGTACGTATTTAATGTTTTATATTATTTCAAATAAAGTTAATTTCATTTAAAATGCACTGATTTATTTCGTATAATGTATATTAACACTACCTTTTGGATATATTTTTGTATATACATAGTATGTAATATACATAAAAGACAGTGGTTTTACTTTCCGCAAGTGGTTTGCTATAGGCTATGTAATATTACAGTATAATTATTTAGGTTGGCAACCCCGAAATGTAGGAAGTTGAACTTTCAATATCATGGTCGCCATTGCTGTCTTCTTCTTTTTCCATCCAAGTATTAGACCAAGGCTTGTTACGATCCTATGGAAACTTTTCCCTCCAGCGTTTCATAGGACGGCCCAGAGATCTTGTTCCTCTTGGTTTATAATTATAAACAGCTTTGGGGTTCCGATTTGAACTCATTCTTTCAAGATGGTGTTTCCAATTTAGTTGGTACTGTTTAATATATTCCAAAATTGGCGTAGTCTTCAATTCTTTTAAGATATCGGTGTTCCTTTTCCGATCCCATCTGGTGTAACCCCGCTGTTCTGCGCTTGAATCTCATTTCACAAACCGTTATTCAACTTTCATGTTTTCTTTTTAGTGTTCATGCTTCACTACCATAGGTCAACACTGGTCTAGCCAAAGTGTTATATAAACGTAATCTGGTGTTTCTTGTACAAGGGATGGTTTCATAACTTGATTAATAATTCCCAACCTTTTATTATAACTAGGGGATATGTGGATGGCGACCACAAGGTACCCAAGCTGAGCAAAACATTGCTTCCACTTACTTGTGTTTTGCTCCTTACTTTTATCTTTAACCGATCTGGTATTTCTTCCTTTCTTCCACTTACTTATACCAGACTCTTTTAACTTTACTATCTAACCTCTCTAGGTTAACTATGTTTTTTCGACCCCGACGCTATTAGAGCATCCGAGGGCTAGGGAGTCTTTTATTCTTCTTTCTTTTATTTTCTTTTCTTCTTCAGAAAAGCCTGACAATAGGCGAAAAGATGGCAGCCCCATCGCTGGTCTTGCCTTCTTTTGGCCAGCAACCAATCGAAGGGACTATTATTATGCTTTCAAGTCTTATACGAGAATTTCCCGCCATTGCTGTAAGTACGACAAAATGCACTATCGCACAAAAAAAGTTATTGCGTGTGGCATCATTGTAGACTTGTAAACATAAGGAGGAGGAAGGGGTTTGTACAAGTATAACTGTGTGCCTACTTATGTAGTTTTTTATTGCTATATATAACCTTAACAAGACTACCAAAGGCAGCATGTAACGACATGCCAAGAGGTCCAAGGGAACGTAGGAGGACGGCCAGTGATGACAATATGGACAGAACAATTGTGAGGGCGGAGACAGGTATTTTGACTAGCCCATGAAGTGAAGAAGATGAATAAGAAGATAACCTTAACGGCACGACAGGTCTAGAAGGCCCTTGTACTAATAGCCGGCTGCTGGCCTCACATCTATATTATTAAAGTCACAGAGATATATGATCATCCTGACAATGTAAGGGTGATTTGTGATCTGTATATCAGGTCCCCAGTCCTTATAGCTGGATTTCTCGAACAGAAGCCGGTACTAATTGTAGCTACCGAAATGCCTCACGATGCAGGGAGGGCACCTGATTCATACTGGCCGAAATGTCATGAGAAAATGTATCCTTCCATCGAGACCCAAACTAGCACAAATCCCATAGCTCTGAGCCAAGACCTCTTGCCTTAACCAGGGCGCAGGGCTATATCATTAGTAGGCTAATTCAACAATATATTTGAAAAAACTGCATACGCCCAATTCGAAAACCGTTGTCATGTAGGGATGTCAATTTATACATCCGTTTACTTTTACAAATCATTTGCCAACATCTGTCGCGTGTTTTCACCAATAGCTCAATGAAAACACGAGTCATAAACTTGATCGGGAGGCTTCGTCATCATTCTTACTTTGGTTATTGCAACAAGCAGACATGCGTTTTGGTGCTCCTTAGCCTACATAATGCATGTAAGTTGATTGGTTATAATAATATATGCACTGGTTGGGCAAAATAAAAGTGATTTGATTGATCAATTACAGGACATAAATCGCATAATGATAGGGCGTTAGGATCGATCAACAGTGATTGTGAACCCTTTTTTCAATTTAATTACGAGCTCTGTTTTGATTTCGATGTGTTTGTTGTTTTCGGATTGGGTTGTATTACCGCACAACTGTTTCCAAGGTACGTGTGTTCTGCCGTTATTTTTAAAGTGTTGTTGCATGAACTAAATATTGTTTCTATGCTCTTTATTGACTGATCGATGTAACTTGAGACTTCGGATGTCAGTCCTCTCGAACTCTGTGAGGTCTGTCTAGTAAATTCTGAACATTTTTTATAATATTAAATTTATTAAGGGATTAAAACTTCTTTTTTTATTCAATGCTCCAGGTTGTCATTTAAACATTTCTGGTGTTCTCTCTAGGTATTGGCTAATTGTAACCAACTTCTAGCGTTGGGGCGCCTAGAAGGCGGAGTTATGTTACCCCGTTCATATGATGGATCCATCCATAGTGCGTCTGCCCGAAGGCAGATCTTTTACTGCAATCATAGCATTTTCATGTTATGCTTTATAGTTTTACTAGGAAATTATAGGTATGGTAGCTTCCCGTTGTTTTCCACGCCGGTGAAGGATGATGTTGATGATTGCCGGAAGATTTTCGGGAACTGTTGGGCCCTAAGCTTTCTGAAATGTGTCTTATAGGTGAGGAAATACCCCGATAAAACCTCACCCAGGAGCCTGTCCTGACCGGAAATCGAACCGCGGTCCGCTGCGTGACAAGGCACCACGCTACCTCGAGACGACATGATGGATGATAAATGATAATGAAGTTCCAGGAGAATTCTTAACCAAAACTTAACCTAAAATTCAGACCATGGGCAACCGCAGGAACGATTCCCTTTAAGGAAAAATTCCTATGTCTTCACAGGGAATCGAACCCTGTACCTCATGAACAGTAGTCAGAAACGCTGTTCACTAGCCCATGAGACTGGTCATGTCATTTTATAGTCCATATAAATTCGGGGCACATTTGTCATGAAAAATAGTTTGTAAATATACTCAGAGTACGAGAAGACTGATGCAGATAGTTAATTGACTGCTAACTGTATGGAGCTAATTGATATTCTAATTGTCGCCGAATCACATACTCCAACATTCTTTCCCAGCACACAGAGAGAGAAGTTAAGGTAATGGCTGTAGAATTACAGGCAGCCTGTTTCTTTTCTCGGTCTACAGAACGGGATAATTTTTCGAAACTTTCAGAAAATTCTGAAAATGTGACTTTTCATTGAAAAAAGATAACACCTACCAAAAAAGGAAAAATACTTCGCCCACCAAGGACAAACAAAAAGGCGAGCCCTAAAACGGAAAAAAAGAAAAAGATAAGCGAAGGAAGCCGCTCCAAATAGCTTCTCATCCGACTGCAGTTCTAACAGTTACAACTAAGAATAGTTAATCAGTTTTTGTTGATGAGGTACCTGATGAACCATTCACCATGGTAGATCCATCCCGTAATGCTGTTGCCAGTGTATCCACAGCTGCTCCAGTGGCGGGATCTTCTACATTACGTGTTTGGAATGAAGAGAATTCTCCTCCAATCACAGTGATAGGTTCTGCTCCGGATGAACAGGGCTATGAAGCGCCTTATTGCAGTCGGTTTAAAATTAGTGAATGCTCGTCAGGTTTAGTGCTATTACGCGTCCTGAGTGGATGACGTTCATAAGTTAAATGAGTATTATTTATTTCTTACATATGGAATATTTTATTTATAAACTCAAGAAAGAACTACAATTGAAAGTGTGTTGGAGAGGCTTCCGTCATGTACCCCATTCTAGAAATTCAGGAGGAATTATTCTCGTTAGCAATTCCCTTTTACACAGCCACAAAAATTACGAAAACATTGACAATTTGGTCGTCCCCTTACCTTTGTTTATTCTGGAGCTCGGCAATACTGTCGAAGGTCGAAAACATCTATGACTTCAATCGCCTCCTATACAGAGTTGTAGCGTTAAGCAATGTAGGCCAAGTTCTGAACTGAAACAGTTCTTTACCTGCTAGTCATTGAATTATGCCTTTCGAGGGTGCAACTGAACTCCCCGTCGTGTAGTCTGTGCCGCGGCCCATATCAACAAGATCTGTCCAGTTAAGGCCAAGGAAGAGAGAAATCTGTGCACGCTGAAGTGTGTGTGGTTGCCGAGCATCAAATCATGGCTTCCCAGCTTCTCAGGCAGCCAAGAAATTATATTATAAGGTCCAAAAATCTATAACCAAACCTACAGTTGCTGAACACAAACCTGGAACCTTCTCTTCGGTGAAGGTCAACCCAACCATATCCTAAACCCAGCCATTAAAATCTGAAATTTCTTCTGAAAACGCTATAGAGAAAACACAGTTCAGGCCCAGGGCCGGCTAATGCCAACTACAAACCTTAGTGGTGATGGAAAGGCAATGCTCCTGGATATCCAACCCATGTTGACAGGATTACGAAATCACGTGGAGCTTTTTTTCTTCATGAACAAAGTTTTTGCAGTATAAGCTCTCCCGGGTGGACTACCATGTGAATTGTACGAGGTTACCTCGCCTAAAATAACGAGGCTCAATCTGTGTTTTTGGCCTTCCGAATCTCAGTTCGCCGGCACTTCAGTTTCTGATGCCTTGTTCTATAGCGATAATACCCACTTTCCTCCTGCAACATTGACTTCTCATCCAAAATATATGTAGCCGCCAAACGGCTAGAAATAATTACTACTACGGCATCTCGATAGACACATAATAATTAGCTGTCACGAAGCCTCATAGGCTCCAATACGCAGCACACTGGACGACATCTGTCATCATTACCACTTACTAGTAGTAGTAGTAGTAGTAGTAGTGATAGTAGTGGTAATAGCAGCAGCAGCAGCAGTAGCAGCAGCAGCAGCAGCAGCAGCAGCAGTAGTAGTAGTAGTAGTAGTAGTAGTAGTAGTAGTAGTAGTAGTAGTAGTATGTATTTAATCAGCAATGATGCCGACGAATGGTTCACTAGTTTTGCATGATATTTTAAGAAATTGAATTCTGTTTTATAATTGATCATAAATTTCACTCATTTCTTATTAACTCATTTTTATTCATTTTCCCTTTAATTTGACTAATCTTTCACATATAACCTTAACAGGGATTGGAGTACTAATTATAACACACCATATTCTTAACTGTTAAAGGTAGTGTTAAAGAAGTCATTCTTGCGTGTGGATGCTATCCTGTACTCGTCTCTCCGCAGTGGATTTCAAATTCCTTTAAAGCCATAGAGTAGTTTCTGAATTGTAATACGCTTGTACAATTATCAACTATGTTAATGCGAGTGTTATACACTACGATTTCGAAATGATATCGAATATAAAAATCTAAATTATTTGGATGAAAATATCCAGGAGGCAAACAAACAGGCCAAAATCAACCAATAATTTCTCGACACAACTGTGCGTTTTTTATATTGTCTCCCAATAGCATCAAAATATGCGTCCTCGTTCATAGATCTATCACATTCTACGACTTTACATTAGGGATACATCTTCAAGCAATGCAGGAAGATAATGCTTCTAAAACGAAACACACTAAGGCCAATGGTTATAATAGAAGAACATGTGACTTTATGGGACATTCTGTTATCACTAACCTCATATTAATCGAAAAACTATGTTTATAAGTTTATTGATGAACAGAATATGATTTTACTTCACGTTAAAAAATATGAAATCTGAAATTAAAAATAGTGAGGAGATACTAAAGACAATACGCACACACTGTTGAGTAACGCTAAGAACTTAGGACTGGAAGTAAATATCAATAAAACTAAATATATGGTCACACGTAGAAATACATGAGGGAAATTTTGAGGAAGTGGCTGAATTCAAATACCTAGAAACAATGATCAAAAATAGGAATGAGATGCACAAAGAAATTAAACATAGGCTCAATTCTGGAAATGCGTGTTATTATGCATTGCAGAGACTCTTGATGTCCCAACTCCTTTCAAAAAACGTTAACTGAAAATATATAAAACTATTATTCTACCAGTTATATTATATGGGTGCGAAACATGGACTCTTACTTTAAGGGAGGAAAGGAGATTACAAGTATTTGAGAATAAAGTACTAAGGAAAATTTTTGGACCAAAGAGAGATGAACAGACAGGTGAATGGAGAAGACTAAATAACAATGAACTACGTTATCTTTATAGGAAGCCAGATATAATAAGAACAGTTAAGTCTCGTAGACTGCGATGGGCAGGACATGTTGCACGTATGGGGAATGAAAGACTTGCATTGAAGCTTCTTGTAGGAAAGCCAGAGGGAAAACACCCAGTTGGTAGACCAAGAATGAGGTGGGAGAATAACATTAACTATGATTTGAGGGAAGTAGATTATACAGGGAATGATTGGAAAACATTAGCTCAGGATAGGGTTGTATGGAGAGCTTATGTCCGTGCAGTCATGAAACTACGGATTCGATAGAGCCAGTGAGTAAGTAAGTTAGTGGATTCCGCTTTGTTTGTAAATGAAATGTTCTATTTGAAACGAGGGTTGACCAGAATCTGTTGGATTCACATTCATAATGCAATCTAGGAACAAAGTTCGTATTTATGAAACATTTAAATTTATGGGGTTTGCTAGAATGTTGTAGCAGTTGCAGGGGGTTCGTCTTCGCGTAGTTTCGGCGTAAATAATGACTCACAGAAGTCGTTTAATATACATACAATCACTTTATTTAATTTAACAAATTACCAGTGAAGGTTAATCACAAGTTGCACTAACAATTAATATTGCTTCAAAGTTCATCTGTTTCTGATTTTTTTTAGTCTCTGATGAATCCGCTCAATACAGTTGCTTTTCTCTTCACTCACTTTACCTATCACTGTCAATACACAATTGACTGGCTTCCGTATTCACCACACATTATATAGCGACGTAGACGGAATTTTCTAGGCCCAAGGTCGAGACACATCCAAATGGAACCTTCTGCCCATCGATATTTTCTGAAAGGGAAGTAGGAAATCGTAGAGATCTCTGGAATGATAGCCCAGATATTCCGATTATCTGCGCGGGTTTTTCCCACTCTCGAATCGGCGACTCGTAAATATATTTCGATCGATGCGAGACCAATATTCTCTTCTTCGCCTGCGAAATTTAAACGTCATTACTACAAACGCGTCACAATATAGTAAATTGCTATGTAAAATTCTGTGTACAATACAGTAGTTTGAGCTCGGATTAGTCATAGCAATTCTCGTCGTCGAAGAATAGAGTTGTACATCCAACACTAAGCGCTCAACATTAGGAGTAATTCAAGCTGGTCTATCAACTACCCTGTCATGTGCGAACGTCCCAAGTACACTGCGCTTAAATCTGTTGATGGTAAAGGGAGATGTTATAACAATATGTCTATATTTAAGTAGTTTAAAACTAAATGCAATAATAATAAGGATATATTAACATAAAAATAGAAATAATGATAAAAATGTTTGACTGAACAAGTCAATAACTTAATATAAAACATGAAGGGGTTAAAAAAATAAAGGAAAAATTACTGTTAACATTGTAGCTATGATGGACAATTGTAAATTGACTTCAATCAGGAATGCCTCTTGGTATAAATATAAGGCCTCCCGTTTATTGTAATTAGGTCTTCCATTCATGCAATGTATACCCGCATACTCTTCGTGTTCAATTGTCAACTATTGTACAGCACAACCGATACTCGTCAGACATGTGACGTCACTGCTACAGTATATCTATAATTTAGGAATTGCGAAGGAGTGTAGCTGGTTGTGATTTTCGTCATGAAAATAATAAAAAATTCAAATCTTCATCGATTGAACTCCTAATAGATACCGAAATTGTACAATATTCCCATCCACACACATAAACTTATATAATTGTGTTATTATTTAATTGTAATATTATTATTGTGTTTTCTTTATGTAATTGTAATGTTATTGCTGTTTTTGTTGTTTATTTTTATTTACACTAGTACCAATTATTACTTTATTGTAACGGACTGTCAACAGCACGTACGGCTTACTGCCCGTGCGACCCATATTTGTAAATAATATTGTAAATATCTTACTTTTTGTCTAATAAAGTCCTACTACTACTATATATATCTCGACTCTTAAGCAGTCACAATATTTTTTGGAACTAAAACTCGTCATATAATATTTAATTACAAAATCTAGGTCGAATTCGTTAACCAAAAAAATCGAACATATATAGGTGGGGGTTTACCTGAAGCGAAAATATAAAATCAATCTAGAGGTCGCAACTTTTCGAAATGAAACTCGAGGTATCACATGAAGATTATATGAGAGACATATTCACCAAATGTAACGAAATTCTATGATTAGGTGTCAATTATATATCGCTATAGCAGCCGCCATGTCTGTTTTCACTTAGTCCACGCAGTTCCTTCATGACGACCTTTTAGACTGTGTAGTACAGACATCGTGTAAGTTCTGCATTGTCTTGTTACAGCTCCTCCTAACAACAATCTTCATTTTTTTTAAATTATGTTTACAAACAATGAAAGCTGTGGTAGTATGTAATAGAATATTTCACAATTTTCTCGCAAAGTTCTCGATTCCGGATCATTGATTACCGGGACATTTGTGCTTCTGTTATAGTGTACCGTAGCTATTGACTATTCTTTTTCGTACACTCTATATTTTAAATAGTTAAGTGTAAGTTCTTATGATTTTCATTATAAAAAATAACAATCTTTCATTTTTATCTCCTAACATATTTGTTGGTTTCCTGTCAGATAGTTATTAATGTATTTTTATTATTTCTGTGCATTCCACAACGCAGCTATGATTAATTAGATACACATAGCTATTGTGAAATAATAAATAAAGCATTGCGATTTGTGATTGAGCTGATTCACTAAAAGGGTTTCAATGTAACCTATAATGAAGAGATACATTACTCACTGGATGTAATGAGAGTCTCAAGTTGTCACAAACCTACAAAACGTAATGGAACTTTAACTAGACTGTTATCATAAGTAAAGCCACGAGTGATTTTCAAAAAATCGATAAATTCACGACTCACTAAGTGAGAATTTGGAAATCAAGAGTGGCGTTTATTAGGACTATTTAACGAATAAAATTAAGCTATTTACTCACAAATAATTATTTAACTATAGTTATTTTCAAATATTTGTATATGTAATGTAAATGGCGATGTTTGAAAACAAATGAGAAAGCATTAATACGCTTCATTTGCTTATTTTGTTCATCACTGCAACCAGATCATATTATTTATCGCCAAAGGGTCGCAATATTGTAAGAATGCACCCTAGCGGAGAAATGTATAACCAAATTTACAGGTATTAATTAATTTCTGATATCCTATGATGTAAATATGTTAATTATATTTTTCTGCTACCTCATTTCCTGGAAAATAATTCGTTTAAGAAAGTGCAAACAGTGTTTTTTTTTGGTGGTATAATCAATTACTAGATTTTTTATATTATCTCCCGCAAGCGCTATGTGTTGACATTCATGCACTATATATGCAATGTGGTAGCCGTATTTCTTGGAGAGTCAGTCATTGCAAAATAATGCTATGACCTATTCAGAATGTTAAAAAGGAGGAACTTTCTTTAATATGATAAATTTCACTTGATAAATTCGAGGCAAAACACGACTGTGATTGATTGTAAATAAAAAAATAATTGAAATGTGATTGGTCATTGACTCCCATTTGGGGCATTAGTTAAATAATCATTATTATTAAGTACTGAAATGCCATACTAGGTATTTTATAAGAAACTACAAACCAGAAAATTTCATTAATATTATCACATGTTCAATTAAAATTTACTGGAATGTCGACTACACTCATATGCACAATTAACTGTTGGGCAATTCACATTATGTTGAAAATAAAACACATTTGATTCATTTTCAGTCTAATGTACATATCAAGTAATTCTCAGGATAATAACCACGAAGTATATGGCTATTATATTTCATTTGCATCATCTTTCGCCGATAGCGAAGAGTCAAAAGTCGAGATTTGGATATTTTTCAGTAAAAAACTTTCTGAGAGTCTCCTAAATGGAATACTAAATTAAATTGTTTTTATGGGATAATTCACCAGTTAAATTAGATCTCAGTACATTAAAAGTTTCCGTTTGGATTGTATAAAATCGTCTGTAACGAAACGATACAATATCATCCAATTCCTTTATTTACTTTTTATTATAATCTATTGATACTATAAGAATTAACAAACAAATTGACAGACAACAAATTAAACTTATTTCAAACATATATAGGACTGAATGGAGTCATCGCATCTATCAAAACAGACTTTACAATATAATCCAAGAGGTAAACGTTCCGTTGGACGCCCCATGACCAGATGCTGGGATATGCTTTGAGTCAAAGTCTGCACCGGCTTACAGCATAGATTTGGAGATAAGATTTTTTTATTTCTTTCAGGAATTAAATAATTGGCATTTTTGTAGTTGTCTTTCAGGCCGTCCGCGCGCTATATTCGAGTAATTTTAAGGCATACTGCCTTGGTACAGAGCTACCAAGTTATTCGCCGGTTTGGAGTCCCCATGGGGAAACACCAATTTTTCATGGAGATTTCAGCCAGTAGAGGACCAGTTGCTACAATTAAAGTAGTGGCTACAGGTTCAGAATAGACGGTACATCGGCTTGAGAACGATCACCTCTGTACTATGATCATCCATCTTTGTAAATGCCAGTGAATGGGGAACCAGAAACCGGCTGGCAAACCAAGGGCTCTCTAGGCCTGTCGCGCCATGGGGTTTCTGTATGTGTTAGTTTGCTTCTATAGTTTAAATTGTAGTACTGTGTATGCTAAAATATTGACCAATCCAAATTTCTTTGTACGTGTAGCGCTTTGTTAAAAAGATAACCTTTCTATATTGTAAGCTATTAAATAAAAATAAATGCTCATTTTTATGAACATCTCTAAATTAATTCACTTATTTTTTATTCAGGTCGAAAGAAAAAAAGTTTAATAAAAACTACAGACAATAATAATAATAATAATAATAATAATAATATAATAATAAATAATAATAATAATAATAATAATAATAATAATAATAATCCTTATAAATTAAAGTGATGAAAATAAAATCACAAAAGTAAATTAATGAAATCATATAGCGAATATAAATATTATTTTCTGTGATATTTAGGAAACAAAGATGCATTTATGCCCCTGCATATGGTTTAGGTGGTAACATCTTTGTACCTGACGCAGCGGGTCCTGATTCAATTCCCGACAGGAACAAGTACAACTCGGGTCCAAGCTCTGTGTGTTTGCGCAGGGGAAGTGTGGGGAGTGGAGGAGGTACACTTCTCTGCTTCGCATAGTACTAACAGCTGAGACGGCAAATTCCTTTCAGACACACGGAGCTGGGTTTTTGTGTGAGGTTTTATCGGTTTATCTCGTCTAAAACAGAATTATAAAAAATGTTAAGGCAACAATAGTCCCCGAATATAATCTACCGAATATATTCTGCCAGTCACAATGATCCATACCATATATCTTAAATGTTCGTGTTGTACCGGAGGTTGCCCTGGCATTAATCTGATCACTCATCGTATCTAATAAAAACGTATGTGTGTGATCTAAAGTTTAAGATTCTTTTCGAGAGGTCGTGTCCCTGTATGACTCAGATGGGATGGAGCATGTAAAAGTACTTACACAGCGAGAGGTTGAAGTAAAGAAAGAAAGGTACATTTTTAATTAATTAATTAATTTATTTATTTATTTGATTCCTTTCGGCTATTTCTCATTCGCGCAATGCTTGACCTAAACACACAGAAATGAGTGGCAGTAGATAAATAGGCAAAATGGATTGTTGGCTTCATCTTGCAGGTGATAGAGTTCAAAGTTTGACAATGTTCTTCATATATATATATGAAGAACATTGTAAGTATATAAAAATATATTTCATGGACAAAAAAACTACTTGACCGATTTCAATCGGATTTTCACCATCGTATAGAGAATTTTTCTGGGACAATTTACCTGCGGTATATAACATATTACCATATGTACTGTAGGACCAGACCTTAAAAAAATGCATCGATGCAATAAAAAACAGCTTTCTGCTAGCTTAAATGTCTTGTGCTGTCTAAACCATAACAAATTCACCAAATTAATATACAAATAAATGAAACATTGTGTAAAGAAGTATGTTACAGTATATGTCTATCTTTTACGGATAACACACAATAAACATTTTTACGCGCTTTATATTAGCTTGACCTGTATCTACCCATCTATCCATCTACCCGTCTACCCGCCCGTCTGCCCGCCCGTCCGCCCGCCTACCCACCCGCCACCTACCCTACCTACCTACCTACCTACCTACCTACCCACCTACCCACCTACCCACCCACCCACCCCACCACCCACCTACCCACCCACCCACCCACCCACCCACCCACCCACCCACCCACCCACCCACCCACCCACCCACCCACCCACCCACCCACCCACCCACCCACCCACCCACCCCACCCACCCACCCACCCACCCCACCCACCCACCCACCCACCCACCCCACCCACCCACCTATCTATCTATCTATGTAACGGAATCTTTCAACGCGATTTTCACCCACTTAAAAATCATTGGATCGACTTGAAACTTTGTATACTTGTAGAGGACCCGTGACAATACAATAATTTCATATTTATTTTCTAAAATCCTGGCCATAATCATCAGAAAATCAAAAAAAAGTGTTTTTGTATCAATGTAACGGAATCTTTCAACGTGATTTTCACCCAATTAGAAACATTGGATCGACTTGAAACTTATATACGTGTACAGTAGCCGTGACAATATACAATAATTTCATATTTTGTTTCTAAAATCCTGGCCAGAATCATCCGAAAATCAAAAAAATGAAAACTGATATAATAGGTAGCGGACTTGTCGAGTTTTTAGTCAATCGTTGTAAGAGCTCAGTTGACAGAGCAATGAACTCTTAGTGGTATATAATTTCAGTAATCCATACGTCGCTGGTTCAAATCCGGCTGGGAGGGTTTTTTTATAGAAGAGTATTACTTTTAGCTCATACTACAATAGTATCGAATTTAAAGATATTTACATTTTTATCTTATTCTGTAAAATATTAAAACTAAAAAATAAAAAATAAATAATAGTTTTAAAAAACGAAAAGAACACGCTTTATTAGAAAACTAAAAAATGAAAAATAATTTTAATTTCCAATACGCTTGGGATAAAATAAAGTGGTCAACAAAATAATCATCTCCAACACATATAGAATAAAATTAGAGTTATCAACAAAAAGAAAATAATGTTACCATCAAAAGCGTGGGGTGATTTTTATGATTTTTACATTTTCTTCTTAGAGAGCTTACTTTTACCAATATCTGATTATTATCAAATATATTAATTGATATAGAGCACCCCACGTTTTTAATGGTAAAATTATTTTCTTTTTTGTTGATAACTCTAATTTTATTCTATATGTGTTGGAGATGATTTTTTTTGTTGACTACTTTATTTTATCCCAAGCGTATTGGAAATTAAAATTATTTTTCATTTTTTAGTTTTCTAATAAAGCGTGTTCTTTTAGTTCTTTTAAAACTATTATCTATTATCTTTCAAAACTCATTTATGCCAAGAATGTTAGGATAAGTAAAATCCCGGTAAACGCCGAGTACTCAGCACGGGGCATCTAACAGTAATTAGTTCAACGGTATACATTTAAAGTTACTTTTTCTATTTGTTTTACTCTTTCAACTAAACATAATAACACGTTTATTTATTTAGGCCTAGAAGTGCACGCCGGGTATTAACTGGATAACCATATAAAACATGTGAATATTATGCAGTCTGACATTAAAGAGATGTCGGTTCATTAATAACTAACTTCATGATGAACCATGTTGTGTGATTGTGCACAAACAGTGTGGCTGACTTTGTTGACACGATGTTAAAGAGCAAATATAATTACTATATTCCGGATTCCAACAAAAATATTTGAACCAAACAAAGCGTTCAACGTATATCACGGTAAACAGTAGAGTTTGATTTAATTATTATGGCCTCATTAAAGGTAAACTATACTCCACAGCTTTTATTACGAAACTCATTTTCCATTTTTACTTTAGTTTAACCTCTTCATTTTAAGTTCTTTTAGTTACCTCACGTCACGAGGTGCTTTACGGACACGACCTGCCGGGAAAAGATATGAATTTTGTAGGAATTTTACGTCTTCTTCTTCTTTTCCTTCATCACTGTTTAGGCTTATTTACTAGTCTGTTCCGGCTCCAAATTGCTACTGTTTCCATATTTTCTTTGGTCTTCCCAAACTTCTTCCTCGTGGTGAATAGCTGTGTGCTGCTTTTGATATTATATTCTTAGTCATCCTTGTCAAGTGTTCTTTCCAGTTTGTTCTGTATTTCACTATTGTTGTGTTTAATTCATCTACTTTTAGTTGTCTTATTTTTTTGTTATGTTTTTTGTCTGTGGATTATCACCTTAGCGTGGTAATACCAATGACCCAGATGATCATAACCGGGAAGCCTTGGCTTGAGGTTAGATAAGATGAGAGAAACTAAGAATAATCCGCAACGTGGGAGCAACGACCACACTGGAAGCTGCAAACACGGATGACCACAACGGCAGACACGGCGGAGATCGAAATATCGGAACGGCGGCAATGGCGGAAGTGGCAACCCATCCAAGAAACTTGTTCAGACCGGGGATTGAACTTGGGCCTATTGAGTACAAGGCAACGGCGTAACACCGAGGTTACAAGATAGACATATATGAAAATAAATTTAAAATAAAGAGAGAAAAAGGACTTCACCGAGAAAATTATGGAAAATGATAGGCCGAGCGGAGAGAATACATGTTTTGTTAAGGAACACAACTCCCAAACACAACGTTTATGAGTGCTGCATGATTAAAAAGGTTCGCACACCCACGTACCGTAACCAGCCCGTACAATGTTTATCTGTGTTAAAAATAATACTGGACAACAAATTTTTAACTTTGTTAGTTACGGAATTTAAATGATCAGATTTCGATGTATTGTTTCATGCTGAACACGAAAATGACAATAAAATGTTCAACAGTGGTCTCGTTTTTGCGTAATTTTGAAAAATATCTTTGAGTAAAAATGTTTTTCTCCTTATATCTGGTAATATTGAGACAAGCTTACCTCAGTTAAAGGCGTTTCCGTTTAGCTTGTTTGCTCTAATGGACCTCGGGGACATTTTTCACCACTGACCAACAATAGTCAGCTAACATTAATGTATTCTATTTGCCTTGGTATCGTCTTTGAAATGATGAGATCGTCTGGTGAAATTGTTCTCCATGTTCATAAGTAACTGCACTACTGTTTTCCAGGAAAAAGTCGAAATGAGAGTGGAGAAAATGGATTTTTAGCGACATATTGCGCCCCATTTCACGATAACCTAGTAACATATTGTCCACACATTATCTGTAGTTTAGAGTCCGATAGTTCTCTAAGAAATAAGGCAACTGCTCTGAATTATTCCAATGCATTTCTTTCTCTCTTTTCAAAAGTTCCGAAAAGTCTTTACCTTGAAGAGTTCTCTGATCTAGGAACCAAAACAATACCTTCCTTAATTTCAGTTATACTTAGTCTCAGAAACTGTGTGAGTAAGTACCTAAATGCACTCCCATAAAGTACCAAAATATACTCACATCAATAAAACTGCATTAAGATTGAACTATGATGAATATAAAAATAATCACCACTCCTCTGGTCTGACTTCGATGTTTATAGCAGACTTTATACCTTGTATATTGTTGCAGAATACAATGCTATTTTTTTATAAATTGTCCAAGTGGCTTCTAGCATGTTCTATATGCAGATACTTTACATTATCTCCAAGATACTTAAATGTCTGAGTCACGAAGCCAGGAGCTCTGCTTTGGCCTTCGAGAGTTCTAAGACTCACTCAAGGTCATTTAATTCCTCTGTGTGACTGAGTTGGAATTTCAGGATTGAAGTCAGGGTCATGGGATGTGGATTGTCTGGGTATTTCTTCCGAAGTGCTGGATTTCGTTTCATCGTCTGAATCAATATTGTAGGACTCTGATCATGTTGTGAGGATTTAATCAACTTGGGGTACGAGTTACCTGTACTGAGAGATATAATAAAATAATTTATAGTGAAACTAAGGGAAATTGTAGAGGATGGAGACATGCAGACCATACCACCTGTGCTGTAATCTACCGGCGCGACGCATTGGCATCGAAGAATTTTCGTCCTCTGTCCGTTGGCGGCGGAAAGCGTGATATGAGATGCCTAATTTTGCAGACGTGTTCCAAGAAAAAGGTGCGAGAATAATATTAATCATGATTGGATGCAGACAATTTATGCTGGTTGGGACAATATTAGGCGAAATTCTTAAGGAATTATCATCAGGTCAGCAAGCTCGGAAACGGAAGAAATGCGGTCTTTTGTGTGTGGGAATTGCGCCGACTCCTGGACCGGGTGACCTAAGGACAATCTGTGAGGTCGTCAGGAGTTGAGCGACCTGACGTACTAATGCTCAAGCTGGACCCACTTCAGCAACAAAACACGTCCCCACGTGGTGTACAGGGGGATAGGTCGGTGGATCTGCTAGACAGTCTTCCCGGTTAAGTCCAAGGGACTCGTGAACCATTAGTGGGATCGGCAGAAGATGAGCGCCCTGTCGTACTATTTGCTTATCTATTGGAGCTTGCGAGCTCCTTGCTGGCCCACAACAGAAACAGGACACGTCCCAGGGGACAGACCATGGCACGGCTCGGACCAGCGCAGTGGAGAGCAACTGAGCTATCTCCCGGCTCAGCCTACGGGCTCGTGGACCAACTGTGGGGTAGCCCTGATATGAGCACCTGGACGTATTAAAAGTCTCTCACTGTGAGGCGTGAAGAGTTAAGCACTAACCGGTTTCACAACGGCTGCAGGATACGTCCCTGGAGGTAGAACAGGAGGATGGTCAGAGGATCTGCGACAGCAGTCCACTCGGCTAGGCTCAAGGAGCCCGTTGACCAACAGTCAGCAGTGAGCGACCTGACGTACTATGTATCTCAGCAATTTCCCCAGAGGTTGCGACTCCAATACCGTCTCCCTGAGGTGTAGGTTTTAGCCCGAGATATTGAATGTGACCGTGATGTATATAAGGGAGGACAAGAAGCTGGGGCTTGGGAGTATGGCCTTCTGGCCGATGTAGCCCAAGGGGTGGAGGAATGGGTCCAGCTGCAGACAAATTATTCACCAAATGATTGAAAACATTAGTTGAGGTCAGGTGTGATTGTAGAGCTTATGTTCGCGCGTTCGATAAGCTCTGGGTTCTAAAGTGTCAGTTAACTATTTTATAAAGAAATAATTTAATTTGAATTCATCCTTTTGTAGAATGAACGGTTTACTCTAAGTGCAATTGAAGTAAAAATATTTGGTAGGTGATTGATATTAGCGTCATCTCTTGTTCGAAAAGGTACAAGAGAGAAGTTTTCACATAACATGTGTTTTGTATTGCTGATGTAATAAAACATGGGGAAACGGTATAGCCAATAAATTTGTTTACATAATGTTATCAAATGCCTGAATTTAAAATCATGTCTGGTGTTTTTCAGTGAAATTTTGTCGATAGCGTTTTATATCTGTGCAATTTAATTTGGGTATTGTCAAAATGTACGGAACGATTTTAAGTTGTTAATACTGCTGATAAAAGAAATCTAGTGTGATCATGTATTTGTTATCATGTATATTAAAATAGGAAGTTATTAACGAAAAACTAATAATGTAATACCTCGTACCTTTATAGGAAAGGTATCAGCCTTACATCCATATGTGTCAATCGCAGACGTAAACTGCTATAAACGAGTTTACTGGTAAAGCATGGTTAGCATATCAGTTACCACAATCATTATAGCTCAAAATTGTGAAAATAACAGATCACAAACTACTCCACTCAACGCCAAATCACTAGAGAAAGAATATTGCATAATTTAATTCAGAAGAATGGAGACATTACGTCTATCAAAACAGACTTTACAATATAATCCAAGAGATAAATGTTCCGTTGGACGCCCCATGACCAGTTGTAGGGATACGCTTTAAGTCAGCACAGGCTTACAGCCTAACCTTATCGGGGATCGAACCCGGGTCCGCTGCGTGACAAGGCAGCACGCTATATCGAGACCACAGCGATGGACGTATATCATATAATGTTAAAGAATTATCATTAAGAATTTGTCACTTTTTTGAGCATTGTTATGGAGCTCATTAACTTTTTTTGTGGGAGCATTTAAAGTGCAAATAAATTTAGTACAATGTAAGCAGATTTGAAGGTAGTAATCATTTAATTAATTATGTTGCAGCTTTTATTTAACTGTTTCCTGAAAGCAAAATATGTTGTAACATTTAAATGAACAGCACCAGGTATACAGTTAGAATATTCCCACGACAGATACACCCTTACAGCTAAACACGTGTTTATAATGTATTATGAATTCGAACATGAATTTGGATATCATTTACAGATAGGAAAATAAATAAATGATTAAAATGATCACAAAACATATAATTTTAAGAAAACAAAACAGTAATAAACAATTGATATAATAATATATTTTAGTTCTGCCATAGACATCGAAAAAATGTCAATCCCTAACTATAATATTGTTAATTGGTTGAGCGGACTATGTGATTTTATTACCTTAAATCTGCCAGTTTAAATAAATGATTATTATAAGTGGTGTTATTATTATTATTATTATTATATTATTATTATCATCATCATCATTACTATAATTATTAAGTACGCCAGTGTTTATTGAATCTTTTTATACCAAATATGTAATCTATTTTCTCTTCGTAAGCATTCTATTCCAAGTCAATTTTGATCAGTTGCGATTATTTTATCAGAAAATAAGGCCATAATAACACTAAGACCCGTAATCATTTAAACATCACATGTTTTCTGTAAAATATTTCACACATATCAGATAGTCATAGTAAAATATTATTTAATTATCAATTGAGTTGGTGTTTACTTGATGAAAATCCATATCTATTAATTAAATAAAAATAAAACGTAGTTTTATTTGATTTTCATATTCATTATATAATTCAGTGACAGCTATTTCGGTACACTGTACCTTCTTCAGACATGTTAACATATTATGAATTGTGTTCCAACTGATCTAAGCAACAATACAACAATATTTATTTAAATTTCTAAATTTAACAAAGGGGATTCATTCAAATCAATTTGAGAATTTAACAGTTTTTTACTACTTTTAAATTTATTAATTTCTACAGCCTCCAAAAGATCTAACTGCTTACTCTTATCACAAATATGTAAAATTTCAAAATTTGGATCGAAACAATGATTAAATTGGAATAGGTGGTTAGCATATTTTGAATTTTCTAAATTTCTGTTATATGCTCTCATGTGTTCCTTTATCCGAGAGATAAAAGGTCTACCACTTTGTCCTATATAGACATTGTCACATGTGCCACACTTCAATTTATATACACCTGATAATTTTTCTTTTTTTGTTTTGGTTTTATTGTTTTTATTATATTTTGTAGAGTTTTATTAGTTTTAAATGCCACATTAATGTTCAACTTTTTAAAGTGTTTAGATACTTTATTTGAAAGTGGGCCTATGTATGATATTACGACATATTTCTTTATGTTTTCTTTGGGTAAAGGAAAACTTTGTTAATTGCTTTTTTGTAATGAACCTTCTTAATTACACATTCTATGTGCACATGTGACAATGTCTATATAGGACAAACTGGTAGACCTTTTATCTCTCGGATAAAGGAACACATGAGAGCATATAACAGAAATTTAGAAAATTCAAAATATGCTAGCCACCTATTCCAATTTAATCATTGTTTCGATCCAAATTTTGAAATTTTACATATTTGTGATAAGGGTAAGAAGTCAGATCTTTTGGAGGCTGTAGAAATTAATAAATTTAAAAGTAGTAAAAAAACTGTTAAATTCTCAACTTGATTTGAATGAATCCCCTTTGTTAAATTAAAAAATTTAAATACATGTTGTTGTATTGTTGCTTAGATCAGTTGGAACACAATTCAATTTGTTAACATGTCTGAAGGAGGTACAGTGTATCGTAACAGCTGTCACTGAATTATATAATAAATATGAAAATCAAATAAAACTACGTTTTATTTTTATTTAATTAATAAAATATTAGTTTTGTAACTGTAACTTCAAATTTGAGTTGTAAAGTGTTAGAATAAATTCTTTTCCCCTTGAAAAACGAGTGCAGAAGACTTCATGACTTAATTAATTACGCAATTAGAATTTAAGTTCGGAAACGATTTCAAATTCTATCTATATAATTTCCAAGCCTATGAAAATATTTTATGCGCATTTTTTGTTGCTAAAAGTAAGATTTTTACGATCTTAAGTGTAAAAATAAAAAGGCCGTGATTTTGGATTTTTGAGATACTAAAAATAACACCATTATATTTATGTAATTATTCCATACACATATAATAATTATCGCACTGGACCTACCGAACATGTAGGTTCATGGCCGCGCAGACAAAAGCTATCCATACATACCTACCCTGAGCTAATATTTTTTACAATAATACCTCACATAATCTACGTCCCTGAAAACATGGCTAATGTTATTCACCCATCTTATTCTAGGTCTATCAACCGGACGCTTTTCCTCTGATTTTCCTACAAGTTTCCATGCCAATCTTTTATTCTCCATTCGTGTTATATGATTTAATAGTTCTTATTTTCTTTGTATTTCTATACAGTACGTAAGTCTATACTCGTTACAGAAATTAAATTATTGACTTAAAGACAAACGAAATAACGTTTCTGTAATAAAGTTTGAAATTATATACCAAGATAGTTTCATAATTGCATTTTTAGTTTTGGATCTATGGTTTATATTTGCTATTTTGGTTTATTTTCCATTTCTTCGGTTGGCGAAAATTCAAGAATGCTGTATTTTCGAATTAGAGCTTAAAAACGCCGTTCCTGTGTCGGTAGACTGTTTCCGACATTACGAAAACCATCACAAATTAAATGGATGTCCCTGACAGATTCCGAGATTACGAATTTACTCCTTGCGCAATAGTACCTTAAAATACATAAAACGATGAACTTTTAAATATTTGCTGCTATATTTTTTTGTTTTGGTGGATTTCGTAATTTATTATATTTTATTTTCACACTCTGTGATCGTATGAGAGCAACTGGCCTCCACTGTTAACAATAACATTCTTGGCCTTTTTTATTCATTCCAAGGAAGTTTTAAAATTGGCTCAAGTATTCCTTTTAACAAAATTTATTGTTTTACAAATCTGACCATATTCAACATGTCAATCAAATTTACACTTTTATAATAAACATTAATTTTGACTTCGCTGGGTACATGTACCTGCCAACCCTTGAAATACCGTTAACCACTGTATAACAAGAGCTTATTGTGTGATCCCAAATATATTTTAATTCTAAGAATTACCCCAGCTACAAAATTGGGGTAAAATTGAAAAACATGGCCACGTTCCTCATTAGTACCATTATTCTACCTTCACGAATCATATCCGAATATTCATAGGATGATTAGATATGTCTCTATTCTAGAGGCTACGATTAAAAAACATAGAAAGAAGGGCGAGAGTTGGAGAAAGAGAGAGAGAGTTATATGAAACAAAATCACGAGTGTCTTGACCTTTGCCCAAGATTTCAACTGTGACCGGAATACTAAGGAGCGCCACTTGAACACAGGTCGATACAACTCCTGACACAGACAACGTCATCCAGAGATATCTGCAAGTTAATTCGATATCTCAACCATTTGCTGATATTAATAATACTTGACGGTGGGGAAATCTCTAACAAGTTTAAAATAAATCCAATTATTAAATGCATAAAAATTTCAGATCCGCTTTATTGTTTTTGTAAAATGTTACCATTTTTATTAACAGTCTCTCTACAATTGTGACCTACGTGACAGTATATTGTTATAACTTGAACTTGACATTAGAAGCGCGTACTTTCAAACAGAAATATTACATATTTATACCTACTATTGTGGCACTCAACGGTGATTAATGATTATCGGTTGATCGCCAGTCACCCTTTTCACCATTGTATAAACTAATATTGTAGGAAACGTTAAGAGAAATTTGACTGCTTTATGCATGAATCGGCTATGCCCATTATGTACGTTCGAGAAACAATAGTTTAAAGTTTAAGTCAATTTTCATTATTTATTATAGCGCCAAACTAACAATACTGAGCACTGCAAGTTATTTTCCTGCTTGACGGTTATGTGTCGACAATGTAAAATCGGGAACATTTGGTGTTATCTGCATGATGTGAAGTTTAGATTACCATTTATGAAGACCTGGTTTCATAGCAGTTTGTTGCAAAACACAGAATCTCTGATAGCACTAATGGCGTTTACATTTCCTTTAATAATAAGTTCACATATAAAAATTTAGCGCTAAAAGCGTGCGTACACTTACTTAATGAGCCAGAGCAACAAATAACATAAAACGTTTTTAATGGCGTGTAGCCGGTTGATGCATAACTTCGTCCAATTTTATTTTATGGTAAAATTCTGAATGCACTTGGCAAAATTCTACTTATCCCAATCTTCTTGGCATAAATGAACTGAAAAACAAAAATAGTTATTGTGAGCTATCCATAAAAGAATACCCGCCATGCACTGCTATGCTTACCCGGGAGTAAACTCATCCCGATCATCTTGGCATCAATGAGCTTAAAGATAAAAATGGTATTATGAGTCATCCGTAAATGACAGACATATGCTCTCGGGGACGTTTTTGTACATATTTTACAGATATTAAATTCTCTATACATTATGATTGTGTGTTTGGTATGTTATAGGCTGCGTAAGTCATTTACGCGTCCAAAAAGCCACTTATGTAGTGCACGGATGCCCTTTTTCTTAGCTGCATCCATATTAGTAAGTAGGGTAATGCGTTATATACGTTAATTGTCCCAGAATAATTCTGCAATTTATGCAAAAAGAAACAACATTGAAATCGATCAATTAGGTTTGCAGTCCATAAAACAAAGACAAACATACAGGCTCACACTCATTTTTATATATAAGGGCATAACATACATTTTTTGTTTTATTTACAGTAAACGTTAATCAATTTTTATTTTTTGCATGTGAATACATGTTTCTGTTAATATTAACACTCTCGTCACATGGTAGAGGGCATGTTCTTCCTATTGTAGTTAGCAGATCATGTGACGTTATCAAAATGAACTGGATAGATATGATCCTTATATTGAGTTTTGTAGGATGAGCATATAACGAAGACTGGAATGCATAAGCATAATCTTCACACCATCTACTTGTCCTATACTTAACCAAATTCTCCACTTATTATCATATTTACAAGTAAAAATTCCTGTAATATTGGTAGGACAAGTTCGTCTTTTAACGAAATGTTTAATTCTGAATACCTTTCAGAGTTTGAATATGCGTTTGTTATCAATGTTTTATTATTATTGTTCTTATTATTATTATTATTACTTTATTTTGCAGATATTCCAACTCTGAGGCAATATTGGTAAAATTTTGAACGTTTTCAATGTTACTACTACTGATAAATGTGTCTTTTTAGCTATACATTTTTTCTGATTCAGAATTTTCACTGTTATATTTTTTTCACTACTTTTATAACATTCGTAATTGTTTCCTTAGGATATTTCCCCATCACATCAAATTGGTGATATCCCTGCAAACTAAAGACTCCTATTCAAAAATTCAGTAGAAACGTTGCCTTCACAAGCATCCTCTACTTCACTACAACAAACTGTAGTTTATTGTCACAGAGATTGAAAACCAATTATGTCTTCTTCCATATCATCTGTAACATTGTTTTCTTCTCTCATATCTTGTGTAACACTGGTTCATTTCCTAAGCTTATAACGTCTTACTCTGCAATTGGCACAAAAGACAGTTACATTAATTCTCGCAATTCATTGTGTCATCCATTGTTGAACTGGTCTTCTGTTCGTTGCAATGTGTGAATATTTCGCTTAATGGAAAGAATTACAGCAATAAGTCTTTGTTCTCTTACTAGACACTGTACCAATTATTGTTTCTTACGGACTTAACATATACCGGTACTAATGTAGAATCACAGACAATACCTATACAAACTCCTCAACACTAGATTCACAATGCTGAACATCTGTGGGGAGAAAATGAAATAAAAGAATACCCAACATTTGTATAATTTTAGCAACAATAAGTAATATATATATATATATATATATATATATATATATATAGACGCATAACACACATCTAACTATCGCTATGACAAAGCTATATTTATACTACTAGGGCATTCGATAATTAATGGCAACATTGATATAATATCATAAAAATATTTTGGGTTACTTGTGACATTAAGAACTTCATTTATAACCTCCTGACAAGTCAGTTATGCAAAACATTGAAATAACTTACAGTTTGGGATTAAAGTATTTCCAAAAATACAAAGATAAAATAATTTGAAATTCCAGGACAAAATTATTATTTAGAAGTTAATTAATCTACCAACAGGAAGAATAGGCCTAGGGTGTATCATGAATCAAATAAATAGTCAGATTCCAGTAGAAAATATGGACCAATTTTGTTTAAACTGGTCCTAGAAAAGGTACAACATACTACGTGAGATATAAAATATAATTTATCTGATTGTTATGTATAGGATGGCCAGTGAAGTGCTTTGTGTGGAGTGTAGCATGGTATGGTGCGGAGACTTGGACATTAAGTCGGAATGAGGAAAAAGCGACTGGGACCTTTTGAGATGCGGATGTGGAGAAGGATGGAACGTATAAAATGGACAGACAATATAAAGAATAAAGATGTGCTAGACAGAGTGGGTGAAGGAAGAAAAATGCTGGAACTCATAACGAAGAGGAAAAGAAATTGGATTGGCCACTCGCTAAGAAGAAACTGCCTGCTGACGGATGCCCTAGAAGGAATGGTCAACGGAAAGAAATTTAGAGGCAGAAAAATACATCAGATGATAATACAATATTAAAATAAACGGTTTGTATGCGGGTACAAAAAGGAAAGCTGAGTTAAGGAAAGAGAGGGGAATGCTGAGTGTGCAGTGAAAGACCTGCTCTTGGGTAGAGCACTATGAATGAAATGTATAGGATGATCCTGCGCTCGCAGGTTAAAATTAAATTTTGAAATGATCAAATATACGTTTACGGCCATATCTAGGTTCTTCATGAATTATAATGCATGCCGTTTAATGCGGCTTAATTATTAAGATTCTAACGCGCGTAATAGTGGTATTTGTAAATGTAGAAATATTATTGGTTTGAAATATTTGTGTATCTTAGCATTTAAGTATGAGATTATAAGCAGTAGTTGATAACCAGTTTAAAGAAAGTGCAAAGATGTGCATGCAAGTACAACAACCTCGATTTTCCCCTTCGTAATCTGAGTTAATACTACGGTTATCTGAACATCAATAAAGTGTGCGAAGAAGCAACAACGATTTCTCTGCTAGTATATGGTGTTTTTTCTTTTTTCTAACCATACCTTAAAAATATAATTTTAGTTATAGGTAAATTTTCAACATTAGAGAGTATGATAACATGTTAAAGTTTTTTTTTCAGAGATATAATATGTATTTTAAGTCCACCGCTGTGGTCTCGAGGTAGCATGCTGCCTTTTCACGCAGCGGACCCGGATTCGATCCCCGCTCGGGACAAGTTTCCTGAGAGGCTTTCTCGGGATTTTTCCTCACCTGTAAGGCAAACCTGTAAGGCCGAAACGGTCCCCGAACATCATCTGGCCATTATTACCATCAATATCATTCATCTTCTTCTTCTTCTTCTTCTTCGTCCGTTCCAGGATTAGGTAAATGCGACCTGTTCCGGTCTCAAGTCCATCGTTTCCTTGGCCGTCCCAAATAACGTTTTCCATGTGGTTTGTAGGTGTTGATCCTTTTGGGTAATCTTGTATTGTCCATTCTGTCTAAATGTTCTTTCTATTGGTATGTGCGCTCTTATAGTTTATCAACTATTGAATATATCTCCAGTTCATTTTTTATTGATTCATTGTGTAATCTATCCATGCGTGTACATCCTTTTACGGATCTTACAAATTTCATTTCAGCGGCTTGAACGTGTAGATATCCTTTTTTGTAAGTATCCAAGATTCAGATCCATATAAAATAAACAGGAACAGGCGTAATTTTATAAAACCTGAGCTGAGTTTCTCTTCGAGTCTTTCGGAGGGTTCTTCTTATGGTGCCATACATAATTTGATATTGGTTTAATTTATTATGTTTATTCCATTCGTAGCTATATGTTATATCTGAACCAAGGCAGTTAATGTGTGCTATCTATTCTATTATTTCATTATTGATTACTATTTTTGTTCTGACTGGCACTTTGTCCTGAAAAGCCATAATTTTAGTTTTTGAGGTTGAGATTTTGAGATTATAATTGAGTCCTAAATGATTCAATATCATATTCACATTATTAGATTAAGTTTAGGTTTAAGGCCTCCTCCTGGCGCATCATTACCCATCATCATCACCCGTCATATCAATGTGGCAGCGTAACCCCGTCTTCCAGGCGCCCCAACTTCAGAAGTGGGTTACAATACGTCAATGCCAGGAGAGAATACTTGAAATGTCGAATGATAAACAGGTGGCATTGAACAAAAAAATGTATTATACAGACTTACCTGCTACTGCTATCACCACTGTGTGTAGCCAGAGCAGCCAAAGCCAATAACACGGGACCATGGTACAATCTTATCCTGTGTCTCCCGGTCTGTGATTTCTCTTGGGTC
Source organism: Diploptera punctata (assembly GCA_030220185.1). Taxonomy (NCBI): domain Eukaryota; kingdom Metazoa; phylum Arthropoda; class Insecta; order Blattodea; family Blaberidae; genus Diploptera; species Diploptera punctata. Next base: position 842,782 of record JASPKZ010007293.1, on the reverse strand, counting down.
GTTCCCAAACCATTTTTAACACTTCCTGAAAATAGAGAACCAGAAACACTGTCAAACTAGTAATAATACAAAATTGTCATTCATTCAGTATTATCGAGTGCTTATTTTGTGTGAAAATAAACTATATATATAATACTGAATCATTTATATGAATATTGTATAGAATTATAAGAAAATATAATAAAGTAATTGGAACCTAACACGCTAACGTACGAGAACCGTTTTCGGAAGGTTCAGCGGGCTCACATATCGGTGCCAACCAAACTTATTGTTATTTTTATCTTGTTTTCGCCAGTCGTCAAACCAAGTTATGAATTGAAATTTCACTATAAGGATTGGTTTAAGAAAATGATTTCACAATAGGCAATCATTAAAAAAATTGAAAAAGCGTGAAATTTCACATGTTCAAATAATAATAATAATAATAATAATAATAATAATAATAATAATAACAACAAAAATAATAATAATTGAAGGTCTTAGGGCATAACATGATAAGTCATATATTGTTCTTTCTGAGATACGAGGATTTTAATGTTTGAAAAAATTATAAATACTAATTGTGCAGTATTTTTGTTAATACATTGTGTGTCTATATGTTTTAACTATGCACTTAAAATAATTTTATGAATATGTCATTACATTTATTTGCAATCATTGTAATGAAAGACTTAATTCTTAACAGCATATGGCTTATCATGTTACTGCCCTAAGCCCTTCAATTCTACGCGACATTATGTTACGCGTTAAGACGACTGTAAGTAAGTGTAAGCTAAAAATATGAAAATAAAAAAATAGATAGAAATATTGATAAATATATTATAACACAATTATAACTTAATTCTTTAATTTGATTTCAAAAGCAAGTGTTTTGGAATGCAAGGAATATTGAATCAAACATAAAAGATAAATAGCACAGATAATTAAAAATAATTGTGATTTCTATGGAACAAAGGAAAGTGATACAAATAGGGAAATTAAAATACAAGAAGTAAATGAAAAGTGAAGAACCGGTACACCAAACAAAACGTCCTCTTAATCAGTGAGGAATGAGTATGTTATAACATTGATATAGTTTTATCGCCGTTCAATGGAAAGAGTAAATAGAATAACAAAAATAGAATATAAAACCGTAAACATGTTTTCAATTATTTTAACTATACAAAATATATCGCCATGATATTACAAAACGTTTGGAACCCATTTTCGTTTTTAAGACAAGATTTCTTGCAACACAGCGTGGGATCTTACCTTTTCATAAACGAGTGTATCTTGTGCTATATTTGAAGTTAAGATGTATGGCAGAGAGAATGAGATGCCGCCTGAGAACTAGGCCGCCCGCAGCGTACATATGAAAGTGGAACACTTGTCGGTCGTCAGGAGGTGGTCCCGTGGGACGCACACGGCAAACACAAACTTTAATATCCAGCACGTGAGGTTATACAGAATGGAAACCAATTCTACTGACAAACTTTCAGGCTGAGAGTTCTAAGGTATCTACCATCTTTGGGGACTCTTTACTGAATAGTGAGTCATTTATTATGTAGTTTTCTTTTAAAACAAAATCCAATCTTAATATACATGCTTACTTACTTACTCACTGGCACTATCGAACCCGTAGGTTCATGGCCGCGCGGACATAAGCTCTCCATACATCCCTATCCTGAGCTCATGCTTTCCAATCATTGCCTGTATAATCTACTTCTCTCAAATCATAGTTAATGTTATTCTCAAATATACATGCAAAAATAAATAATTTCCTTAACTAAACGAATTTCATATCTCTTGATACGTTACAATCCGGTATGCATCTCTAGTATTTCGTTTTGCAATCACTGAAGTTGGCATTTCGAACATCTTCTTTAAAGAAATTGAATATTATTGAACAGTGTGAAAATTATTATGAATCCGTTTTCTTTAGATTATGTTTGGGGAAAACGTGCTTCGTTCAAAATAGCCTATTCACTGCTGATTGCATACCGTATATCAACTCTCATTTGGAGATAAAACAATCGTATTGCCTCTAGAAACTTTAGGTATATTCGATATTTCTCCCTTTTATCCTCATTAACAACATTGTTAATATTGTAATTTTGAGTAATTAGAAATTACGATAATTAATGTAACTGAGCATATACTGAAAATCGAACCGAAATATATCTTAAGGCAATAACATAGCATGATATTTTTCCTACTTGATGTAACATTTCAGTTTTCCACATGTGTAAAGTATATACCAATTTAAACGAGCACAACTACAGAATTTATAAAAATGCTTGAGACTCCAAATTATTGAAAAGACATAAAATAATTTAATTTTGCTAGATATAATTCAGTGGATTTTTAAACATTAATTAAAAGTTATTTCACAATTCCGTTCGTAACTTGTTGCCAAACATTTGTCTTTTTTTCGAATTTTTATAACTCATTTAAAGATGAGAGATGATTTGTAAACTTCTAAAAACGGTTTCTAATAATAAAGTTGTAAAATAATACGTCAATGTATTATGAATAATAAAAACATGTTGGACTTTAATCAGTGTCTGGACAAATATTCGAAATTGTCACAAATAAATAATTATTTCTGAGGGGGTTTATATCCATGTATATACTCTTATAATATGTAAAATATATGGAATGATATATTAGCAGGTGTATATTTTATCATACATATTTATTGCAACGTTATTGTAGTTAAATGATTACCTAACATGCCAAGGCCTAATTGTAAGCTAAAAATTATAAATATAAATTTTTAAAATATTCATAATTTCAGAAGATCCTCTCCCTTAAACGACAGAGTAATAAAATACGAAAACAAAATTACAAACGAAACTAACGAACTCTGGTATTTAAACGTAGGATCTTCCGAATACGAATAACAAATGTTAACTTTTTAATCACTTGCTGTACATAACATTAACAGTACCGATATTCTGTAAGATACTTTAAAGAGTATTTGTGTCACGGAATTTTAAGGGCATTGGCAACGGAGGTGCACAGCAGACATCGAGCCATCTGATTCTGGATGATTGTACTTATTTGTATAAGATTAACGTTCTGAATCATATCAATTACAACTACACAAAATTACTACACGTAAATTTAGTGAGCAATCGCCCTCTCTACGAGCCGAATTTGTCTCTACGCGTGAAGTTACACGAAGTGAAAGAAGCACATTCGAGACAATCTAAGACTTCATCCAAAATTGAAATAACTTAATTGAGAGTCATTAAAATATATGACCTCCGCATTTACTGAGCGATTGCTAGTAATGCCCTCGACAATGTTCTTATACGAATTACCGGACTCCCCTTCAGATATTAGAATCATCAGTAATTTAGGAACACGTGACGGACTTATTATACAATACTTCAATGGATACACCTCAGGGTGCATTTTTAAAATGGTGCCTTATTTGGCAGTTGAAGAACGATTTTTTTGTAAACGTTTCTTAGAAAACAAGTATGCATGTTATGCTAGAAGAGATTTTATTAAAATGTAACCCACCTCAGTGCCTTTGCTTCTAGAAGCGCCATAAAAAGATTGCTGAATAAATGTAAAATCACAGGTATAGTTTTGGAAAGAAATCCCGAACAAAAACGGTTTTAACATAAGCAAACGTGAATGAAATTAGAGCGTTATCCAGAAAACCTATTGCGGTGATGTTAATAATCAATTTCTGTTCTTCGACGTAAAACTGCTGATACTCGAAATATCAACCAGGAGCCAGGATCTGTGATACGTCATCCACACATATGAATGCCCTTGTGATATGTTCATTGCGCAAACCTTTCAGCACGTTCAAACATTTCCCCAATTATGGAATATTCTGCGAATACTGTATACGTTTTTCTCTGTAAGTGTAAATATGGGCAAAAGTTTTTCATTTAAAGCAAACAATTATGAAAATACAAGATGTTTAAAATTTTAAAAATAATATATACTTAAATTATACATCACTTAAAATAAGGATCTTGTCTAACTTAGTGGAAGCTTCTAGAATGGTAAGCCTATTTAATCTGCTACCGGTTATTACTTCGCTATCTCTCTATTAGTCACACAGTATTCAAAAGTCATATATTAACCGTACTTAATTTTTTCCATTATTTCTGACGAAAATAAACATTTTAAATTTATGAATACTTACATTACCCTCAGAATATTTGGAATATTATTGTTTTAATATTTACAGGTCACAGAATGTAACAATTTTAATGCTTAGTGTATTTTATAGAAGAGAAACATAAACTTGTTTCGTATTTTATACCAATTTTAGTTATTTTTAGGGCTAAGATTAAAATTATTGCTTAATAATTTAAGTTTGACGAAGGATTTAAATGCATTTCTAACACATATCGGTTTTAATTACTCGAATATCTTAGAAACCACAGAACAACATTATTCAATCAGGAGTAGATGGTATTCGCTGTTTGCCGCCGCCCACTGGAGAAATGTCATCTTCCTTTAAGTGAGAATATGATACCATGGTTGGTCCTGCTGATTTATTGGTTATGATGCTGACCTCTGATTTCAAAGTTCGCGTCACGAAACCAAGTCGGGTCCATGAATATTTGAAGGTATGAACATTTTTAACTGTGGCTTTCTTTGGATGTGAAAACACGTGTTTCTACGTAAGACACGTAAAAAACCCGAAGACTAAATAAAGAAAGTGATATTTGAGCAACATTTGATGACCAATTCAACCCAGATTTTAATTGCGACGCTAATGCCCTTAGCTATTAAAGAGCATCGATAAAATAAAAAGTAACTAACAAGGAAAATACTTATGTTGGACCAATTGAATTGTAACAAAAAATTGAGGATATGTTAATTGATTGACATTAAATATGATGACGTTAGTCATTTTTCTGCAAAATTAATAAAACTCGTGTTATTTGTCATTCAATTTCAATCGCGTCATTGACTGGTTCGTAACAGCACGGCTGCTCATTGCAGCTGGTTTCAAGACCAAGTGCAGCTAGCGGTGCGAAGAACGTAAATATTAGTTTCCCACCTTGTTAACATCAATAACTATTTTTTAGTACAGGTTATTCGTGTTTTTCAATTGTTTTCTGAACCATAGATTCTAACGTAGTTAATACGTAAAATGGATTTATTATGCCCATTTTATACATTTGATTAAATATTTTATTGGCTCACAAGATTATTACCTGTAGATGTACACATGAACGTGTAAATATACTGTTATGTCCTAAAAAAGTATTATTTTACACCACAAATATGCTAATCAATAAATAATAACTTAAAACAAATATTCCATTGTACTTACAACGTATGAGTTTTTATCTTTAAATAGAAACAATTAGTATATACTATACGAATTACGACTGCGTGAGTGGAAAAATCATTCACACTCGGTACTGCTCTTCAAGTAACCGTGTCGCTCCGTTGCAATATTTATTTCGTTAGTATATATCTCTCTCCCTGTCCCTTATTGTTTTCCCTCTTTCACCACACTATTATTTTCTATTTTTATTTGTTTATTTTATTTTTTCAAATGTTTTACTTATTTATTTTGTCATGTACTGATGTTAAGCCTTTTGTTCTATTTTCTTGTTCTTTATTTCGTGTTAAATATTATGCATACTATTGAATTTGCAAGTCAAATGCCTAATATCGCGGTGTTCAGTATCCTTCATTCAACATTTCCTACAATTTTTGTTACAATCCAACTGGTTCAACATAAATACATCTCTTGGAAGTAACTAATTAACTTGATGTCACAATGATTTACCAAACTCGCAACTTGGAATTAATAAGCGTATCTGCTGTGTCCAAATTATAGAGATTGTAATTTGCCATTTTTTGGTAACAATAAGAAATCTATAAGAGGGAAAAATGAAGATTAAGTGGATATCTGCCTATATTATTTTTATATTCATCACGTATTATTAGACGTATCTAAATACACTGCTCGAAACAATTAGAGGAACACTCTGAAATATGCATATATTTTTTCATTGGATAAAGGTACAAACATGAAATTAATAAAGTACATTATTTGTGGTTATTTATTTATTTATTTATTGCTCATGTCAGTAAAACAAATGAATAATGCTGACAATTAACTTTTCAAATAATTCCGCTATGTAAGCAATTGAATCTTGTGCTTATTTTTCAAAGTTAAACACTCGTTATATAGAGTTAGTATCGTGTATGGCCTCCACGACATTCGATGACACTTTGACACCTTCGTGGCATGCTCCCAGTAGGATTCTGGATTTCCTCTTGCGGGATATTCTCCCATTCCTCCAGAGCATCTCCAAGTTGCTGCAGAGTTTGTGGAGCTTGATGTCCGTTCCTGACCTTCCTGTCTAGAAGATCCCACAAGTGTTCAATAGGGTTGAGGTCTGGGCTGACCGCTGGCCACTCCATTACCTCAATTTCATTCCTCCTCAGGAAAATCCCTGGTGACAGCCGCAGAATGTGCCCTGGCATTATCCTGCATGAACAGAAATTCAGGGCCTATTCCAATGCAGCAGGTACTACATGCTCTTCCAGGACGTGCTCGATATACCGGACAGCATTCAGTCGCTGGGGAACAAGTACAAGGTCCGTACGATTGTTGTACATAACTCCGGCCCACACCATTATGGAACCTCCTCCGAATCTATCAATTTCCTGTACAGTCTCTGCAGAAAATCTTTCTCCTGGCCGTCCCCACACCCTCAATCGACCATCACAACGTGTAAGACAATACCTGGATTCGTCCGAGAAGAGCACAGACTCCCACTGGTTCAGGTTCAGCATACGTACGTCTTGCTGCCTTATGCCCATTTGTTAAGCGTGTTTTTTTAACGGGCCTTTTTGGACGAATATTCTCTTTCCTTAATCTGTTCCTTATGGTTTTGGTCTGAAACCCGGATTCCGGAAGCCATATGAAGGTCATTCTGCAGGTCTTCTGCAGTTTTTGTACGCTGTCGAAGAGCAGAAAGAACAACGCATCTGTCATCCTGGGGGCTTGTTTTAAATTTACGGCCCTGGCCACGTCTTCTACTATGCTGACCTGTCTCTCTGTGCCTATTGCGTAACCTGGACACCACGGAAGGAGAAACCCCAAGCTCTCTAGCAACTTGTCGCAGAGATTGATCTTGTCGTAAAAGATGTATAGCCTGATACACTTCAAACTCATTTAAATGCCTCATTTTGTCGGAGATTTCAATAAACAAGGCAATAATCAACATTCGTCACTATAGCAACATCAGGAAGCTTACCAATTAGAAGTGGCCAGTGCCTTCCAAAATAAAAAATTTCTCTATATTTGTTATTTGAGGTAATTTATCTGTATTTAGGCCATGGATCTTAAAATTTGTATCCAATGATAAAATTAATAATTCAATGTACATATTGTCCAACTTTCAGCATCACAGCTTTAAAAACAATTACTTATTCAATTTATTACAAGTGTTCCTCTAATTGTTTTGAGCAGCGTATAAAAGTCCGATAGGAAATTCTTGCTGTCAGATAAAAAATACCCGGGTTATCAGTTGTTAAAGTTGTTCCATTTGATATTCGCAATCCAATAATAGAACTAAATATGATTTGGATGGATTCAGAACTTAACTAAAGACTTGGTTGAACCTCAAATTTTTTGACCTTATAAATATAATTTTAAAAAATCAGCTAAATATTAAAATACGTGTACTCTTAGTATGTAAGTTTATTCAAATCGTTTTTAAGATTCATCCCATTTAATAATGGGATATCAAATAAAATAACTTTTTCACAACAGAAATCCACATTTCTTTTATAACCCGAATTATTTGAATCTTGTCTATTAGTATTATTATTATTATTATTTATTATTATTATTTATTATTTTATTATTATTATTATTATTATTATTACTATTATTATTATTATCATACCAAATAATACATTAATTCGAAAGCTAATGGAAGAAGTAGAAGAAGCAGGTCTACAGAACGAGGACGGATGGAATGAAGAGAAGTATGGAAGCTAGAAATTTGAGGGAAGAAGATGCTTTAGACAGGAATCTCTGGCGCAAATCACTTTGGGGTGAAGGACAAACACCGTATTGTGGAATATTCCTAAATAAAAATTTATATTATTATTATTATTATTATTATTATTATTATTATTAGTATAAGATATTATGTAGCTGAAGTCGTCTTCCCGTTACCAATCCCCATCCTTCTCGAGCAAGAGCACTTCCTTTTTGAAATACCTTTAAGGAAATATCCAGCTTAACTTTAATTTTCTTCCCCCAATATCCCTTCGTGCTGGTGTCCATTCAAATATCGTTTGAGGTAATAGTTGCTTTGCTCACTCATTATGCATCCAAACCGTTTTAACATCCTTTTATATTCTATATTTTTACTGTACGCTTCTTCATCTGTCTCCTAGTTTCGTCATTCCCAATATTTTGAAATATTGTTACTCCTTCGCTTCTTCTTGAATAATCGATTTAAACTGCTATTTTATATATATATATATATATATATATTATATATTATATATATATATATATATATATTTCATTCATAACCCATACTTCTTTGGTTAGCATAAATGCTTTGAAACTAATGCTTTTCCCATGTGTAATTTTGTGGTACTGAAAATATTCTTAATCCACCATACTGAATTCAAGCAACTAATAAATATTTTTGTCTGTTATATCCGTAATTGGATATCCACTGTAATCATGGTGCAGGTATTTAAATGTATCCACTTGTTATTGATTCTCCCTAAATAATTATTAATTCATATTGGCCCTACATCATTTTAATCAATTTCAAAATACTTTTTTAAGAGTAATTCTCATTCTTCAAACTTTATATTCATTATGTAAGATTCTAAGCATAAATTCCAAATCATCGGCTCCTTGAGCAAACACCACCAGGGTAACATCCTATTTCAAGGTAAAATTCTGTCGATAACCGAGCAAATTTATTTTGTTTAATTTATTTTCACTAGCTGTAATTTGTTAAATGTGTAACTTATTATATTACTATATAGGATGCCAAATTATATACGCGGTACCGAGGGATGGTAAAGAGAGGATAAAAATAAAACAACTACTACTTATGAGTGAGTTATCACAGACGCACTATTTTTTGTAGGTAGCACCGCCGCAGGCCACTTATCAGTCAGTAGTAGGCAAGAATCAATGAGTGGGTGAAAGTAAGAAAAAAAAGATTACATAAATTGCCCTTTTGATGAAATAAGAAATCATTGTGAAGCTTAGGACCTAACCTAAACACTATATCAAAAACCTCTATACTTAAGTTATACTACAACGTTCTGTGAATAATAATAAAATATTAATTTTCGTTTATGCCTGCTATTAATTAATAGTTAAGTTATAGCTATTAAAAATTGAATTCTAAATTTTATTGAAGAGAAATAAAACTACTCCCATACTTCACATGTATCAAGGCGTACTAACATCAGTTCTTATCAACACCACTACAACGAATGCCTAAACCTTAAAAGCACAGGTAATCGTATTTATGTCAGAAACAGGATACTGATGTCTGTTTTTAATAATCTATACTCCTTGAAATATTATTTAAGAACATTTTTGACACGATGTATATTGCGAAATTCTCAATAATTTATTATTAAAATTATCTAAAACAAATGTCATAACGAATACTTATTGTAGGGCCTACGTGTAAATGATGGGTACCTATATTTCTTATACATCCTGAAGAAATGAAATTTATCATTATTTTGTTGAATATGTATTACTAACATGTACACTTCAATGTACGAATTTATATTATTTTTAAACTTTCTACGTAATTTATATGCTTTCCTCGAGACCCTATGTCATGTAGAAAATCAGTAATAGTTTTGCAGGTTATTTTACATAGAAGTGGAAAAATTGTATTTACAGATCTTACCAAACCATGTTATTCTTGGGGTTTGTGTTTCACGCGATATTAATCATATTACCTTCCACTTTTAGCACAAACAGTCTAAAAATGTTGTATATCTGCAAATTGAATTATAATAAAAATCTTTGAATAGATGGTTGAAATAAAATTTATTTTACGAACTATAAAATCTGTTTTATTTCGTTTCACAGCCCATAATGTAGGTTGACAAGAGTAATATTACAAAAAATCGTTAGTTATTTCTGTAGCCTAACAGCAACTACTTCACAGACTCGAGTATAACAAGATCTGATTTCATTACAGTTTATGAGGTAAATAAATATCGTTCTTCAGTAATTAAAAGGGAGAAAATGTGAGTTTTATTGCAGATCGAACGATAATAGTTGACGTTTTCAGCTGCCATGTTTAATTCTGAACTCTGAGAGAAATTAAATGTAATGATTTTACATAGCAAAATTGGACGCCATCAGACAAGCGTCGTTGTATGCCGTAAATATAAATATTACGGGCTCTCGCTATTACAACTTTAATATCTATGTAACATGGCGGTATGTGAACAAAATCATTTATTTCAAGCAAGGATATGTAACATTCTTCAAATTTAAAACGAAAAAGTTCCTTGTAAAACAAATCCCCTTTTTGATGCTGGACAATTAAATGTATATAATAATAATAATAATAATAATAATAATAATAATAATGTTTTATCTATTCTGGCATAGTTAAGGCCATAAGGCCTTCATATCCACTTAACCAGCACAAATACAAATAAATATTCACGATTTATGTAATTGTAATGTTATTGCTGTTTTTGTTGTTATTTTTCTTTACACTAGTACCAATTATTACTTTATTGTAACGGACTGTCAACAGCACGTACGGTTTACTGCCCGTGCGACGCATATTTGTAAATAATATTGTAAATATCTTACTTTTTGTCTAATAAAGTCCTACTACTACTACTACTACTAAATAAATATTTGACAAATATAGATATACACTATACTAATTTTAAAGAGTTAAAATATATGAATTGTTACAATGTAAACTTCATGCACAATCAATATTTATACGATAATAACAATAATAATAACAATAATAATAATAATAATAATAATAATAATAATAATAATAATAACAATAATAGTAAAGTCTCGTAGACTGCGATGGGCAGGACATGTTGCACGTATGGGGAATGAAATAGGTAGGCTACATGGAAGCTTCTTCTAGGAAAACCATAAGGAAATCGCCCAGTTGGTAGACCAAGAATGAAGTGGGAGAATAACATTAACTATGATTTGAGGGAAGTAGATTATACAGCGAATGATTGGAAAACATTAGCTCAGGATAGGGATGTGTGGAGAGCTATTATCTGCTTGGAAATGATCATACGGGTTTGATAGTGCCAATGAGTTAATAAGTAAGTAAGTAAGTAAGTAAGTAAGTAAGTAAGTAAGTAATGATAATAATAATAATAATAATAATAATAATAATAATAATAATAATAATAATAATATAAATATGATCAATTATACGAGAAACACCAATTAACATATGTTGTACCTTACACTGGGTAATGATGAAGTCGAGTTTAGAGCAAATATAAAATTAGATTTCTTTTAAAAGATGCCAATGTCCGGCAGCCCCTTATTTCTTGTGGTAGGGAATTCCAGTTGCGAGAAGTGAAAATAGTACATTACATGGAGTGATGTGATGTCCTATGTTGCGGTATATTAAGCAAGATACTATGTTGTGATCTTGTGTTTAAGTTATGGTTGGAGGATAGATACTGGATCTTACATAAGAAAAATTGACAGTGTAATTTTCTTCTCTCTTTTAGATGTAACCATGGCAATTCGTGGAAAAATGTGATTGTATTTTCAGACATTAAATAGGAATCTGAAATATCTGAAATTTGCTTGTTTTTAATTCTCAGTTGTCCATATCATGTTTATTCTGAATGTGTCATTCACATGCTATGTATCAAATGTATTGCGGATTTCAAATTCTGCTATCATTAATACGAGTAAAATAGTAGCTGTGGAATTCATTGACATGTTTCGAATAAATTATAATTTTTACATTTATATTAATAGCCTGTTTTGAGTCTATTTTCATGCACACCCACATACAGCTACACTCATATATGTGACTCCAACTAACACACGACACTATCAAACAAGTCGGCTCATGTCTACGCGGATAAAAGCTCCATAGATCCCTATCCTGAGAGATAATATTTTCCGATGGTCCCCTGTATAATTTAGTTTCCTCAAATTATGTTTCTCGTCATAATTTTCATGGTAGACCGTCGGTCTGTTCCGCTCTTCGAATTCATCTTCCCATCGTCTTCTAGGACGTCCCACATCTCTATAGCCTTGAGGTTGCTACAACAGTGCATGTTTTGTTAGCCTAGAAGAGTCCATTCTTAAAATATATTTATGTCATTTTTGTATATAGTTTTGTATTTTTTCATTTAGTTCTTGCCTAATTGTTTCACTCTGGGTTTAATGTAGAGTATAGAAGAGGGGGATTTGCATTAATTTTTTTAGCGGAATATGTGAGAATTTTATTTATGAGAATACTTTTTAGGTAATTTTTCTTGAATGTGATGTATCTTCCTTATTATTTTATTTGAAATTAAGTTTTATTTTGAATGTGGTTTCTTAGAGTATATCCTGCAACGTGTCTGAGGAAATTTATTTCTGAAGTTTCTAGCAATCTTCTGTCTGATCTATTCATGGCCCAAATCTGTAATCCATATCTCACAATGGGAACTTATAGAACTTCAGCATTGTTTCTTTTGTTGTTTTTGTTTGTAGTGTTTTTTAATAGTCCCACACATTTTTTTGAAATTTATAATTTTTTTCATGTATATCACTTTCTCAATTGTAAGATATGTGACACCCTAAATATTTAAATTTCTGTACTTGTTCGATAAGTTTTTCGTTCAAAACTATATTCGATCCAACTGCATATATTCCCCAAAGGCCGTTGTTTTTGTTTTCTTCATTGAAATCTTGAGATTATGTTTCTCCTGGTTTTTCTTGAGCAGTTGTGTGGCTTTTGTAATTGATTTTCTGATTCTGCACATATGACCTGATCGTCTGCAAACGTAATTATGTCTACAATGGTAGTTCCTAGTTTAAAATCTTTACTTAGCTGTGTTTGCCATTCTGTGACAGCTGCATCTAAATATACATTAAATAAAGTCGGCGAGAGAGGACGGCCCTGTCTTACTCCTAAAAATCATGTTACTCTTCCATCTAATAATTGGCCTATTTATTGGCCTCTTCTGTCTGGTTTTCTTAGAAGAAGTTTCCATCCATTTGTTGGATTCCTTGTCGTGCCACATATCCTATAAACGCAGTTCACGACACTTAAATGTTCTTATTATATCTGGTTTCATAAATATCACGTAGCTCAGTCTTGTCTTTTCACCTCTATGTTACTCTCTCTTTGATCAAAAAAATTGTCCTATTAACTTTATTCTCATACTCGTAACATATTCTACTCTCTTAAAGTAAGAATCTCTGTTTCGCATCCATATATAACAATTCGGGAATAACAGTTTTATATATTTTCAGTTATATGTTTTTTGAGAGACTTTGGACGACAAGAGTCCCTGCAATGCATAATAGCATTCATTTCCACAATTGAGCCGATGAAATTTATTTTTGTATATCATTCCTAATTCAAAATATTTTTTCTATGTATTTGAATTCAATACATTCTTCAAATTTCTCTAATTTATCATTAATCTTCTTTTCCATAGTATAATTTATTCTATAAGTGACCATTCATTTAGATTTATTGGTGTTTACTTTCAGTCCCTATTTCATAGATTAACTCACTAGAGTTTGCATTGTGGCGCTTAGCATCTTCTCGCTACCCCTTATAGTGAGACAGTAAAAACTGTAGGAATATTTATGCACAACAAGCTAATTACACAAACCATACGTAGCAAACAGTCTTCTCAATAATACATAAATTAAATCGTGTAAGAAATAGTTTGCCATTCACTCTAAGGAAAATGTTAACTTAAAAAAATAAGAACCCCAATTCAAATGAGTGAAAGCCTCTTAAATAAAGGAAAATTATTCATAGAATACAACCATTTGCCCTGCCCATTTTTATTGTTGTGAAACTCTTTTTACAGACTTAATATTGTTTTTATTCAAAGACTTCAACGTGTTCATAATTCTTGTGCGCGTTTTATTTTGGTATTCACAAATGTGATGTTATTACATAGTCGCTGGAAAAATTATCGTGGCTTCGTCCGTCTAACAGATTGTAGAACTGTCCATTCCTTTTCCCTTCTCTATAAATTTCTTCACGCATCATCGCCTAATTATTATTTATCCTACCACTTCATTGGACTCTAGGACACAGATGATTTAGACACTGGACCACATCAGCACAATGTCCTTTATATCCCTCCTCATCACACTGTGTATTATTCATTATGTTTACAGTTTTATTTGCCACAACATGTAATTCCCTTCCGCCCTATGTCAGGGGCTGTCAAACTCATCATTCTTAAAAACAAACTAAATGATTATTTAATAACAAACTAACTTATACACCTTACTGATAATACACTTTTAACAATTAATAGTTCCAATTATTTAAGAAAGTTGTATTAAGATTAATAAATAGTTTAATTTGTTTGTTTTAAATATTGTATAACCGACAAATTAATTTTCACTATCTCGTTTCCTATAGTTATTATGTTATTTATCAAATCTCTTTTAGTATTTAATATTGGAGTTACTTTTGATCGTTATATTCTAATGTAATGTATGTTTGTCCTGATGAGTGGAAGAGAAGGCCACATGGCGTTAACTTCACCATTCTAATAAATAAATAGATAATAGTAATACACTATCAGCACAAACTAAGACCTTATTAATACTATTGAGTTGTAGGCCTTCTTCACCTTCTGAAGATGTGATGACATGCTTTGTTACAAAATAAAATAGTCGAACGGATAATCTATCTACTTGCCTTAACCTATTTTGAGTTTTAACAAGCGCGTGCAAAGTGTTTGCCTACACTAAATCTTACTTTTTGTGCCATCTGGATATATTAGAATAAGTCTTACTGACATTTTAAGAATTTCGGAATGCAGCAGAGTACTGAATAACGTCTTCCTCTTAATTAACTCATATGCCTTTTTTGAAGTCTACGTATAGTTGATGTACAGTGCCATTGCAGTGCAATCATATTCCCATATAATTTGTATCATTCTCTCTCTCTCTCTCTCTTTCTCTCTCTCTCTCACTATATATATATATATATATATTGATCTCTTTCATGCATTAACCGTTCTATACATATCACATCTTAATGCGGATTTTTCTTTTCAGAATTAAACTTTAGGTATAAAACAAGCTTAAAACACATACTCACTTCTTCGACACAGTAAACACACTATGAGGCTGATCCCTCAGACACTTAATATATAATACGATTGAAAATCGGTAAAAAATATAATATTGAAAATATGCTATTAATTAATTGTGCCTCAATTTTAAATTGACTCGATTTTATTACCATGCCCAAACATTTGCACGTTTTCACTTCAGGTTCGAGATAACAACACGCCAATCACCAAGATGCGACCACAGATATCCGATAGCGACAGTAATATAAATTACTGTCACTAGAAAATACTATGAGTAATTTAATTGATACTCTTTATCCCTAATACCGTGTGTGTTAATTGAATCACATTAGCCCAGCTTCTTTTAGAATAGTAATGTAAAAGACAAACATATTGAACATTAAAATGTATAACAACTAAATCGAATTTATACCTTGCTTTAATTCATCCGTGGCTTTGTTTGGCACTTAAAAGCAATTTTTTTCGCCCAATGGCTTGCTGGTCCTAAGGGATAAATATTGTGGGGTTCTCGTTAATGTAGTATTTTCTCTACAAAAAAGACAATGTGGTTATTCCGCCAGTAACAAAGGTACTAAAAAAATTAATTCACAAAACTAAAAGGGATAATTAATAATATTATGAAACCATTTTTAGTACAAATGAACACACGATTACGACTTAATAAGATCCTTCCAAGACCAGTATTTAGACATGGAAGCTAAGCATGGACAATACAAAGAAGAAATGAACGCGGAATAACACCAAACGAGATGTGATATGCACGCCGTACAGCAGTCTAAACAAAGCGGGACCATGAAAGAAATTAAGAAATTATGGAACACATGGGTGCTGAACCTATTATCCATCATATACAAAACTACCAGAACAACTGGAAAGTCCCTCTTCAACTAATGTAGAAATTCCACAAGCTATAAGCGTACTTCGTTATCATCCTCGGGACAAAAGATTACTCGGACGTCAAAAAAAGCGCTGGGTGAAAAATTATTTTTTGATACATGGTCTGATACTTGCACGGATAAAAATAAACATGACAGTGACGATTTTTATATAGGCCTAATCAACAACGGTCTGATTATTATGGCAAAGCTACAGGATTTGGTCTGTGTAATGACTTAAGATCAACTAACACTGTTAAAGCCTTCGCATTTACATATTTATCAGCTCTCCCCGCACATCGATATAGATGTAGGCCTATAATGAATCACACGAGACTTTGGTGTACATACTACAACACTCACCTTTATTATACAGCGGCTATTACTTACTTATTCACTGGCAAACTCGAACCCATAGGCTAATGGCCGCGTCAACATAAGCTCTCCATACATCCCTATCCTTTGCTAATGCTTTCCAATCATTTCCTGTATAATCTTTCTTTGTGCAAATCATAGTCAACGTTATTCTCCCACCTCATTCTTGAACTACCAACTGGGCGTTTTCCCTCTGGTTTTCCTACAAGAAGCTTCGATGCACATCTTTCAATCCCCATTCGTGCCACATGTCCCGCCCAACGCAGTCTACGAGACTTAATTGCTCTTATTATATCTGGCTTCCTATAAAGACCATGTAGTTCATTGTAATGTAGTCTTCCCCATTCACCTATCTATTCATCTCTCTTTGGTCCAAAAAGTTTCCTAAGTACTTTATTCTCAAATATTCTTAATCTCCTTTCCTCTCTTAAAGTAAGAGTCCATGTTTCGCATCCATATAACTGTGGAATAATAGTTTTATATATTTTGAGTTTAACGTTTTTTGAAAGGAGTTGGGACATCAAAAGTCTCTGCAATGCATAATAGCACGCATTTACAGAATTGAGCCTATGTTTAATTTCTTTGTACATTTCATTCCTATTTATGATTATTGTTCCTAGGTATTTGAATTCGGCCACTTCCTCAAACTTTCCCTCATTTGTCATTAACTGTCCATTTCCATTATATAATGCAATTCTACATGTGACTATATATTTAGTTTTATTGATATTTACTTCCAGTTCTAATTCCTTAGAGTTACTCAATAGTGTGTGCGTGTTGTCCTTTAGTGTCACCTCGCTATCAACCAATACTACTACATCATCAGCATAAACTAACCGCTTATTAATACCATTGCGTTGTAGGCCTTCTTCATCCTCTAAAGATTTAATGGCATGCTCTAGTACAAAATTAAATAGTAGAGGAGATAGTGCATATCCTTGCTTCAACCCATTCCGGATTTCAAAAGTGTCCGAAAACTGTTTGCCTACACGCACCCATCTTTGTGCCATTTTACACATTCGTAAAGTTAACTAATTTTTAGGAATTCCGAACTCCATCAGGATACTATATAACTTCTCCCTCTTAATTGAATCGTATGCTCTTTTGACGTCTACATATGTTTGATGCACAGTACCATTATATCCCCATTTCTTTTCTAAAATCTGGCTTATATTAAAATCTGATCTGTTGTAGACCTGTTTCTACTAAATTCACATCGATGATCTCCTAGAATTTCATCAATATGGGAGTAAGTCTGCTTACTAATATATATGTTAGAATTGTGTATGAAGTTGAAAGTAATGAGATGCCCCTGTAGTTGTTACAATCAGTTTTATCTCCTCTCTTATAAATTGGTACTGTAATCATCTTTCCATTCATCTCGAAGAACTTCGTTTTCCCAAATCATATTAAGCAACCGGCGTATTTTGCCCATCAATTTTTCTCCCCCTGATTTTATCAGTTCTGCTGGGATCTCATCTGAACCTGATTCTTCAATTTTTCTATCGCCATTTCAACCTCTAATATACTTGGTTCTGTGACTAGCATTTTTGCTGTCTGTAAATTGTCCTCCTCAATGTTCAGTTGTGTATGTATATTTAATAGCTGAATAAAGTAACTTTTTCATCTATTTGATATACTCCTGGAATCTGCAATCATATCCCCATTTGCATTCCGAATTATGTTCGTCCTAGCCTAAAACCCTTTCTTCTCTATCCTAATTCCCTGATATAATTCTCTAATGTTCCTATTTTTGGCATTAATTTCAAGATCACTAATCTTCTCTCTCAAATATTCCCTCTTTTTACTCTTTAGTTACCTCGTTGTTTCCCGTCTAACACTACAAATTTGCTCCAAATTTACCTCATTTGGCTTGTATAACCATTTCATTTTTGCTAGCTTCCTTTTCTCTACAATGTCGGCACATTCCTCTTCAAACCATTTCTTGTTTTGCCTCTTTTTTAAATAACCAATGCTTTCTGATGCTGACAATTTAATAGTATTTCTTATAGCCTCCCATTCTTTATTTATATCAGTATATTCTTCGTTTGACACATTGTCAACCGAAGATTCCATTACTTAAAATCTATTAGCAATTTTGATTTTGTATTCTTGTCGCATTTCATCATTTTTCAAGTTTTTTAATTCAAATCTTTCAGAATAATCTTTAGCGTTTGTTCCTCTCATAAGCGATAGCCTTTGTCTGATTTTCACCCTGATCAGATGATGATCCGAATTGCAGTCTGTCCCTCTAACTGATCTAATATCGATGATGCTACTGTGCCAGCGTTTGTCCAATAATACATGATCTATCTGGTTCCGAGTTTCTCCATCTGGAGACGTCCAGGTTAAATTTATGAATATCCTTATTATTATATAGCGGCTATTAGACATGTTAATTTCAATTAAGAAACTAGCAAATGGATGAAAACAGAGTAAACTATGAGAGGTAGAATAGAAGAGGAAAGCTGTTAGTTGTTTCTGGTGATACGGTACTATTTGACGATAGCGACGAGATACGAAGGGCCTATATGCATACTCCATTGAGTGACGCTAAGAAATTGGGACTGTAAGTAAACATCAATGAAATGAAGTATATTGGCCACACATAGAATTATATTATGTAATGGAAATGGACAGCTAATGAGGGAAAGTTTGAAGAAATAGCTAAACTAAAGTATGTCTACCTAAGAACAAAAATTACAAATAGGAATGAGATGCACGACGGAATGAAAAACAGCTTAAATTCCGGAATGTATGGCATTATGCATTACAGAGACTCTTATCGTCCCAACTCATTTCAGAAATGTTAAACTGAAAATGTACAAAACTGTTATTCTTCCAGTTATATTATATGGATGCAAAACCTGGACTCTTGCTATAAGAGAGAAAAGGGATTACGAGAATAAAGTTGTTAGGAAAATTTTTGAACCGAAGATAGATGAACAGACAGGGAAATTGAAAATACTACAAACAATGACTTACGTGGTTTTTATAGAAAGCTCGATGTAATATGAAGAGTTAAGTCTCGTAGACTGCGATAGGCAGGACATGTGGCACGAATGGAGATTGAGAGACGTGCATGAAAACATCTTGTAGGAAAACCAGAGGAAAATTCCCATTGGCAAACCAAGAATGAGGTGGGAGAATACTATTAACCTTGCTTTGGGGAAGTAGATTACGCAGGGGATGATTGGAAAACATTAGATCAGGATATGGATGTATGAAAAGTTTATGTCCGCGCGGCCATGAACTTACGAATTCCATAGAGTCAGTGAATTAGATAGAATAGAAAAGTGTATTATAATGGTTTGGAAATCTAATGAGAAAGCAAACACAAAAGATATTTCATTTGAAATAATTTCAAGAACTTCGACTGTTTTCCATTAATATGTCCACTAATGACAATATCAATGGACGAGAGCAATTACAATTCATAAAATGTTATCTACAGAAATATCATTGACCAAATAATAAGTTCATACGATCGGTACGTATTCCATTATGAGTTTATATAAGAATGAAATGTTATAATTTCACGTTACAAAAATGTATATTTTGATATTTCAGATAGATATTATTGCATTTAATTTTGTCAATTCCTAATACCGATTGAATGATATTCGGTTATTTTTTAATACATGTAATATTGCAAATAACCGACTACACAATCATATCTATTAACTAACTAACTCACTGTCTCTATCGAAACCGTTCGTTCATGGCCGCGTGGACATAAGCTCTCCACACATACGTATCCTAAATTAATGTTTTCCAATCATACCCTGTATAATCTAAATTCCTCAAATTATGGTTAACGTTATTCTTCCACAACATTATTGTTGTACCAACTGGGAGTTTTCCTACTGGTTTTCCTACAAGACGCTTCTATGCACCTATTTCATTTCCAATTGTTGCCACATATCCTGCCCATGGCAGTCTACGAGACTTCGCAGGTTTTATTATAACTGGCGTCTTATAAAGGCCATGTAGCTCACTATTATGTAAGTCTTCTCGATTCACCTGTATGTTCATATCTATTTCGTCCAACATTTGTCTAAGAATTTTATTCTCAAATATTCCTTATCTCCTTTCCTCCCTTAAAATAACAGTCAAATTTTCGCATCCATATAATATAACTGGGAGAATAACAGTTTTATATATTTTCAGTTCAACGTTTTTTTAAAGTAGTTGGGACGACAAGAGTCCCTGTAACGCATAAGAGTATGCATTTTCACAATTGAGCCTTTGTTTAATTTCTTTTCGCATGTCAATCCTATTTGAATTATTGTTCCTAGATATTTGATTTCAAATACTTCTTTAAAATTTCCGCCATTCGTTATTAGCTATCCATTTCCATTTTATAATATATTTGTTTGTGTGAATATGTATTTAGTTTTATTGATGTTTACTTCCAGTCCCAATTTCTTATTGTTACTCAACAGAGTATGCGTGTTGAGCTCCTCGCTATCCCCCATAACACTATATCATCAGTATATACTAACAGCTTATTAATATCGTTGAGTTGTAGGCCTTCTTCATCCTGTAAATATATGATGGTATGCTCTAGTATAAAGTTAAACAGTAGTGGTGCTAGTGCATGTAATTGCTTCAACCCATTGTCGATTTAAAAAGGATCCTAAAACATCATATCTATTTGTTTATAAAATTATTCTAATTCTTCAACATTATATGAACCATTCTTTCCTTAGTATATTTTGTGGTGTTATTTCTCTTATCGGTTGTTTAATAATTATGTAAGCTTAGATATTAATTATAGGTATATTAAAATAATGATATTCACGACAATATGAAAGTTTTCTTTGCACGATAGTGCATTCTATCATATTTACAGGAATGGCCATAATGATTGAAAATTCAATTTCCTAAATTTCGGGGTTACCAACCTGTAAGTAACTGAAGAACTATACTAGTAGTAGTAGTAGGACTTTATTAGACAAAAAGTAAGATATTTACAATATTATTTACAAATATGGGTCGCACGGGCAGTAAGCCGTACGTGCTGTTGACAGTCCGTTACAATAAAGTAATAATTGGTACTAGTGTAAAGAAAAATAAACAAAAACAGCAATAACATTACAATTACATAAAGAAAACACAATAAAAATATTACCATTAAATAATAACACAATAGCATTATACACTAAAACATTAACATTACAATTACATAAAGAAAACACAATAATATTACAATTAAGTAATAACACAATAGCAATAACATTACAATTACATAAAGAAAACACAATAAAATATTACAATTAAATAATAACACAATAGCATTATACACTAAAAACATTAACCTTACAATTACATAAAGAAAACACAATAATATTACAATTAAGTAATAACACAATAGCATATACACTAAAAAAAAAAAACATTAACATTACAATTACATAAAGAAAACACATTAATATTACAATTAAATAATAACACAACAGCATTATACACTAATTAATTTATATATAATTGTTAATAATTAATGGTATTGCATTTTGATAACATATATTATTCATGAATGAGTGTTTGTCCTTATTTTTCGCGTTTTGTCCAGACATTTACCGAGGTTTTCCAATTTTCTGGATTTACCAATAACTCGTAGCATGCCAATCTTTCCCGATTTGAATTTAGAAATCTTTCCGTAATAACTGACGTCTCCAATATTCTAAATCATTACATTTTCCTAATATATGTATCTCATCTTCAAAGTTCCCGCACATTGGACATATTCGCATATCGTGATCGTCGCTAATTTTTAGAAATTTCCATGCCCCTAGCCTAAACCAAGCAAGCCCTGATCTCTCCTTAAATCCTAGGTTGAGTATATACGATTCTTTTCCCCAGACGTGTTTTAGGTCTCTTTGTAAACACAGTGAGCGTTTTCCTGTACATTCGGCGAAGGTATCTTGTTGGTTTACATCTAAGTACCTCCTCCTTATTTTTCTCCACACGTTCTTGCGATTTTCAGTCCCTTTTTCCCATATCCAGCCCATCCCAATCTTTTGGAGTTCTCTCCTAACCTCGTCTGCCCAAAATTTAACATCTATGTTTTTAATTTGGTGGTCGTAGCAAATTGCTCTAAGCATTGTTCGTTCACCTTGGATTACTCGCAACCAGTATTTGAGTACACGAATTTTACAGTTAATATCGTCCTTGAATGACCCGAATTCATATAAAATTCCACAGTTAGAAACGGCCTTACTAAGTCCTGTAATATACTTTAGAAAATGCGTATATACCTTATTTAGTATTTCCGTTCTTTGGAAACCCCAAATCTCACTACTATAGTGCATGACTGGCCTGACCATAGCTCCATACATTTTTTCTAGTGTGCTGACTGGAATATCAGGCACTCGACCCAGAATACCGAGTACACTGTTAAGTTGTCCCCTCCCTTTAAATAATGCTATATCAATGTGTTTTTTCCACTTTCCGTTCATTTTCAACGTCGTACCAAGATATTCGAAATGTTTCACGTTTTGAAGAACTTGATCTCTGTATTTCCATTCCTCTGTTCTACCATAAACCGTCCCATTTTTAAATGTCATTGTTTTTGTCTTACTAGCATTTACAGTCAATCCCCAATTCCTACAGTATATTTCCAGTAGGTCAAGACCTCTTTGCAATCCCTTGATTGTCTTGGAACAGATAATTAAATCATCTGCATACAACAGGACTGGGATTCTAACATTTCCTATCTCCGGAGCCTCAATTTCTCCTTCTAGCATTACGTCTACATTTAATACACAATTGATCTTCTTGGTGATACAATATTAAAATATATATACAGTCAATATGCCCATTTCACCAATAAATGTTTAAAGTGGTCAACTAGTTTCTACAGCCAAGCTGTCATTCTCAAGACCAGATATTTAAACATTTATTGGTGAAATGGGCATATTGACTGTATATATATTTTAATTACGTCTACAATATCATCAACGAATAGATTAAATAGCATTGGTGATAAAATGCAACCTTGTCTCACTCCCCGATTGGCTTCGCTGCTCTCTGTAATGTGCCCTTGGTCTACGTTTATACAAAATTTAACATATTTATAAATTTACATTAAAGCATGTATCATTTTACGAGACAATCCTTTCCGATTTAATTTTTCCCAAAGTGCGCTTCGGTCCACAGTATCAAATGCCATCTTAAAATCAATGAATGCACAAAATAATTTACCCCCCTTCATTTTCAGATTGTCATCAATTAATGTTCTCAGAACAAATAGGTTGTCCACCGTGGAGTACCCTTCTCTAAAACCTGCCTGATATTTTGAGAGCCTATTGTTCTCTTTAGCCCATTGTCTTATTCGTTCGTAAAGTACTTTACAATATATTTTTCCGAACACTGACAAGAGACAAATTCCCCTATAACTTTCTGGTATCTGTGCCCCACCTTTCCCTTTGTATAGCGGTTGGATGACACCTGTCGCCCAGGCTTCCGGATAATCTCCTCCATTAAAAAGTTTGTTGAACGCAGTTTTCAAAACGTCTAATAATTTATTGGATGATATCATATTTTTCAAGAATTCCCCTGGTATTTCATCAATTCCAGGTGCTTTACCATTCTTTAAACATTTAATGGAAGAAACCACTTCATTTTTCGAAATATCCTGTAATTGAACATGAATTGGGTCAGGGATCTCAACTATATTTCCTTGATTATATCTTAACCTCTCATTTCCCAGCACCCTATCAAAGTAACTACTCCATTCCCCGGGCGTTTTCTTGTCCGATTTATGGACTTTACTTTGAGTTCCCTTATCGATTTCCATATGTCCGCAATGTTCCCACTTTCAGTCGCGACTCTCATTTCCTCGGATTTCTTATTTTGCCATGCTAGTTTTGTTTCTGCCAATAAGTCTTTATATTCCTTTCTCTCTTGCGCATAATTTTTTTCTGCTTTCATCTGTGCTTTCTTTTCTAAACTTTAAAAGACTACTTTCGACAAATTTCTTCTTCTTTCTACATGCATTATTGTACCACCCTTTGACCTTCTGGTTCATTGCGTATTTAACCTTGAATTTTTCCCCTGCTTTTTGAAAACATTCTGTCAAAGTTTTAATAATTTCCTCCCCGCTAAGATCATTTAATTGCACATCCTGTATTAGCGTTTCCAAACTCCTGTTAAATTCTTCTCTCAGATCCTCGATCCACCTGAAACGGATAATTGGCCGCAATATTGTTGCCACCTCATCATTAACTGTCTCACTAATACCTTTCATATTTAAAATAAGTTTGTTTGGGAAGTGGTGTGATTCGATTCTGGAAACTATACAGAAATTACTTAGGACTGGAATCATGTCTTGTGTGCATATTGAATAATCGATTACGCTACTTCCATTTTTATTAATAAATGTCAGTTCTCCATTTTTATCTTCCCCATATTTACCATTCAGAATTTCAAGAAGAACTATACTATAATACCTACTTAGGCAGGTAGTAAAACCACTGTCCTTTATGAATACTACGTACAATGTATTTACAAAAATATATCCAAAGAGTGATGATCTTGTAGAAGATTTCCGGGCTGTTAACCGTGGTATTGAGGCTTGTAGTTCCCCGACGTTTTGCCAGAGACTGCGTCCGGCATCCTCAAGGGTTGTCTTGAGGATGATGGACGCAGTCTCTGGCGAAACGTCGGGGAACTAAAAGCCTCAAGACCACGGCCAACAGCCCAGAAATCTTCTACAAGATCATCATAATAACTCCGGCCGTGAAAGCCTAAGTCAATATCCAAAGAGCATTCTTAATATGTACATTATACGAAACTAATCACTGTATTTTAAATTAACTGAACTTTGTTTGAAACAATACAAATAATCAATCCATACTTGCCGCCATTTTACACCTGATTGATGTCACAACCTGCTGTTGTCTCAAATTATGTTCAGCATTCACTGTAGCTATACACATTGGCCAAACTGCTAATGTCAGTCAGTTGGTTACAATGAACGTAAATGTTTCCAACAAATATGTTATTATTTTACTATTATGTATTATTTTGAAAATACCTGCAAAAAATAATGTACAAGACACGTTTGTGAAGTGTTTTTCCGAATCTCCATAATTAAAAACCTTGCTAACGCTCGGTTTTTAATAATTTCCTCCCTTCTATAAGAATCACTTCCCAACCTCCCGCTGTAATATACTATTATATTGTAAGTAAATAATAGTTTTAAAAAAAACTAAAACAACACGCTTTATTAGAAAACCGAACTAAAAAATGAAAAATAATTTTAATTTACAACACTCGTGGGATAAAATTAAAGTGGTCAACAAAAAAATCATCTCCAATACATATAGAATAAAACTAGACTTATGTAACAAAGAAATAATTTTACCATCAAAAGCGTGGGGTGCTTTTTTTAGTTTTTACGTTTTCTTCTTAGAGACTTTACTTTTAACAATATCTGTATATTATCAAATATATTAATTGATATAAAGCACCCCACACTTTTGATGGTAAAATTATTTTTTGGTAGATAACTCTAGTTTTATTCTATATGTGTTGAAGATGATTTTTTGTTGGCCACTTTAATTTTATCCCATGAGTGTTGGAAATTAAATTATTTTTCATTTTTTAGTTCGGTTTTCTAATAAAGCGTGTTGTTTTAGTTTTTTAAAACTATTATTTATTTTTTACTTTTTAGTTTTAATATTTTACAGAATAAGATAATAATGTAAATATCTTTAATTTCGATACTATTGTAGTATGAGATAAAAGTTATACTCTTCTAAAAAAATCATCCCAGCCGGATTTGAACCAGCGATCTATGGATTAATGAAATTATATACCACTACAGTTCACCTCTCTCACCAACTGAGCTCTTACAACGATTGACTAAAAAGTCGACAAGTCCGCAACCTATTATACAATTTTTCATTTTTCTGATTTTCTGATGATTCTGGCCAGGATTTTAGAAAAACAATATGGAATTATTGTATTGTCACGGGTCCTTCACAAGTATACAAGGTTTCAAGTCGATCCAATATTTCTAAGTGGGTGAAAATCGTGTTCAAAGGTTCAGTTACATAGATACAAATACACTTTGATTTTCTGATGATTCTGCCCAGAATTTTAGAAACAAAACATGAAATTAATGTATTATCGCGGGTCCATTACAAGTGCACAAAGTTTCAAGTCAATCCAATGT
The DNA here is from genome assembly GCA_030220185.1 of Diploptera punctata. Lineage (NCBI taxonomy): Eukaryota > Metazoa > Arthropoda > Insecta > Blattodea > Blaberidae > Diploptera > Diploptera punctata. The sequence continues at coordinate 816,055 of JASPKZ010007293.1, read as the reverse complement.
TTCTAAGTGGGTGAAAATCGTGTTCAAAGATTCCGTTACATAGATACAAAGACACCTTTTTATGATTTTCTGATGATTCTAGCCAGGAGTTTAGAAAACAAATATGAAATTATCAATTGAGTTGGTGTTTACTTGATGAAAATCCATATTTATTATTTAAATAAAAATAAAACGTAGTTTTATTTGATTTTCAAATTTATTATATATAATTCAGTTATATATAATAAATATGAAAATCAAATAAAACTACGTTTTATTTTTATTTAATTAATAAATATGAAATTATTGTATTGTCACGGGTCCTTTACAAGTATAAAAAAGTTTCAAGTCGATCTAATGATTTTAAGTGGGTGAAAATCGCGTTGAAAGATTCCGTTACATAGATAGATACAGGTCAAGGTAATATAAAGCATGTAAAAATGAAAGACGTGCTTTACGATTTGGTTTAGAGATGGCGACCTGAGCTTAGCTTCAAATCAGCTAAAAACATTCTCTCCTTCTATATTATTATATGTTCAATTTAAATGATCTTTGTAGATTAACCAATAGAGGAATATATATTATTGCATTTAAATCATCTTCTAAAATTTATATAATATTTGACCCCACAATTAGTTTTTAGACTCATAGTGGCCAACCTGAGGAAGTTGACTGTGAAAAAGAAAGTCTTATATGAGCCCACAGTTCACTATTAGGGACATTCTTCAACTTATGCCCCCAAATGGGAATCAATTGCCAATCATATTTCAATGATTTTTTTACTTACAATCAATCACAGTCGTTTTTCACTTCGATTTTATCAGTTTAATTTTATCACTTTAAAATGAAACTCCTCCTTTTTAACATTCTGAACACTTCACGGCATTATTTTGCAGTGACTGCATGTGGCTACCAGATTGTATATATATTGCACGAATGTAAACACATAGTGCTTAGGGAGTTAATATAAAACATTTGTAGCAATTGATTATATCACAAAAAAAAGAAACCACTGTTTGCACTTTCTTAAACGAATTATTTCAGAGGAAATAACATTGCAGAAAAATATAATTGACATATTTACATCATAGGACATCAGACATTAATTGATACCCATAATGTTGGTTATAAATTTCTCCACTATGGTGCATTCTTACAATACTGCGATCCTTAGGCAATAAATAATACTAAAAAAAAAAGTCCTACTACTACTAAATAATATGATCTGGTTGCAGTGATGAACAAATGAATCAAATGAAGCGTACCAATCGTTTCTCATTTGTTTTAAACATCGCCGTGTATATTAAATATATAAATATTTGAAAATAACTATAGTTAAATAATGATTTGTGAGCACACAGCTTAATGTTATTCATTAAATAGTCCTAACAAATGCCACTCTTGATTTCCAAATTATCTTGATAAATTGGAAATCGCTCGTGGCATTACTTATGATAAATACCAATTAGATAGTGTAACTGCCACAGTATTGATGATAGGGGCAAGATGTACTGTACCAGGATTCTTAGCAAAATTTTGGAATTTTTTTTAGATTTGGACATCTTTCTAAATTTGCCATCGCTGCTGCCATCAGAGGATCAATTTCAATTTTAACCATCTTTATAAAATGTATACTTTTTAGAATATACTTCAATTACAATTTTAAATGTATTTACAAAATGTAATTCATCAAATTCGAAAATTAATTGTTGTATCTCTTTGTCCTTGCGGCAAATCTCTAATGAGGAATGTTTTATACAGTAATAGGAAGGAAAATTGATGATAAATTTATCAATTTAACGTTTTCATATCGATACACTTGACAAAATGTATCTGTGTACGCGGCAATGTGTCATGTGAGAGTGTAGTTTTAATAATCATTACAAATATATCGCAGCTCATGTTTTCATTCGCTCTCAACTTTCGTTATAATAAAACTCCCAATAGACGAGGAACACGCTACGTTATTGGTAGCGTTCGACTGTTTTATTTTAATTACAAAATGCTATAAATTTGGTGGTGATTAAAATCAAACAAGTAATTAATGCCTTTGATGTCAACAAAGGCCAATAATTTGTTTTCAGACACTGCGACTAATTGCAAAGTGTAATAGCATGTATTAGGTCTATGCAGAGGCGCATGTCAATATATTCATATTAAAATATATCAGAAAACAAGCTTTAGGAAGTCCTCCGTTTCACGAATAAATCAGATTCACAAAGTCAAAGCTATGGATATAATTCTGCTTTCTCCAGCGTGCAGAATTCATTAACTTTATTCCTTCTGTGATTTTACTAATTGAGCCACTTGAACTGGTACAGAAACTAAGAGATAAAATAATCCTCTTCAGAAAATCAAAGGAAATTCTCTACATAAATATTCAACTCAGTTTCAAAGTTTCGCATATTGATGAATCATTGTGCCCTGTAGACTTTCATTTTTGTATTATGAATTTATTCGTCCATTCCTTTCTATCCAGGGAACGTCTTTCATTGAAAACTCAGTATTTTACTTTTATTACCTGATCTACTAATACAATTCATTGTTAAAACAGTTTAGGTGGAGAGTCATAAAATAAAATAAGTTAAATTAAAATATACCCTCTTAGGTAAAATCCGTCGTCCTCAACTTATAAAATATGTAATCGTTATGCCTATAGGCCTTTTAGAACATCCGTTCCATCTTCAGCAGGTCCCTCTTCGCTACAACATCCAGTATGATGGTTGATACTGCTGGTCTTAATGTGGTGTTGTCGTGACTAAAGCTTCTTCCTGACGATATCGTATAGTGGGTTGTTTAGTCTGGGAGTGCTTTCATTTATTAAAAGCTTGTTGTCTATTTCCTTGATAATTTCCAGGTCTTCCAATATGTTGATTTTATTTGGATTTCCCTCTTTGTGTACTATTGTAAGGGTGTCTTCTACTGAGTTCATTCTTTGACCGGCGTTTATTATGTGCTTAGCGTAATTAGACTTTCCGTATGCGTATACGAAATCGTTACGATGTTCTTTAAACCTTATGTTGAAGCTTCTTTTCGTTCTACCTGTATAGAACTTGTCACAGTCTTTGCATGTTAATTTGTATACACCCTTGTCAATAAATGTATTATGTTTTTCGAATTTGTTACTTATTACATTATTTAGTTTATTATTTATGATCTAGGTTCCTCTCCAATCTATTCTTCTAACTAATCACTTCGATATTGTTTTCAATATTTTTATCAAATTCTCTTAGCACTATTCCTCCGAGTGCATCCTTTAACAGGGAGTTTCTTCTTAGCCACTGGCTCAGGCAATTTATTTACCTCATTTTTATTATAACGAGAGAGCTTAATTTGTTCAACAATGTCCATGACTTACTTGTACTGATATTGACTGTACTTAGAGCGATCAGGATGGTGTGTAACACATGTCTGCATACCTATCGGGCGACTCTTCTGTAATATAAACAGTAAGAAGCAAGGCAAGGTACATAATTCAATAAGATAAATGGAATTTATTGTTTTTTTCAGAAGAAAGAAAATACATATGCATTTACATTGCGCTGTACGTGCATTATTATTCCATGAATAAAAAATAAAACTAATCATAATATAAACAAATACCTACAAATACACCTGTATCTAAAAACAATAACAGGCTACATATAAGAAAAATCTATGTCTACACTACATCACAATAATACATATCTACACTCATCCATGAAAAGACCATGTGTATAAATAAATTAAAAACTCCCATTTAGTACATTATTATTTTTAAAAAATGCTAGAAAACAAATTAGAAAAAAAACACACACATACACACCACACACCCCCACACATATACACACCGCACGCTCATATTCCCCTCCCCCGATCCTGCAGACATCAAATAGACTATCAGTAATTTAATAAAATATACCTAGGTTATTTATTGACTACAAGATAATGAAACTTTTTAAAACAATGATTGCCCTATTTCACACACATTTGTTTTCAATTTGGGTGGCATTTCACTACATGTAATGTCAAGTTCGTGCTATATCAACTACCGACAATAACTCCACTTGTTTACTAAATGAAACGTTTTTTTACTGCGTCTGTCTTTCTACGTGAGAGAGTCCGGTATTTATGTAGTTACGTGATGGATCCCATCCCACCACTTAGCGCTCGTTCTCGTATAGACTGTATCAAAGCCGTGCATTTTAAAATTGTATCGCAGATTTACGGCTCGTAAGGCCACAAATCCGAAAAAAGTGAGCTCTGTGCAGAATGTGTCGGCCTTTAACGCTGCTATTTGAATTGTGACCTGAATTACATCCGCAGATAACGAGCTTCGTTAATAAAAATACCATGTGTGTGAGGTCTTTTAACAAAAATAATAAACACAATTTATCAAATAACTTTGTTAAGAACATAAGGCATTCTAGTCCATCGCTGTGGTCTCGAGGTAGCGTCCTGCCTTGTTACGCAGCGAGCCCGCGTTCGATCCCCGGTCGGAACAGTTTTTCTTGGGTGAGGTTTCTATCGGGGTTTTTTCTCACCTCTAAGACAAATGTCAGGAGAACTTTAAGGCCCAAACGGTCCCTGAAATCATATGGTCATTACAATCATCATCATTCATATTCATCTTAGATTAAGCTTAGGATTAGGGACTCTCCTGGCGCACCATCATCATCATCATCCATCATATCATCGGGGCAACGTAACACCTCATTCCAGACGCCCCAACCTCAGAAGTGGGTTACAAGTACGCCATGTCAGGAGCGAACACCAGGAATATTGAAAGACAACCTTGGGCATTTAAAAAACAAATGGCATTCTATAAAGAGTTTAGGTTTACTTTGAATATTCGTTGTAGGATATTAAAAACTGCTATAAATACAGTTTTGTTAAAGGATTAATTTGAAAGGAATTTAAACACGTGAAGCCCACAGCAGATTAAAGTGAAGCCGGTTTAAACGAGATGCTTTGAGGTCAGCAGCACAAAGGCTAATGTCCTACCGCGCCCTCAGAGTTTCACACAAAAGGAGACATTAATTCTGCAACCCGCTTTATTGTTTCTCATCTTGTAAACCTACATAAAATATTTTTGAACCGCTGTAATCATGAAATACAGGGCGCTTCACTAAAGTTAATTTACTAGAAGTTATTTTAGTTAAGGAGCAGAAATAAACACTAACTTCGGTTTTTGTGGTCATCATGCTTGCGACTACTATTCAAGCCCGCACGGGTTCCATGTATTGTGTAAAATGTTAAGTATTGGTTTCCTTTGGAAGAAAAGTAAAGCCGTGGATCTGGTGTCGTAGATTTATGATATGTAAAACAATCTCATGCTTGAAGTAAGAGGCGCAAGTTGAAACGTTTTCAGGAAGTTCGGCTTACTTTTAAATAGAGACCTTAAGACCTGAATTTTATAATGACGTCGATAATAATGAAAAACTATTACCATTGCTAATATCACCATCTCGGCCATTTTAAGTAGGCCTAGTTGTAGATAAATCTACTAAATGATACCACGAAGATGAAATATGTTCTGAAAGGTCCACATAATTTTAACTAAATAACGAAGTTATTTAATCAAAAATCCATTTCAATTGAGGAAACCTGAAATTAAAAGTTAGGCCTACTTATATTAATATTTTAAAATATTTCATTCATAACCTCAATTATGATTACAATGACTTTTATAAATATTGAAAAACAAGTTGTCAGTAAAGTCATTTATGTTAATACCATTTCTTAACAAGCAGATATGCAGCTTAAGACTGGAAATCTTAGTGCTGTATATACTGGAAAACTGGTGGTTGTTCATAAGCCATTGAATTTCTTTATTTACATTATTAATGGCTCCGTTAGACAGCCTTACATTAATGGCCATAGGGGTAATTGAGGGGTAATTTGGCTGGTGAATGAGCTATAGATAAGCAACAAAGAATGAGCAACGCTGTTCTGAGCTATTTATCTAACTTCAGTTCCATCAACTAATAGGTTTCTATGAAACTTGCTGATTGGTGAATATATAATTTTGATTAAATTTTAAATCAAATTCCAGTGAATAAGGTACCATATCAATCCATTGATAGATGCCGCATCAAAGGTGTTCTCTACTTAAACAAGCACGGCTACTGTTCTTTGTTTGATATTGAATCCGGTAATGGGGTTCTGTTAAAGTCGAACAGGTATTTTGGAACTATATTCTTATCTAAAACTTCAATTGAATGTCTTGATAATATTATTTTTTTATTGTCCACTGTGCGATTTCCGGTAATGAAACTGCCGATGTCCTCGCCAAAAAAGGATCTCGAATTGAACAATTACCTCGAACTAAACCAACACCTTACTCCTCAATGAAACTCCACATGAAGATAAAATCCAAAATGACGAATGACAATAGACTTCAAACATTAGCCAGATGCAAAAAAATCGGAATGCCTAATAAAAATATCGATATACCAGACATACATACAAAAATAGAAGTAGCACATTTTGGAATGACAACAGGCCACGACTGTCTGGCAAAACACCTTTACAAAATCAATGCTCTGCCTTCACCGAAATGAATTTTATGTTATCATCCAGATGCCGAAATGGACGAAGATTATCTGAACACTTGTATCGCTGTCAAACATAAATATTCTAAGACCTCAAAATATTGGAAAACAAGACTGCTAATGACTTCAGTGTTAGATGCAGCACATTAGACAACAACAACCACCAGAACAACTTTTTGTAAGATTTTTCCTTATATACAAATAGTACGCCATGCCAGCTACTGCGCTTTGAGGGATTTCCACGTTCCAAATTTTCCTTAGTTATCGAGAAAATAATTCCTACCACTGCTATCCTTTTAAAACAAGTCCTAAAAATTTTAATTTGAAGAATTTGTTATAAACAACTTAATTTTCACTTTATGTTATTTTTCTAAATTTACCAGAGCCTCGCAGCCATATAATACCATACTACGGGTCACAACAGCACACACATACTGTAAGCTTGATTAGTCCCGACGGATAATGAGACAGATAGATAAAATTGATATTATTTGTAATTGTAAGACATCATTTAAAATTAAATAGTTAACATAATGGTTAAAAGTTAATTTTGGCTCATTATTTATGCCTAGTTATGTTATTGAAATCTCAAAGGAAATCGTTGAGTATCAAGAGATAATTGCTATTTCAGAGCTGTAAAGATTATTTAACATTTATCATAAGTAATGCGTCGTGTGATTTCCAATTGATCTAGATATTTTATAAATCAAGAGTGGTATTTGTTAGGATTATTTAACGTATAAAACTAAGCTGTTTGCTCACAAATCATTATTTAAATATAGTTATTTTAAAATATTTATATATTTAATTAAACAGCTACGTTTGAAAACATTTGTTCATCACTGCACACCGGATTAATATTATTTATTGCCAAAGGATCGCAATATTGTACGAATGCACCCTAGTGGATAAATTTATAACCAACATTATAGGTTATTAATTAATTTCTGATGTCCTATGATGTAAATATGTCAATTATATTTTTCTGCAACCTATATTCCTGGGAAATAAAGTTTAAGAAAGTGCAAACATTGGTTTCTTTTTTTTGCGGTATAATTAATTGCTACAAATGTTTTATATTATCTCTCGCAAGGAATAGCTACTTACATTCGTGCACTATATATACAATCTGGTAGCCACCGTGGTACTCAACTCCTACACTCTTACAAACCGCCCTTTGTAACGGAAAACGTGAAAAAATAGCTCTTTGGACGCTTAAATGGCTTACGCTGCCTAAACCATAGCAAATACACAAAATTAATCTACACAGAATTGAATATCTCAAAAGCTTATAAAAAAGTCTGCAACAGCATATGCTTATCTCTTATGGATAACTCACAATAACCATTTATGTCTTTCATTGATACCAAGAGGATTGAGACAAGTGCGTAGATTCCTGTGCAAGCATAGCAGCACAGGCGGGTATTATTTTACAGATAACTCAAAATAACGAATTTTGTCTTTTAGCTCATTTATGCCTAGAACATCGGGATACGTACTAGATTCCCGGGCAACACTGGGTAATCAGCATGGAGAACCTTGAAATAATTACTATGTAATTTATAATTATTTCTCATTTACTTATTCAACTAATCATAAGAAGTACATTAATTTTTGTCTTTCAGGTCATTTATCCCAAGAAGATCGGGATGAATAGATTCCCGGACAATGCCGGGTAAACACGGGGTATCTAAAACTAATTACGATATAAATGTTTCTCTTTTATTTATTTAACTAAACATAAAACACATTAATTTTGTATTTCATCTCATTTAGTCAAGACGATCAGGATAAGTAGATTCCCGGACAACGCCGGGTAATCAGCACGGGATATCTAAAAAATATAAATGTATAATTATTTTTCCTTTTACTTATTCAACTAAACATAAAAGAACATTAATTTTCATTTATTTAGGCCGAGTATTAGCTAGTAATATATAAATTGTTATAGTCAACGTATTCTTAGAGAGTCAGTCACTGCAAAATAATGCTATGGCCTATTCAGAATGTTAAAAATGAGGAGATTGATTTTAATGTGATAAAATTAAATTGATAAAATCGAGATTAAAAAGACTGTGATTCTCTGTAAATCAAAATTCATTGTAATATGATTGTTCATTGACTCTCATTTGGGGCATGAGTTAATAGTCAACACTAAGTATGATCTCTCATTGATAAATTATATTGAAGTAGTCTCTGGAAGGAAGACTGACTATGTGCAAGTTATAAATGAGGGGAAAGGACAGCTCCCTGGGGTACTCCGGCTAAAAGAGAGACTTGCTTCAAATTAATTTACCGAGAATAAAACGTCCTGCTGATAAGGAAATTTTATATAGTTTTAATTAAGTTTCAAGTAAAATTGAACTGAATACGAGTACACTTGCATGTCAATCCATTTATACGTGTCGTGTCAAAAGCTATCTCAATCTCATGAAACACTGCCATTTTTCTTCTCTTGATGTTGAATCCGGTAAGAACTTAATAAACAACTCTTGCCAATTATAATGGGGTTCTGTAAAAGTAGAACAGGTAATTTGGAATAAGTTCTCATTCAAAACTTAAATTAAAAGTCTCCCATCTAAATTTGGCATTTGTTCTCTGAGTATAATGATCTTATAATACCAATTGTGTTGACATTTATGGTCACCTTCTCTAGGCTTTCCAGAGCAAGTTTCTGGGTACACTATCATCCTTAACAAATGCGGCCTTTAACAAATCAATAAAGATCAAATCTGCTGGTTGCGATTTTTCTCGGCATTTCTCTAACACCTGTCTCAGTATGAATATATTATCAGTGCATGATTTGCCTGCAGAGAACCCACTTAGTTCATTGTATTCTCTGTTAAATCTATGTTTTATATAATGCGAGTGAATATTTTCATAATTCAGTTATTCACACTTATTCCTCTACAATTATCCAAGTTATGTTACAAAGTATTTTATAATATGGGTCCGAAACCTGGACAGTAAGTAGAAAATAAGCCAACATGCCGATAGGAGTAGAAATGGATTTTTGGAGGCGATTGACAAGAATTTCAAGAAGGGATAAGGTTAGAAACAGCACAATAAGGGAAATTATGAAAATTGAAAAAACATATTAGGAAATTAATTGTAAATGTACATGCCCCCACAGAAGGTAAAGATGACAAGATCAAGGATGAATTCTATGAAGAATTAGAATGCTTATTTGATAGCCTTTCACGATATCATATGAAAATTGTCTTAGGAGATTTTAATGCAAAAGTGGGGCGGGAAGATATATTCAAACCAACAATAGGCAAATTCAGTCTTCATGAAGATAGTAACGACAACGGGGTTAGATTAGTCACATTTGCCACATCAAAGAATCTCGTTGTTAAGAGCACAACATTTCAGCATAAGGATATTCATAAATACACCTGGACGTCCCCAGATGGAGAAACTCGGAACCAGATAGATCATGTATTAGTGGATAAACGCTGGCACAGTAGCATCATTGATGTTAGATCAGTTAGAGGGACAGACTGCAATTCAGATCATCATCTGGTCAGGGTGAAAATCAGACAACGGCTATCGCTTATGAGAGGAACAAACGCTAAAGATGATTCTGTAAAATATGAATTAAAAAACTTGAAAAATGATGAAATGCGGCAAGAATACCAAATCAAAATTTCTAATAGATTTGAAGTACTAGAATCTTCAGATGACAATGTGGCAAACGAAGAAGAAACTGATATAAATAAAGAATGGGAGGCTATAAGAGATACTATTAAATTGTCAGCATTAGAAAGCATTGGTTGTTTAAAAAAGAGGCAAAACAAGAAATGGTTTGATGAGGAATGTGCCGACATTGTAAAGAAAAGAAAGCTAGCAAAAATTAAATGGTTACACGAGCCAAATGAGGTAAATTTAGAGCAGTTGGGTAGTGTTAGACGGGAAACCACCAAGTTACTAAAGAGTAAAAAGAGGGAATATTTGAGAGAGAAGATTAATGATCTTGAAATGAATGCAAGAATAGGAACATTAGAGAATTATATCAGGGAATTAGTATAGAGAAGAAAGGTTTCAGGCTAGAACAAATATAATTCGAATGAAATAGGGATATGATTTGCAGATTCTAGGAGTATATCAAATAGATGGAAATGTTACTTTAATCAGCTATTAAATGTACACACAGAACAGGACATTGAGGAGGATAAGTTACAGACAGCAGAAATGCTAGTCGCAGAGCCAAGTGCATTAGAGGTTGAAATGGCGATTGAAAAATTGAAGATGTATAAATCATCAGGTTCAGATGAGATCCCAGCAGAACTGATAAAATCAGGGGAGAAAAATTGATGGGCAAGATACGCTGGTTGCTTAGTATGATTTGGGAAAAAGAAGCTCTTCCAGATGAATGGAAGGAATCAATTATCATACCAATTTATAAGAAAGGAGATAAAACTGATTGCAACAACTATAGGGGCATTGCATTACTTTCAACTTCGTACAAAATTCTAACAAATATATTAGTAAGCAGACTTACCCTATATTGATGACATTCTAGGAGATCATCAATGTGCATTTAGAAGAAACAGGTCTACAACAGATCAGATTTTTAGTATAAGACAGATTTTAGAAAAAATGGGAATATAATGGTACTGTACATCAACTATATGTAGACTTCAAAAAAGCATATGATTCAATTAAGAGGGAGAAGTTGTATAGTATCCTGCTGGAGTTTGGAATTCCTAAAAAGTTAGTTAGACTTATACGAATGTGTCTAAATGGCTCAACGAGTAGGGTGCGTGTAGGCAAACAGTTTTTAGACACTTTTGAAATCCAGAATGGGTTAAAGCAAGGAGATGCACTATCTCCTCTACTATTTAATTTTGTACTAGAGCATGCCATTAAATCTTTGGAGAATGAGAAAGGCTTACAACTCAATGGTATTATAAGCTGTTAGTTTATGCTGATGATGTAGTACTACTGGCCGATAGCGAGGAGATACTAAAGGCCAACACGCACACACTATTGAGTAACACTAGGAAATTAGGACTGGAAGTAAATATCACTAAAACTAAATATATGGTCACACGTAGAAATTCAGTATATAATGGAAATGGACAGCTAATGACAAATGAGGGAAATTTTGAGGAAGTGGCTGAATTCAAATACCTAGGAACAATAATCACAAATAGGAATGAGATGCACAAAGAAATTAAACATAGGCTCAATTCTGGAAATGCATGCTGTTATGCGTTGCAGAGACTTTTGATGTCCCAACTCCTTTCAAAAAACGTTAAGCTGAAGATATATAAAACTATTATTCTATCTACCAGTTATATTATATGGATGGTGCGAAACATGGACTCTTACTTTAAGGGAGGAAAGGAGATTACGAGTATTTTGAGAATAGAGTTCTTAGGAAAATTTTTGGACCAAAGAGAGATGAACAGACAGGTGAATGGAGAAGACTACATAACAATGAACTACATGGTCTTTATAGGAAGCCAGATATAATAAGAACAGTTAAGTCCCGTAGACTGCGATGGGCAGGACATGTTGCGCGTATGGGGAATGAAAGACGTGCATGGAAACTTCTTGTAGGAAAGCCAGAAGGAAAACGCCCAGTTGGTAGACCAAAAATGAGGTGGGAGAACAACATTAACTATGATTTGAGGGAAGTAGATTATACAGGGAATGATTGGAAAGCATTAGCTCAGGATAGGGATGTATGGAGAGCTTATGTCCGTGCGGCCATGAACCTACGGGTTCGATAGTGCCAGTGAGTAAGTAAGTAAGTAAGAAGAAAAACTTTTGAAATGGTATGAACACCTCATAAGAATGGGGGAAGATAGAATACCAAAGACGATCCTTAATTTGAAAGCTAATGGAAGAAGTGGAAGAGGCAGACCTAGAGAATGTTGGATGGATGGAATAAATAGAAATATGGAAGCTAGAGATTTGAGGGAAGAAGATGCTGGCGACAAATCACTTTGGATTGAAGGAGAAACGCTGTATTGTGGAATATTCTTAAATAAACAAATATAAGTTTTGGAATAATTACTTATTATATGATTTTTCTTAGAATTAGCAAGAGACAAATGGGAAGCAAATTGTTAGACATTTTTCATCTTTCGGAGCACAATAACGTTAGACACTTTCTAGACGGTTGCAAATAATTGTATTTAAAGCAGAATTTGGACATAGGTCTAGCAGAGAGGAGGGAAAGAAGAACTTTGTAAGGTAAATGTTTAATAGAGAAGTTGGGAATTTCTATATATTTATTAATTTAATTTATTTGTTTATCCTAGTCCGCAAATGTTAAGGATGCAATTTTTATTTATTTTAATAAATCTCAGGGAGAATGTATGGGATAAGAGTAGCAGGAAAAGTATATACCAAGTCGTTAACACGTTTCTTCTACTGGTATAGATAGATCATGTGATCGGAATCGAGCAGCGAATTTATCGTCTAATATTTGAGATTTATACGTATGAACGATAAGCCATAGTCCGCCATTATTTTTATCTGTTGGAGCGGATAGTTTTGTTATCATTATCTCCCACGGAGGAGGCTTATTCATATTACAGTTTTAAGGAAAACAATCAAGTTTTATTAATTTCGTTTTTTGATGACGATTACATATCTGATTAGCACTTGTATTGTTTTTGAACAGCTACTCCAAAATGTCTGAAAAGTTTAAGGTAATTACGTTTACACTCAAGAAAATGTTAGAGAGTTGCACCAATTTTCTTAGTATGTAGTGTGGTCCATGTATATTTGGGTATCCCAAAAATCTAAGTCCTTTATTTTTAAAGCATACTTACTCACTGGCACTATCGAACCCGTAGGTTCATGGCCGCGCGGATATAAGCTCTCCATACATCCCTATCTTGAGCTAATGATTTCCAATCATTCCCTGTATAATCTACTTCCCTCAAATCAGAGTTAATGTTATTCTCCCACCTCATTCTTAGTCTACCAACTGGGAGTTTTCTCTCTGGCTTTCCTACAAGAAGCTTCCATGCAAGTCTTTCATTCCCCATACGCGCAACATGTCCTGCCCATCGCAGTCTACAAGACTTAACTGTTCTTATTATATCTGGCTTCCTATAAAGACCATGTAGTTCATTGTTATGTAGTCTTCTCCATTCACCTGTCTGTTCATCTCTCTTTGGTACAATAATTTTCCTAAGAACTTAATTCTCAAAAACTCGTAATCTTATTTCCTCCCTTGAAGTAAGAGTCCGTGTTTCGCACCCATATAATATATCTGGTAGAATAATAGTTTTATATATTTTCAGTTTAACGTTTTTTGAAAGGAGTTGGGACATCAAAAATCTCTGTAATGCATAATAGCACGCATTTCCAGAATTGATCGCATACCCTCATAATTTATTTGTATAATGTTAAAACTATTATAAGTAATATTTGGTGTACGTAGGCCTACGACAACCCGTGGCGACGTGTTTCGAAATATGTCAATACTTGCTAGCTAAGGCGAACGAAATTTTAATAATAATGCTTTTATTTTAAAATACTAAATATTTATATATTTTGGGCATATTGATGTTTTATTTACGACATAAACGTTTAACTCTAGAATCCCTCTATACTAACCTAGTACAAATTTTCATTTCTTATGTTTGACATGAAGTCGACAAGGGTTGTCATGATCCAATAGCAATAATATTTGTTATTTGAGCTATTAAGGTAAAACAGAAATGAATAGAGGGTATGCGTATTTGATTTTGCGAGAATAAAAACCTTTATATCAGGACATCCTAATAAATATATATGTGAGTTAATAGTAAGTGGGGAACATATTGTTAACGACACACCTCATACATTTTCAAACTTCTTTGATGCCGACGATTTCAGACAATATCTTGTCCCTCTTCAGTCATGAGTTTCACTGATGAAATTCTCTGGTTGTTGATTTCTCTATGGACATCACCTCTTGTGCTGCCATCTTTGGTTGGGATTATGCATTTTGAATAAAATTTTTATCCACTGGAATACTGAAGTTCATAGATCGATATTTATTCTACTGAATGAATATTTTTTTCCAAATAGTCGATTCCAACGTTTTATCTAATTGTTTTAAAAGTTTTGCATCTTTTCCAATTTTATGATATTCTAGCAAACTATGTGTAGCAATTGCTGATTTTCAATTTTACAATTTTTAATATCTCTAAAATGTTCTTTAGTACGTGTTTCCAAATTCCTCTTAGTTTACCCTATATATACTACGCTACATTCATTAGAATTTGTTTGATAAATTCCAGATCTCTTACTTTCAGGGATATTGATTTTTTTATTAGTACTTGGAAGTTTTTCCAGACTAAATTTATTTATTGGTGCCAAAGAAATGTTGTATATGTCTAACATTTTTTTTAAATTTTCCTATGTACTTCGGGATGATGGGTAATTTTGTTGAATTTCTTTTTTTATATACTAACGTTTTGAAGGGCAGCACAAGAGGTGATGTCCATAGAGTAATCAGCAACCAGAGAATTTTATCACTGGAAGTCATGACTGAAGAGGGACAAGATATTGTCTGAAACCGTCGGTATCAGAGAAATTTGAAAATGTATGAGGTGAGTCGTTAAAAATATGTTTTCACTCTGACTGTTAATGAAATAACCTCATAATGTTTACTTCCCAACATTATATATATATATATATATGAGTGTTTATTTGTGTATGTAGTGGATATATGAATAACTCTAAGTATTGTGGTTTAAACGTTTTGTATGGAGGTTTCATGTTTCTGAGTAGTGTTATGTACAATCTGAGATCATTGTACTGAGAAAGAATTCTCAAATATTGTCTAGAATATATATATATATGGCTGAGGTTTGTAAATGCTACTCTGAGTATAAAAATTGTTTACAGTGTAAAAATATAGGTGCATGGTGAGAGTGAAAACATGTGGCAGGTTTAATTTAGCTATGGACGCATTTGTGGAAATACGAATATCCAGAAAATCTTAGCGCAAACCATGTGTGGTAGTATGAAAACGTGTATGGTCCACAGGAATAGAGATTATGATGTTATTTAGCCTACAATAAAAGATTATAAAGTTTGGCCACGACCCGGAAATATTGGAAAAAGAACGAAGTCTTCGTCTTCTTCTTCTTCATAATCATAATTTGTTCGATTTTCATCCTGTTTATTTCCAAGATCACCCCTCAGAGGAAGACGTATTGGATGTGCATTCACTGCCTATCCATCTCTTAGCTGGTCTTCCTCTTCATTCTTCTCCCGTCCATTGGTCCATCATCTTTAGCTCTTTTTGAAAGTCAGTTATCTTCCATTCTCCGAAGTAAGAATGTTTAATTAGTATCGAGTTAGCGGTATTGTTGCTGATTTGTAAACGGGAGCAATAAAGATGTTTCTGTGTGTGTAGTTTATCGGAAGAAAAATTCCGGTACTGCCAATGAATTGATGCCCAAGGACAGATATGGAGTACATTTTGTTTCTAGACAGAGCCCCTCCAGTGACAATCAATACGGTTTGCGCGATAAATCTGATAGTGAGATGGATACGGTTTTGGTTGAGTCGTGTCTGGCTGAAAAGTATATTGATGTAGTGCAAATATAACACAATGATGATAAATTCGTTGATTGATACAAGCCACGACAATTAGGAACCTTCCCAGAGTAAAATGTTGGATAGCTAAAACACATCGGTAAAGCCATAAGAAGCCCTCAAAAGAATTGCTTAAGGTAGGTGCTAGTGTTAGTACATTGTGGACCATCTGTTCAACGTCTCATGGTGAGAAAATGTCTGGGACCGTTTCTGACTGGAACGAAGCAATGCGGTTCTACAATTGTGGTTTGGTGATATTGATAGGTTTGCCTGCGGGGCTGCCATTGCACTGTATCATACTTGACGATTGATCATTTTCGAAATAAACATGCGAGGTTAACTTTTTTAGGCTCTTTACGTTTGAGAAAGTTACCTTATTAGTTATTTTATACTGAAATGTGTCACGTTTTTACTCGTTTGAAATAGGCTATACAAATGTGTAAGAAAGAGAGAGAAAATAACTGGGAAGTTTGGTACATTGCAGGTGTTGGAAGCAGTACAAATCTCTCCAGGAATTTCAACGTGGAGAATTGCCACATAAATGCCTGTATTACGCCACAACATTGTATGAACATTAGGTCTATATATCGCAATTCACTGTACCCGTACCACCTACAAAGTGTTCAGTAACTCAGTGATCCGGAATTTGATCCTAGAGTGAATTTTTGTCAGTGGATGCAACAACAGGCTGTAGTCGAACCTCATTTTACAAAAATGTATTTTCCGAAAAAGCGGGGTTCAGATGCGATGTTATTTTTAATTATCGTTTTACACATGTATGGAGCGAAAAAAAACTCAATAACTGTTTAGAAGCCAAGTTGTTCGTACTGCTAGCCAATTAGCACATACGTAGTCCTGATCATAAATTATTTTACATCCTTTACGTCGACCTTCAGACACACCCAGTTGATTTCAAACAAACAAACAAACAAACAAACAAAGAATCAAACTGCATACTCAATATAAACTTACAAGATAGAGCCTCTCCTATTATAGAGCAATTTATTTATTTTCATGACCATGCTCTAATAATTATTGTCATAATTCTAGCTGTTGTGCTGAGTATTATTGATTCACCCGAATACTACAATATTGACACTAGGTCACAAGATAGCCGTCTGCTAACAATTCCTCTTCATAGCACTTCCTCCTATTCTACTTCGTTCACAGTAGCCTCTGCCCGCTCCTGGAATCTCCTTCCTCAAGATATCAGGGGTTGCCGCACACTTGCTACCTTTAAGTCACGCTTATACAGTTACCTGTTGTCTAATAATTAATTTTGCTCTATTTATTTAATTTTATACTATGTCATTAATCTTTTCCTCGTTTTTTTATATATCTTGTACATATTATATATATTTAATTCGTTAAATTTAGAGTAAATCAAAATACATTATAAATATTAATTGTATTGTATTCATAACTTGTAATCGTTTATATATATATATATATATATATATATATATATATATATATATTGTAATTTAGATTTAAGACTATTTTTTTGTTTGTATTTTTTTAAACCTGGTTGAGTGGTAGACAAGGCCTTAAGGCCTTAACTCTGCCAGGTAAAATAAAGCTATTATTATTATTATTATTATTATTATTATTATTGTTATTATAAATGTCAATCATAGAGACAGGGCTAATGATAGAGTTATTGTTATGTGACGAATACTTGATTATAATAGAGAGTAAGACACGGTTGTAAAATTAGACAATGTGTATATATATAATTCCCTAGTAAAGCTACAACCATAGCATGAAAATGCTATGATTGCAGTGAAGGACCTGCCTTCGGGCAGAATTACCATGCATGCACATATATATATATATATATATATATATATATAAATGAACGTTTGTTTGTTGGTTTGTTGGTTTGTTTGTTTGTTTGTTTGTGTGTTTGTTTGTTTGTACTTTATGCGCGGCCATACCGTTGATCCGATTGTGATGAGATTTTTTGCAAAATGTTCAGGAGATTCCCGGGATGAACGTACGCTATAAGAGAGTTGTGATACTCAACTCCTACACCCTTAAAAATCGCCCTTTGTAGCGGAAAAAAGTGAAAAAAGTAGCTCTTTGGACTCTTAAATCGCTTACACTGCCTAAACCATACCAAATTCACAAAATTAATGTACAAAGAATTGAATATCTCAAAAAAATCTAGAAAACAGTTCCCGACAGCATATGTTTATCTCTTACGGATAACTCACAATAACCATTTTTGTCTTTCATTGATGCCAAGAAGATCGAGACAAGTACCTAGTTTCCTGTGCAAGCATATCAGCACGTGGCGGGTATTCTTTTACGGATAACTCAAGAATAACGAATTTTGTCTTTTAGCTCATTTATGCCATGAAGATCGAGATAAGTAGATTCCCGGACAACACCGGGTAAACAGTACGGAGAATCTTAAAATAATTACGATATACATTTACAATTATTTCTACTTACTTATTCAACTAAACATAAAATCACATTAATTTTCATTTATTTAAGGTAGCAGCGCACGCCGGGTATTAGCTAGTATATATATAATGTACTTTACAAAATTTACTTCAATAACTAATGTCCAAAAATAATTATTAAAAAGTAAAAATACCGTAATAACTTGTTTTTGCGCGATAGTGCATTTTGTCGTACTCTCAGTAATGGCGACCATGATTGAAGGTTCGACTTACTATATTTCGGGATTGCCAAATTAAATAACTATAAGTTACTGTAATAAAATAACTATACTGTAATATTACATATTACAAAACGCGTGTGGGAAGTACGACCACTGCTCTCTATGTATACTGCATACAATGTATATATAAAAATATCCAAAAGGTAATGCTAATATACATTATGCGAATAAATCACTGCATTTTGAATGAAATTAACTTTATTTGAAACAATATAAAACAATAAATATGTACTTGCGCAATTGTATTACTAATTGGTCTCACGACCTCCTGTAGTTTCAACAAATAAACATTGCACACACTGTTAACGTTAGTCAATAGTTTATAATGAATGCAATCATTTCCAACAAAGATGTTATTATTTTCATCGCGCAAAAAATAATGTACAGCACACGTTTGTGAAGTGTTTTATGGAATCTAGGGAATTAAAACCTCGCTATCGCTCGGTTTTTAAACATTTCCCTCGATTCTGTAAAAATCATTTCCCAACCTCTCATCGTAATATACTATTAACTTAACACAATAATTGTAAAGTATTATACATATTAATCACTGTATTTATTATTAAATATCATATATTATTATATAGTATATATTATTAATATTATTAAATAATTATTAATATCAATATTACATATTATTAATTTATCACTAAATATTTACATATCAATTAATTAATAATTTTTCCAAACAAGGAAAAAATGGTATAAATTTACATCTCGTGATTGTAATATTTCTATAGAAATACAACGTTTAGATGCTACACAATTGAAAAGGTGATTGCATTAAAATTCTAAACAATGAATCATTACCGAACCAGGTTAATCGCTCTGTAGTGGGTTCTTAATCTCACCTTGAATCTGCGTGTGCGTTGTCTTCAGAATTTTCCTAACGATAGATCCAGGTACACCGGCTACTGTATATTTATAAAGTTCTTACTCAGTATCTATAGGTGACTCACTCAGAGTGTGGAGGAAAATGTGTCCTTAAGTTATATAAAGAAGGAAGAAAGAGGAGTAATGACAAAGAAGGGGCAAAAAGTTACCAAAACACTAATAATATTTTCTTTTATTTTTTTAATGACAATGTTTTACTTAAGGACGCTCTTTAACAGCTGATTCTAAGCTGAGCGAAAAAAAAAATGTCTGAAACCTATAATTTCAGGTTTTAGGATATGTTACTTTTTCGAAGCAAAACATACTCTATGTTTGTAAGCCCATAAGAAAGTTAATCGACTCCAGTCAGTATTTACCCTCCGAACGTTTCAACAACAGGCGAGCTAGTAGTCATAACTTCAATGGCACCAAAAAAATCTCTTTATATTTTGTTACGTATTTCACCTCTTTCTCGTACATAGAATTGTCAATACATGTAAAATTAATACTAATAAAATTCATTGTTAAAACCGTTGAGAATAGTCATAAAATAATATACCTTGTTAGGTAAGATCCGTCGTCCTCAACGTATAAAATATGTATTATGTATGCCTGTAGGCCTTTCAGAACATCCGTTCCATCTTCAGCAGGTCCTTGGTCGCTACAATATCTAATATGATGGTTGATGCTGCTGGTCCTAATGCTGGCCTACAGGCATAAAGAATACATATTTTATAAGTTGAGGACGACGGATCTTACTTACGAAGGTATATTTTAACTTATTTTATTTTATGTAAAATTATCAAGATTAAAATATTACCAAAAACTGTGAGAATATGTGGCTAACTGAATATTGAGAGATTCACTGTATATCTGAATTCAAATAAATGCCATACCTATAAAACAAATTGAATGTGAGAATATAACTTCCTAGATTGCGAAATATCATACACAGCGGAAACATATACTGTATAAATAAACTAAATAAGTTTAATTATATAACAGGAACACTAAGAATAACTGAAAAATAAAGCCAGGAAAGACTCTGAAATTTTACAAGACAATGGTAGTTCCTATTATTACTTATGGATCCGAAACATGGGCAGTGGCAGGACAACAATCTGCTAGAATACAAGCTGCTGAAATGAAATTCTTCAGACCAATAGCAGAATATCAAAGAACAGACAAAAATCATAACACAGAAGTAAGGCAACAACAGAGGAATTAAACACAACAATAGTGAAATACAGAACAAACTGGAAATAACACTTAGCAAGGATGACTGAGAACAGAATACCAAAAGTTTGGGAAGACGAAAGAAAAGATGGAAACAGAAGCAATTTGGAGCCGGAACAGGCTAGTAAATAAGCCTAAACCGTGACGAAGAAGAAGAAGAAAAAGAAGATATTTTGAACAACAGGGAGCATAGTAGTCATAACTGCACTGGCACCAAACAAATATCTTTATATTTTGTTATGTACATCACTTTTTCTCATACATAAATTGCCAATGTATGTAAAATTATTATGATTAAATTATTACCAAAACTATGAGAATATCTGGCTAACTGAATATTGAGAGATTCACTATATATCTGAAATCAAATAAACGCCGTATCAATAAAACAAATGGAATCTCAGGAATTTTTTCTTTGTATTGTGTTCAATAGACTGTTCTAAATGTCATGAGTACTAGACTAGGCGAAATCAGTAACACAATATTGCTACCAAAGAAGGCATAGTTTATATATTAATTTACAGGTCTATTAGTTTACAAGAATTAGTTTTATTTAAGACAAGTATTTGAAAACACTACCCCAAATCCTATGTAGAGTTAACGTCACGAAGAACTGGATAGACACCAGTAGAAAATCTGGGATACATTGTAGCTGAATGGTTTATTTCAGAAACAACGTAGGTCAGTAGATAATAAATTATCAGGAATTGCAAAAAAACCTTTTCGCAAATGTATTTTCGTCATGAACATAGCGATAAGAATGCATACGAGTTTTATGTCACACTTAAGACGGATATTCCATATTTTAAAATTTAAATATAAATTTTAGAGATTTACTTACATCAAATAAAATCGTTTCACTTGTGTTGTTTCTCCAAAAAATTTAAATCGTATTACATTTTGTAATAGTTGAGATACAGAAAACTTAAAAATTATTTAAAATATTTAACAGAAGAAAATTAATATGCCTACAAATAAAAAGCAAAATAACTACTTTCTGCAAATTGATTAAGTCAGTAGAAACATTTTGTAATTTATATTAATCACACACTGGCCAACTACTTAATTCATCATAGAACTTAGTAGTTCATTTCGTTTTGAGTGATATACTCGATTAGTTTGAGAATGTCAACTGTTTTCGTCTTTATTGGAAGAGGTCCTTCAACATACGCTGATATGATAGGAAAAATTACTCCATCATTACTATTGATACGGACTGTATGATACTATAGGCCATCAATAAAATTCCGTGCAATAACTGCAACATTATTAGTGACACATTGGCTAAATTGCATGAGCTGACTGAGTTTCAATTGTTTTTTCTACTGCCTTTGAACTCTTCTTCCTGATGTCTTTTGAGAAGTCACATTTTTTTTTTAATTTTTGGCCACCAACTTTTATAGTCCATTTTGTCAGAACAATCTGGGATTACTATATGAAATCTCATCTTCAGGCTTGAGGTCACAATCAATTCAATAGTCCCTCAACGTGTAAAATAGGTAACTCCTTTTGGTTTTTCCTTTAACAACAAGTAAATCTCTGTCGCAGGGAAGGAATGAGCGGCCTCGAATTGTAAAATATTAAGATTTAATTAATTTTTTTATATCTCACCTCATATCCAATCTTCTAACAATACTGGTTTCGAAGCTTGGCTAGCTTCATCTTCAGTAATTTCTTGTCGACTGAGAACTGATCGACATAACATCAGTCAACAAGAAATTACCGTAGATTGAAGCTGCCCAAGATTTGAAACTAGTGTAATTAGAAGACTGGGTATGAGGTGAGGTATAAAATATTTTAATTCTAATCTTAAATTACACCTCATAGTGATTTGTTTTTCCTATAACATTTCAATTGAAAAATATTGTTCAATTATTTTATATTTACCTATTGAAAACTTTTTAAATTATGTTTCTTTTATAATCACATTCATTTTGTGTTCCTCTCTTTCGTTTACTTTTATTGTGAGTATTTGACTTTACACCATCTTCAGAATCCATTACCAAATAATAATAATTACTAAATAGGGCACTGTAAATTCGAAATCAAA
This sequence comes from Diploptera punctata, assembly GCA_030220185.1. Lineage (NCBI taxonomy): Eukaryota > Metazoa > Arthropoda > Insecta > Blattodea > Blaberidae > Diploptera > Diploptera punctata. The sequence goes on along the minus strand of JASPKZ010007293.1, from coordinate 793,134 downwards.
AACCTGGCCCAAAAATAACTAAACCTATTTAAACTCCAGAATCCAAACGGAGAGCAGTTTTTTATAATAATTATTTCTTCCATGCATAGGCTGTTTAGTGCAGAAACAACATTACTCACTGACGTATGAGGTATCTGAATTAAATCATATTTTCAAGACTCCCACAATGTACAATAGTAATTTTACATGTGTTGTTTCTCTTCTAAATGATAAATGTAAGTTTATAGAGGATGATTTCGCTATTAAGTCAAATTGGCCCAAAAATTGACTTATGTTGTTTCTGAAATAAACCATACAGTTAAGGTTGATATCAATATTCTAATCAATATTAATCCTACAATAACTAAACAACATATTAACTTTATCTTTTTAATGTAAGAGAAACGTTAGTACATTTTAAAACAATTTTCGTTGTACTTTCTAGGTTATAGATTTAGTTAAACTGGGCGATTGAGTTGCCCTTACACGCAGTATGAGGGAACCCTGGAGGCTGATGGTAATATTTTCAATTATAGAGATGCACAAAAGAGTCAAAAATAAGTTAGTACTTACATATATGGAAGTAAATTGGCGGATGAACTTGGTTGCCAAATGTAATCAGTCACCTGAAACAGAGAAAACCATTACTTCATGTCTAAGTTTTTATTATATTTTCTACTGCTTTAAATTCTATTCTATTTAATTTGAAGCAATATCATGCTAATATACAAATTAGAGAAATCTTGTCATTCCAACTACTCTCACAAGTTTTAAATTAAAATATATAAAACAAAGGTTCAACCTGTTCCATTATATGGGTGCGAAACAATCATATTTTATTTTAACACAAGATAAATATTTGTGAGTGTTAGAGAATAAAGTTCTTAGGAAACTTTTTGTACCAATGAGATGCAATCACACAATTGAATAGAGATACTGTATTACATTGAAGTGTATGATCTTAATGGTAATACAGATGTAGGCCCTAATAGGTCCAACTAAGTATCGCATTCTGTGATAAGCAAGATGTGTGAAAAAATGAGGAACAGGAAAGAGGGATGCCATTCCATAAGGACGTGAAGGTAAATATTAGCTTAGATTAAGGATGAATGCAGGTCTTATGTCAGCGCGGCCAGTAACATTCGGAGTTGAAACTGTCAGTGAGTTGTGTTAGTTACAGGCTTATGGTATTGCACGCCAAACTCAACGCCTGTACAAAGACGTCAACTACAGCCTCGAACGTTTCAAAAGGTTCACCACCAACTCGAGGAGACAGTTTCTTGCGTTCGTGTCATGTTGTAGGCCGAGCATATGCGACTCGAAGAGTGGATTTATCAAACCGAAGACTGAACTACGACCGCGGTTTTATGATTTCTTATTGTTTCCATAATACTATGAAAACTAAAAATCTACGGATGTTAATTACTAAAACAAATGTTTGAACCAATGTCTATACTTTCATAACAATTTCTATGAATTTTCAGGCATTTTTATATGAGGTATTGAAAAAATAAAAAAATTGGAAAACCGGGGTCGTGGTTTAGACTTCGGTTGAGAAATTCATCCGAACAGTCGCTATGGAAGATGAAGTACTTGCTAATTTGGAAGATTATGCATCTACCAGCTCGCGTGCCATCGCCCATGCCATGGAAATTTCCAAAAGTAGTGCTTGGCATATAACTCATATGTTCCTTCACAAAAAAATGATCCTCTCCGCATGACCTATCATCCCTATCATTTTGTCGGTGAGGTCCTGTTACACTCTGTATAAACTATTATTTTTCCATTATATGGATGTCATACATGGACTCATACTTTAAGGGAGGAGGGAATATTACGAGTACAAGGGAATAAAGTTCTTAAGAAAAATTATAGACCAAAGAGAGGTGAACAAACAGACGAATCGAGAAGACTACATAACAGTGAGCTAAAATTTATTTAAGGTATATCCGATATAATAACAACAGTTATATCTGGTGGACTGCAATGGGTAGAAAATGTGGCACGACTGGGAAATGAAAGAGGGGCATGGAAGCATGTACAAAAACCAGAGAAAAAACTCCCGGTTGGTAGACTAAGAATGAGAGAATACCATTAAACATGATTTGAGGGAAGTAGATTATACAAAGGATGATTGAAAAACATTAACTAAGGATAGGGATATATGGAGAAATTATGGTCATGAACCTATATATTCGATAGTGCCAGTGAGTTAGTAATTGATTTTATATTAATATTTTTTCTATGTATCTTTACTTGTTCAAATACAATACACTAACCAGAGTATGAGGTGTTATCTAATATAATATAGTAATTAAAACAAGATAGTAAAAAGCGTTTAAATTGCAATATAAGTATTTAGCAATCCGCACAATATCTGCATAGATTTTTGTTTGTGAAGCACATTATTCAAAGTAATCCACAACTAAATGTTCCCACAGCTTAATAGCTTAATTTGTCCAGATATTAATGGGTTGTTCGTCCATCTGTGCTTTTCAAGTTTGCAAGTACAACTTCCTGTTTGTAACGTAACAGGAGAAATCTATTACAAACCAGATGTGAGAGGTTTTATGGAAGGGAAGGTTACTGGGCTAGATGAGATGTCTGTTGCATGAAGGAGGGTGAGAATTATGCAAATCTAAACCTATTGTTGTGGTCACAAGAGGTTTCAGTAGAACCACGTCAGGCGTTCTCTGAATGCAGTATTCTTATATCTCACTTCCTTGTCGCATCTGGAAGGAGCACAAGCGACCTCAATTCTCTGTAGATCACATCTACATTTTCAAAGAATATTCACCAACACTTCCTTTTTGGTAGAATTTACGTTTTGTATATTTAGCGAAGATTTCAGATGTGTTACGTAGGGTAGAGAGTACTGTGTTGAGCAGTACCCTAGTAAAATATTAAAATATAACCTCAACGATGCTTTAAAATGAATTTCAAAAGTAATGACACTACCCTAGTGTAGAAAGTTCGGGTATTGTGGACCCTTCGGTTTTAGTGTACCTTGTTAATATCTTGTTTAATTGGTGCTGCCCTCGAACTGAAAATATTTTAACTTCTTCCCCTAATCAACTTTGACGTGTTCGAGGCCTGTTTATTTTATTCTCTGTGCAAAGAAAGGTTTATTTGTGACATTTGTGAAAACGACCAGATCAAAAGTTTTCAAGCTAAGAATTAAATCTTAATTCCTGCTATTGAATATTACAAATATTGAAAAAAATCCTAAATATATTATATTATGTAGATGCAGTTTTTAAATATTGGCGGATTTTATTTGATATTATGTGACTTGGCGGCTGTATAAAATAATTAAACGTAACAAAGGAATTAGGTTAATGTGGACCCTTCTTGAGGCGGTTAAAGTGGACCCGGGTCCATTTTATATGAATATGTGTATTTTATTAATGAGGATGCTGTCTGTATATACAAAGCGCTTAATTAATTTTATTTACCATCTTTGTAAATTACACAACCCAATTCGCTCTCTGCAGATAATGGTATGTTAATGTTATAACCAAGAATAATAATTTTCAAAACATTGAATAAATATCAAACCTTTTTAATTGCGATCAGGCAAAAATACTCTCAGAATAAATTGTGCCTCTTTGTACAAATTAATAGAGTAACTTAAAAAGAGTCTAAGAGCTAGGATGGACTCTGGGATGCACTTTACATGAATATGGAGGTTAAAGTGGAACTTTCTTGTAATGCAAATCGTTTATAAATTATGAAAATATTTCGAGCTTTTAATAAAATCTCAATGATATTTCATAGTTACAACAGTAATTATAATCGCTGTAGTTAAACAAAATTAAAATCCATTAAAAGAAGAAAAACAACAAATTCAAAACACGGGTCCACATTAGGCGAAGTTCCTCTACTGTACAAAGGTGAACAATTAATACTATTTAAACTTTCACAATACTCCAACATCATACAAGTAAGACTTTGGATGTTCTAATTAAAGTTATTCAATAATAGTTTAAGACCAGAAGTATAGTCTCGGTCTTGATATTTTTGATTACACACAACATAGCTCATAAAATATACATAGGTATGTAATATATTGATTGATTAATTGATCACTGTTTATCCCGCGTCGAGAATGGGTGCTTCCCTAGTGGGAAGTTACTTAACCTTCCGTCGCGTCGGGCGCATCTGATCTGAGAGGCACAGGTTGTCAATTTTGTCCCAATCCACCGTCATCAGACGGCGTTGACGACTGGGCATCCGAGTAGCTGTTTATTTTTACCTTCTGTAAACAAGCATACTACTCAGTTTGCTCTCGACCTTTACTACGACGGGTTTTAAATATTTTTTCAGAGACGCTCATTGCGCCTGAAGTCGTTACATTATTGAATAGTCCGGAATCTTTTACTACCATATTTTCAAGTACATTTGAACTGAAACTTACTTTCATATCATGTTGTTTGAAGGCAAGTCACAAATTTGTTTCATCAATATTATGTCCAATAAAAAGTTTTCTAGCAGCAAAATGTGAATATTTTATCCTTTGGACATCCCTAACGATAACATTTCTTCGACTTCCCGTTGTTCAGATTGGCAAACAGTGTGTTAAATAAATGTATTTAAGCATGTGCTGATCAGGCGCATTGGGCCCGAACTCGAACGTCAGAATATTTCGCCCGACGGAAGGTTAATCAGACCAATTTGCCTACGCTTATTTACCTCCACATGTCAGCGAGGGACATGTGGTTAGTACATGTCTCAATGAACATCTTGTAGGGAACTAAGGTTTTACTCGAGTGGATGAAGGTTAGTTAAATTATGCTTAGAGGTCTTTCTAATCAGACTTGAGGTTTTGTTTATGAGCCTGAAAATCGTAAGAGTCTGAATCCGTGGCTTAAATTTCTCCTGGAGAACTTGCGATGGATTTTTCCATCCTAAAAAGCTATCGGCGAGAGCCGGTTTCAACCCGCGATCCTATTGACTAAATGAAAGATACATAACCAACAGACCACCGCGGCCGAAATATAATATTTTAACAATAAGTACTAATTAATTATAGGTTTGTTACAATTCTGGAACGCCTGCTGCAATACCAGTTAAATATTGTATACAAATGACTGCAATTTGGTAACTATACTGAGACCTCTGGCTTCCACAGGAGGGGTTCCATTTAACATTAATCGAAAAAATAGTTATTGGTGCCAAATCCAACATTTTTGGAACCCATATTGGCGACAGATTGCTTTACGTGTAGGTTCACGATTGATCACTAGCACTCCAGATTGATCAGGCTCTTTTCGGAATGGGGGGATGAGAAGGGATTAACAATAAAATATTTAAAATTTCCGAGATGAGAATCTAAAACATATTTTTTTGAATTTGCTAAACTGGCTGGTGATAGTTCCAATGATATTTATGTCCAATGTCTAGGGGTGTGAATTGGTGACATGTAAAAATAACCGCAAAGACCCAAATGAGTGAAACTCCATCATTCTTTAGCATAATTGAGATTATTATTGTGAAAATCCCGATTCCGTTTAACTCCATTAGCACGAGGTAAGAAAACAATAAAATATTCAAAATGAACTCGAATATTGTAGATAACAAAGTGTAAAAATAATTATATATTATGTAAAACAAATATGTAAAACAAATGTAACGACTGTTTAAATGAGTGAAAGTATTAATTCAAAATATATTTCTTACTTAAAAAAATATTAGCAACAGTATTGTATTATATTTGACTTTTCCAAAAGAAGAATATACTGTTAGGTCTTGTTAATTTAGGGAGTTTTCTGAATTCACTCGTTCTTAATTATATTTCCCATACTGTACTACTTAAAATATAAAATTTTCTTAAATTATTAAACAAATATTAACCTAAATGTTGTACATTTTAAACAATACGTAAAATATTTTTTGTATAATCTTATAAAAAATTATAAAAGTCGAATCATGGCTAACCTCGGCATTTCTCTCTTCTATAAGTGTAACGTGAAAAAACTATTTCCAAGATACTATTATTTTTCTAAGTTAAGAAATTTAAATATATTTTATAGAAACTGTTAACTGTAATAATATGGTCCCAATTATTATAAATATTAAGCCATAAAATAGAAATCAAAATATTGGTAAATTCAAAACCGAGATATATTGGCCCTACAACAATAATAAATGGACTATAATGTTTATGGGTCTGTACCTATGTATAGACCTATATATAAACACTAATGTTTGAAAATCTATAAGTATGTATTTTAGATATATCATTATTGCAATGACTGCAAATACAAGTAGGTTTGTGATTCCATGTCGGATGCAATCTTTTTTTATAATTCCGTATTCTAAGTTTTATTTTAAATATTTTAATCCTTGCTTTACAACCAATATGAGTCACGTAATTTTAATAGCGAAAACATCATACCCAACTATGTTTCATTGTTTTATGTTAGTGTTGATTCAACATCTATCTCATTTAATGTTCATTCAAATTCATGGCACTTCAGTTTATTTTTTATTCTTATAATCTTAAAATGTATGGAGAGCTTATGTCCGCGCGGCCATGAACCTACAGGTTCCATAGTTCCAGTGACTAAGTACGTAAGTACAATCTTAAAAATGAATACACCAATAGGCGTATTTTATGTTGTTGGACAGAGACTGAATATGAACTACTGAATAATCAATTGAACATGTATGTATAATACATGCATAAATATGTTATATAAGATTTCTGTATAACAATAAATAAAATAAAATATAGCTACGCACCTTTGTTGTATAAAGATAAGACGATGAAGTCCACATTGACCACGTATAATAATTCTCGAAACGTCAATTATTATAAGTTAGGAGTATATTATTTGCCCTTATTATAATTTATATAAGATTTACATATATTAACTTTAATAAATATCTGCATGTAAATCATATTCTGACGTATTATAACGTTAAAACACACACGCACCCATATATATATATATATATATATATATATATATATATATATATGTGTGTGTGTGTGTGTGTGTGTATGTGTATGTGTGTGTCTGTATGGGTGTGTGTGTGTGTGTGTGTATGTGTGTGGTGTGTGTATGTGTGTGTATGTGTGTGTATGTGTAGTCTCGAGGTGGAGTGCTACCTTGTCACGCAGCGGACCCAGGTTGGATACCCGGTCGGAACAGGCTCCTGGGTGAGGTTTTTCTCGGGGTTTTTCCTCATCTTTAAGACAAATGTCAGGTAGCTTATGATATAAGAAAAATAAATGCCAGGACGGGATTTGAACCCGGATATATATATATATATATATATACATGTGTGTAAGAGTGTGTGTGTGTGTATGTTAATGAGCAGGTTTTTTATTGATACTTGAAAATAGAAAAAAAAATCCACAGATAAGAAAATTGAAGAAACAAAAAGAGGAAAAAGTTTTTATTTTAAGATTACAAAAATATATTATGGAATTTGTATTAACACTACCTACATATAACTAATTGAAAATGAAATCGAACATAAAAATCTCAGCAATAAAGTGACTCAAAAGGGACAACATTTGCCTTATGCTTACATGTGGCATTTTCTTAACTAATTCGTACCTTTATTGAAATATAAATACGCACAAGGTGTTTTTTTTTTAAACATAGGCCTACACGCGTGTCGCGTTTTGTACAAATCTTACAACGTCTTTCTGCTATTTTCCATATTAACTAAAATGAACATTTTAATTTTCGGTAGTCAATAACATTGTAATTGATGTTGTAGTAGCACTCTTATTTGAATGAATCTATCGTCTCTACCAAGTCTTCTACTTCAGCTACATTATTTATATTTATACACTTGATCGCCCCTTAAACTTTCGTCTCGCTTCCAAGATATACCTTCCCACCATATCTTAAACACACGATCGAGAAATAAATAGCTCCAGAACATCTTAATATTCCATAACATTCCTTGTCTCAGCTAACCGCTTTTTGGAATGCCTTACCGTTATGCCTCATGGACTCTACGACTCCAGTTCAAAAATATGTCTAGTAAACACTTCCTTATACGTTATAAAGTACAGAGTTGTGGGGATATTTATTTAATTTATACAGTTCTTTATTAGAATTTAATTTTCAAATTAAAAACTTTAGATCTAGGTTATTATTACTAATGTAATGAAAATAAAGATAATAATAATAATAAGTATTATTATGATTAGTTGTAGTAATATTAGTATTAGTGATAGTATGTTACAGACAGGCGAATGGAGAAGACTACATAACCATAAACTATATGGTCTTTACAGGAAGTCAGATATAATAAGAACAATTAAGTCTCGTAGACTGCGGTGGGCAGGACATGTGGCACGCATGGGGAATGAAAGACATGCATGGAAGCTTCTTGTTGGAAAACCAGAGGGACGCCCAGTTGGTAGACCTAGAGGGAGGTGGGAGAATAACATTAAGTATGATTTGAGGGAAGTAGATTATACAGGGAATGATTGGAAAGCATTGGCTCAGGATAGTGATGTATGGAGAGCTTAGGTCCGCGCGGCCATGAACCTACGGGTTCGATAGTGCCAGTGGGTAAGTAAGTAAGTAAGTAAGTAATAGTATGTTAAAATGTTAGAAAAATTAGGTAGGGAATTTACGTATTACAATACAGCGCCGATTCCGTCAATAGTCTTCGAAAGCAATGCGCCGTGTCAGTATGCAACACTCTGAGCCGAGTATCCTCAGTATACCCACAGAGTACCAGAGAAGAAAGTGGACAAGTTTCGCGTACATGCCATAAGCGGCGCTAGTGTAAAACAACTAACGACACCTAATTTTTTTCGATTTTTTTCTGGTACTAATATGAAATTCAGCACCGCCTGGTGGTAAAATTATTAATTATAATTATGTGACGCCATCTGGTGAATAATCATGAAATTTAAATTTTATAGGAATAAATAACGTATTAATTAATCTTAAATTGTGGAATTATTTATACCCAGCCTCTCGGACCTAAAGATGTTCTTTAATTTTAACAGAAGGGAAGAATGGAAATAAATAAAACATGTTAATTTATTTTCGTTTATTAAGATAAAAAAAACGTGCATTATGAGCTCTTTTAATAAATATGTACAATTGACCTACCCCCTTATTCTCACATACATATTTTATACAACACTTATTAAATAACCTTAGCCATGTCGTACATCTGAAGTCCATTATGAAGTCACATTTTTAAAATGTTCATTAGAAATGGCTATACACTAGCATCACTCTTCCTAACCTAACAAATCTTCTAGTAGGTTTATCTTTGAAAATAGATTCACATTTAAACGTAAACTAGCTTGAATTTACTTACAAATTAGAGTAAGATAAAATCTAAGTAATGATTTTAACTTTCGATAATATATAATTTTTACAGTACCGTTTATATAGAACGAAAGGTTAGCAGTTAAAAATTTAAGTTTACAAAATGGCTAATTTCCCATTATCCCTCTATGCTAGTGAACACGCCGTGTGCCTTGCATTTGTTTTATTTAGTTACATATTCTGTTACTTCGAAACAGCGCTACCACTGTAGTTTGCTCATTGTAGTTCATCGTAAAAGACCGAAATTTTTTAGATGTCACTGTACTCAGTTTTCCCTCTATTCGAAGTTTCTCTATGAGTATACCTTCTTCTTCTATTGGGGATTAGGATCTTAAGCCTGTTTCAGCTTCACATATTATCCCACCAATGTTTCCGAGATCTTCCGAAAGCTCCCCATCCTTCAGGTTTATAATAAAAAATTCTTCTAGAAATACGATTGTAGTTCATTCTTTCTATATGTTCAATACATTGATCTCTATAATGATGAATCTTCTCCTCTAATGATATTACATTTAATTATTTTCTTAAATCATCATGTTTAAATTTATCTAAATTAGTACAACACTTAACTGATCTCAAAAACCTCATGTGTGTAGCCTGCAATTTCTAAATATCCTTTTGTGTCATGGCCAACGTTTCTGATCCATACAGTAGTATTGGTATTGCTGTCACTGTATAGAACTTAATTTAAGTTTCTTTTCTCGTTTTTACTTTTAACGCTCCATTTATTGCACCGCACGTCTGTTGGAAAAGAGGGAGTGTATTTCTATATATATTATTATATGCTGATGATCAAATAATATTATCAGATTCCGAAGATAGTTTACAAATAGCAACGTATCAATTATTCAAAATTGCCAGCAAATATAATATGAAAATTTCCACTTCAAAATCCAAAACAATGGCAATGTGTGGAAAAAACATACAACGGGTGAAAATTGAGATTGATGGAAAAATTATAGAACAAGTGTCAGATTTCTCTTACTTAGGAAGTGTATTTGCAGAGTATAAGCGTGACATTGATTCAAAATTACAAACATATAATAAAATGAATGGGGTAACACGAAGACATTTTGGTAAACAGATGAGGACAGAGACAAAACTAAGATTGCATATCACATCAAAAGCTGCTCTAAAATACGGAAGTGAAATTTGAATTTTAAATAAAAGAAACTCTCATAAACTTCAAGTAAGCCAAATGCGCTTCTTACGATCATTGTTAGGAGTTAATAGACTGGATCACCAAAGGAACACTATTATCAGAGGAAAACGTGGAGTAATAAGTTTAAATGAAGATATACAAAGATACCAACAAGAATGGAAAAATCATCTGAGGAGAATGGCAAGAAATAGACTTCCAAAATTGGCATTCCAATATACCCCAACTGGACATAGGGACCAAGGAAGACCAAAACATCGGTGGAAATATCAAGACCATCTTCGCTAGGTTTACCGTACAGGCCACATGGCCTAAAACGAATTTGTTCATGATGATGATGATGATGATATATATGGCATGATAATAAAAATAAATGCCTGGGCGGGATTCAAACCCGGAACTCTGAGTGCATACCTCAGCGTGTTCCTGGTTCGAATCCCGTCCAGCCATTTATTTTTCTTATCACGCCATATTAAGCTTGCATTGCTCAATGTTAAACATTTAATTATAATATATATATATATATATTTATTTATTTATATTTATAAGTTATTTCGCATCCTAAATATTTCAAACTTGTGACCTATTCTAAAGGAGTATCATGTAGTAATATGTTTATATGACGGTTGTATTTATCTCGAAAAGCCATTGTTTTTTGTGCTCAAATTTTGAAATTATACTTCTCACTTATCTTTTGTAGTACATAAATTGTTTTTTGTAGTTTATTTTAATTTGACTTATATTAACACTTGATCATCTGCAAATAGTGTAGTCTTTATAATAAAATTTGGGTAATTTCTATACCACCAATTATATTATTACTCCATTCTCTAAAAATGTCGTCCATATATATTAAGAAAACTCTAGGTGAGATACTGTAACTTTGCCTTACACCTTGATTTATTAACAGTGCGATCGTATACCATCGGACAGCAGACGCGGGGTTTGTGTTGTGCAGTGACGAATGAGATTCTTCGATGTGGCAAAGGTGCCTAATCTAACCCCGTTGTCGTTACTATCTTCATGAAGACTGAATTTGCCTCTTGTTTGGTTTGAATATATCTTCCCGCCCCACTTTTGAATTAAAATCGCCTACTACAATTTTCATATGATATCGTGTAAGTCTATCAAATAAGCATTCTAATTCTTCATAGAACTCATCCTTGATCTTGTCATCTTTATCTTCCGTGGGAGCATGTACATTTACAATTATAAAATCATGTCGTTTACCCTTTAGAATTATGTATGAAATCCTGTCACTGACAAACTTAATATCTCGGATAGCGGACAGGATCCTCCTTCTGACTAGAAAACCCGTTCCAAATTCAGGTCTTTCTGCTTCCCCGTAGTATAATGTAAAGCTTCCTGGTTCCTGACTATCTTCTCCTGGCCACCTAACTTCCTGTAAAGCGGCTATATCCAAGGGTGATTTATCTAATTCCCGAGTAAATATCTCTAGTGCCCCGCTATTGTATAAAGTCCTAACATTCCATGTTCCTAGGAACATGTCCATGTGTTTGACCCTTTGGCATGGGTTCCCTGAAGTAGTCCCCGCCCGGAGAACCGAATGGGGGACTATTTGACCTCCGGATAGTTTTACCCGAGTTGAACTCATGTCCGCATTTCTTGACGGTTGTATTTTTACGGCGAACGATCGTCACTCCTTCGACCAAGGTACTTATTTCGTCTGGCTTATCACCTTCGACCAGTCCGGCATGGGTAACCCTATCGGCAGCAATGCTACCACCGGCATAGCTCTCGGGATCATTTAAGTATGCAAGCCACTCCACCACGACAAGGTACAGATAGCATGGAGGGAAATTTGAAAATGTATATATTCGTAATTTTTTACTATTTACTTATTCAATTAAACATAAAAGCACATTAATTAGTGTTTAATACAAGTAAGAGAGGGAAAAATAAAAATCCGTTTCAGGATATAAAATAATTTGTGGTCCATAAAAATAACAAAATTTAATACAAGGGAGACTAAAATAAACATAATAATATATATAATAGAGTTATAACAAACTTATCTAAGTAAGTGTTATATAATTTAGTAATAATATTTAGTCATATATTTTACAGCATACGTTTATTTTTTAACATATTGTATTGTTATTAGACTATGTAGATGGTTGAGATACACTCATTCGGAAGCGTTCTAAAATGAATCTTTGGTTTCGTAAGATTAGGAGATGTTGGTAATTCAAACTTCACAGGGAATTGTAGAATTTGAAAAACACACTTCAATCCTGCCTTTAATAGGAATTTTCCTACTGACAATACCGTGGTGAAACAAGTCAATGCGGAGTTTCTCGTCAATACAATTTTTAAAAACATTGACGATAACAGTAAACTGTGTTATGCTCTTCTGGGTTCAACAATACTTAGCATCTTAAAGATAATTTGTTAGCGACTTACGTTACCCGCAATGTAGGCAAATTTCATACCCGGCGTATCATTTTTCGTTAAATTGCAGCTATTTCAAATTTACAAGAGAAATCAAGAACACCCAGTACTACTAGTTCAGTGAAACAGATAGGACCTATATTGTCGAACACCGTAGAGAGAATGGTGTTTAATGTTATACGACAGAGGAGATTAAGGTATCAAGTCACGTTGAAGTGCTAGCGGGGATTCCCAAATGTACCAACTACAGTAGTGTTATCTGTCCCTGGTTGTGTCATTAGAACTGAAAGCACCAGCATTATGGGCAATATTGGACTCCCTTGTTACAAAATCCCATGTTAAAACAGGGCAGTTGCATGTGCTGCATAACAAAAATTCTTGGTGAAAAATACTGGAAAAGAACTGTATATCTTTAGTCCATCAGGAACATGATGCAATATTCAAGTTCTCGCCGAGCGTGAAAATGACTTTGATTCGGATTTCTCCAGCAGAGCTCGAAAAGGGATTATGAGAGCAGGTGTTTTTACTTCTCTAGTCTGCGACCAGAGCCCAGTAACAAGACTCCAAAATCAATTGATACGTAGAAACGGCAGAATTCTCTAGGGAAAATGAACAAAGAGAAAAATCTCATCACTTCTCATTCCAAACTAGGAAAATAAAATTTACCTTCCAACCTGCGAAAGAAGGCTACAAGATATGATTATTATATTTTGATATTACTGTCAGGAACAACATTTATATGACAAAATATATGGTTAACGGAATATAATTTCAAATTAGATGGAAACATATTTACTGGCAACTTCATTGTATCTTGCTGACAAAACTGGATTATATATATATATATATATATATATATATATATATATATATATTTAATCCGTCACGCAGGAATTGCGTGAACTAAGCGAATTTCTCATTAACTCGAATTATCAGTTCGACTTTGATATTTTACGTAATATATACTTATTTTAAAATTTAAATAATATGTACCAAATTCCATGAAAGAAACCGAACGTTGCAACTGATACAGTCTTTAAAATATTCCCATTAAATTTCACCTCTCAGGTTAACTCTGAAAATCTTAATTGCCTGATTCACTAATTAGATATTATTTTTTTCTTATTCAAATGTTACACGCTATTTTATTTTTCAAAAGAAAAGATGGCGGCCACTAGAATAATTTTTAATTAATTATAGGAATTGTAAAATACTACATAAAAAATAGACACTGAAAGATCTGTGGAAAGAGGTTTGTAAGAAGTATTGTTCCCTGAAACTTAAGTTAGGAGGTGGGGTGACACCATTACCCTACCACATTTAATATGTTTTATTTAGAAACTAACGGTATTTGTGTGGACATAATTATAAAATCGTAAATTACAGACATTAATAAGAAGGTTGTCAAAAATACAAAACATTAAATTATATTTTCTGTTTTTTTTTCAAAACAGGATGAAAGTTTAAGCTTTGGGGCGATACAGTCACCCTACATCCCCACTTAAGGGTTAAGACTTTCAGGTAAATCTCCACTTATAATAGATTTATTTGATTTTTCGACAAAACATTTATCGTTTTATTCCATATGGCAAGTACCAAGTATAGTTTCAACAAATCCAAATATGTAGAACTGCACCGTCATCCGAAAGAGCTAAACATTTGGAAACGTTTCTGGAGTTGAATTGTTTTATAAACGCATATAAGTAATGTTACAGTTTAATATTTTAGTGCAGTTAGAGCTTATAACGAATAACAAGAACTCCCCGGCTCTACCAGGCAGTGACAATGTAGTTTTTAAACCAGAGGGAAACAGTTGCCTTTGATGCCGCCTGTCGCACGTATTGTTTGTGGTATTCGCAAATTTGAATAAAGTTCTTAGGAAAATTTTTTGGACCAAAGAGAGATGAACAGACAGGTGAATGGAGGAGACTACATAACAATGAACTACATGGTCTTTATAGGAAGCCAGATATAATAAGAACAATTAAGTCTCGTAGACTGCGTTGGGCAGGACATGTTGCGCGTATGGGGAATGAAATACGTGCATTGAAGCTTCTTGTAGGAAAGACAGAGGGAAAACGCCCAGTTGGCATACTAAGAATTAGGTGGGAGAACAACATTAACTATGATTTGAGGGAAGTAGTATATACAGAGAATGATTGGAAAGCATTAGCTCAGGATAGGGATGTATGGAGAGCTTATGTCCGCGTGGCCATGAACCTACGGATTCGATAGCGCAAGTGAGTAAGTAAGTATTCGCAAATTTGACCATGTTACACCGTCCCTGGAACAATTATCGTGGCTTGGTGTAAGAGATCGTAGGACTGTCCCTTCACTATAAAATACTTCACACATCACCGCCTATTTATTTATCACGCCGCTTCATCAGACTATCCGACAAATATAATCTTGACACTCGATTCCATCAGCACATTGTAATTTATATCCCTCCTCATCACATTGTGTATTATTTATTATCTTTTAATGTCATACTTGCCAAAACATGGAATTCCCTTCCGCCCCATTTCAGAGACTGTCAAACTATAACATAATTCATAAACAAACTAAAGAATTATTTAATAACAAACTAACTTATACACCTCACCGATAGAATTATTTATGAAATTAATATTAAAATTAACAAATATTTTCATTTTTTAAATATTATATAACCGTAAATTTAGTTTTCTATATCTCATAATTTTTCTTTTTTTTTATATAGGCCCCTACATTTGACAAGGACGATCTACCAACAATTTGTCTTGCCAGAATACATTTTGTAATTAATTTTAGTCTTAATCTTAACTATCATTAAGTGGTTGTATTATAGATCTTAATATAATAGATATTATCTTATTGGTCAAATCTTCATTTAGTATGTAATATTAGAGTTAATTATGAGTATTATATTCTGATATAATGCATGTTTGTCCTGGTGAGTAGAAGAGAAGGCCTTCTGCTTCTTCTTCACTTCACGGGATAAGCAAATTGCCTGTTCCTCCTCACAGTTGTTCTGTCCATCTTTTCATTGGGCTTCCTACATTCCTTGAACCTCTTGGCTTGTAGTTGAATGCTGCTCTTGGTAATCTTGTTACATTCATTCTTTCCGACCGTGTAAACCATTTCACTCTATATTCTCTGATTTTCTCAACCAATGGATATATATTTAACTCTGTTCTTATATCTTCATTTATTATCCGATCCAATCTTGTACAGCCTTTTGTTCTTCTAAGGAAGTTCATTTCTGCGCTTTGTATTCTACTTTGCAATTTTTTGGACACTACCCAAGTTTCGCTCGCATAAAGTAATGCACGAACTGCCAATGTTTTATAAAACTTCAATCTAGTATTTCTTCTTGTTTTATTATTTAATCTTTTATGTATAGTTCCGCATATGATTTGAAATTTCGACAGTTTCATATGTATGTCACTTTACGTTTTGTGTTTATAGTAAAATTACAACCAAAGTAATTAAAATTTGTTACTTGTTCCAGAGATTTGTTGTCTATTACGATTTTTTATCTTACATGACCGTTTCCCCAAAATGCCTTATTTTTGTTTTTTCTTGTGATATTTTGAGATTATATTCTTGGCATAACTGATTTAATTGATGTAAAGAGTACTGCAAATTATTTTCATTTTCTTGACGAGAAGGCCACATGGCCGTAACTCCACCAGGCTACATAAATAAATAAAATAAAAATAAAAAATTAACTAAGAGACTGAGCTCACTGTACATGTGTTAGAGTTTTCTTTTATTTCTGGAATATCACTATGATGGTTGTCCGTTTATATAAAAGCGGGTACCGTGCGACAATGCTTGACAATGATTAACATGCAGAATTATTTTAGTGGCGGTAGTCGGCATCTTTGTATTTAATTATATAAAAGCTGCGGGCAAATAAAGCTAGCCGCTGAACAACGATCACAGTGAGGCGATAATACTTTTGGTAGATGGTGAATTTTACAATAACAGACCTATTGATGTCACCTCTTTTAACACCTATCATGAGTCATGTCGATATCATCGGCAGTGAGATTAACGCCAACTTAGTCCGTCACCTGCAGTAAAATCCTGACTTTGTATTCTCCTTTTCTTTTTTTTTTAACTTTAAATTTTCGAAGACACCGACGCCTGGAATACTGCATTAGGTTCGCTACTCGATCATCAAGCGCTGTAATTTTTTTCTTTTTTTTTTCTTTTAGTGGTCTTTTTTAGTTATTGAATACCTTTTTTGTGGCAAATGTGTATTTTATTTCCTGAACTACCTGTTATCTGATCACTGTTGTAAATATTTGCAAGATGTCCTATAGAGCTTCTAATACCACAAGATTCTCAGTTTGTACTGTATTTTCACGCTTATCAACCATTGACATCCAATTTTCACAAATTAATAGTACAAACTAATTATATATCACCATATTAATAAATTAATCGGGAAAGTGTTTGTTAACTATTTTCACAACTTATAAAACTCTAACGGCCGTAAATGTCGAATATTTACATCGGAAGTCGGTATATACTATTTACGTGAAAAGAGTAAGATATTTTCTTAAATTAGAAAAATCAAACTATTAGATGTGTAAGTTTATCTAAAACACGAAACTAAATAATCCGTTTTTGACTGCGGTCTGAAACATTTAAGTATGTGGCAAGAGTAACGATTGTTTTACCAGTTACAGATTTAACAGAAGAACTACATACGTAAACCTGCTACATTATACTTACTTACTCACCCCACCATCGAACCGGTAAGTTCTTGGTCGCGCGGACATAAGCTCTCCATACATCCCTATCCTGAGCCAATGCTTTCCAATAATTCCCTGTATAATCTACTTCCCTCAAATCAAAGGCTCAAACCTGCTACATTATTCTGATTGAGGGTCTTTCCACTTTTCAGCGGTTGCCCTTATACCAGCCGGCTGCTGGCCCTTCACATCCACATGTGTCAATCACAGAGGTAGATGATCAACAGCCAGTGTAGGGGTAACATATGGTTAGCATGTCGAGTCCGCCAGCCGTTATAGCTGGTTCCTCAACCTGGAGCCGCTACTTATTGTAGCTACCCAATTGCCTCACGATGCTGGGTGGGCACCGGTCCGATACTGGCCGAAATACCATGAGAAAATTTCTTCCCCCATGGAGACTCGAACCAGCGCAAGTCCCGTAGCTCTGCGCCAAGGCTTCCTACCTTAACCGCTCGGCTACGGCGCGGGACACCTGCTACATTATACGTACTATAAATACGACGTGCTGGGGAATTCTATTATTTTACGCGGTGCCTCAGAACTAAACGTTTAATTTTATAATTTTTATTTAATTACCATAACTTGCATTGGCTGTATCACTTACTTAATTCTAAATTCTATTCTCTAAGTAAAAAAAGTTGGAATATTTAAATCCAGCCATTTAAATGATTACTATAAAAACTGTTAAACATAAATGAAAGCAAAACGAACAGTATAAGTTATGATAAGCTGCTTTTGTGAATGTAATGTAACGTGTTAATCTGCTTGTGAATCTGCTACAGTTTTGAAAAATTAATGTAAAAACAGAGTTAAAATATGAAAGTGTCGCTTCACTCCAATGAACAATTTAATTAATTTTAACGCAGATTTACATCTACTTTAAAACTAAAGAGGGATAAATTCTGTACTAAAAAGGCAGATATAGTTCTATGCTACTTTATATGTTACTGCGTCACTTTTTTAATATATGCGTACTAATTTATACAAAATCATCAGATTTAGGGAAGGGGTTGATTTAAGTGTCTTTGAATACTTATAAATTTACTGGTAAATCCAGAAAATTGGATAAACTTGGGTAGATTTCTGGACAAAACGCGGAAAATAAGAACAACACATATTCAGGAATAAATAAATATATTAATAAATTGCAATACCATTAATTCTTAGTAATTCTACATACCTAAGTTAATGTGTAATGTAATTGTATTGATATATAATTGTAATATTATTGTGTGCTTTTTACACGCTTTATATTAGCTTGACCTGTATCTATGTAACTGAATCTTTTAACGCGATTTTCACCCACTTAAGATCATTTGTTCGACTTGAAACTTTGCGTACTTGTAAAAGATCCATGACAATATAATAATTTCATATTTTGTTTCTAAAATCATGGCTAGAATCATCAGAAAATAAAAAAAAGTGTCTGTATCTATGTAACGGAATTTTTGAACACGATTTTCACCCACTTAGAAACATTGGATCGACTTGAAACTTTGTGTACTTGTAAAGAGCCCGCGTCAATACAATAATTTCATATTTTGTTTCTACAATCCTGGCTATAATCATCAGAAAATCAAAAAAAATTAAAACTGGTATAATAGGTTGCGGACTTGTCGACTTTTTAGTCAATCGTTGTAAGAGTTCAGTAGGTAGAGCTGTACACTCTAGTGGTATATAATTTCTGTAATCTATAGGTCGCTAGTTCAAATCCGGCTGGGAGGTTTTTTTAGAAGAGTATTATTTTCAGCTCATACTACAATAGAATCGAATTTAAAGATATTTATATTTTTATCTTATTCTGTAAAACATTAAAACTAAAAAATGAAAAATAGATAATAGTTTTAAGAAACTAAAACAACATGCTTTATTAGAAAACCGAACTAAAAAAATGATAAATTATTTTAATTTCCAACATGTTTGGGATAAATAATTTTACCATCGAAAGCGTGGGGTGCTTCTTATGGTTTTTACATTTTCTTCTTAGAGACTTTACTTTTACCAATACCTATTTATTATCAAATATATTAATTGATAAAGCGCACCCCAAGCTTTTGATGGTTAAATTATTTATTCCAAGCATTTTGGAAATTATTTTTTTTTCATTTTTTTAGTTCGTTTTTCTAATAAAGCGTGTTGTTTTAGTTTTTTAAAACTATTATTTATTTTGATTTAAGTATATTATTACGAAACATCAACTTATTGTAACGGACTGTCAATAGCACGTACGGTTTACTGCCCCTGCGATCCAGATTTTATAAAAATACTTATAAATTTATTTGTAAAAAAAACGTTCAAGTTATAAAATAAGTTGTTAAAATATTTACTATACAAGTACATGATACGTCAGTCGCATCAACTAAATTAAATTTCTGTTTAAGACACTTCGTAAAGTTGTTAAAACTACGAAGGCCTTTCAGAATCTTATTCCATCTTCTGCACTTCATTTCGTACCAAATTTAATTTAGTCGACGATTTGACAATAATTGATGTTAATGCAATAAAGAAACCTCCACCTGCTCTCAATACAAATACGTCAGGTAAGCTTAGACACTGCACCCTTATACATTGTGCGGTTTCATGGCGCAAGTGGTAATGCGAGGGATCAGATGAGATGAATCCCCTATTATTGAATGTCTGTGATGTATGAAGGTACCGGCTGACTAGGCGCGTTGCACCATCAAATATGCAGATGAAGTAATATGGAACAAAATGGTTGACATTAGTATGAACAAATGGTGAAATAAAATTCTTGGAGGAGAAAATGGAAGAAATCCCGATGAAAACGTGTCCTGGCTTCGAATCGTCCGTAACAAACCCCATATAGATTTAGTACACAATTGATCTTCTTGGTGATACAATATTAAAAAATATATACAGTCAATATGCCCATTTCACCAATAAATATTTAAAATGGTCAACTAGTTTCTACAGCCAAGCTGTCATTCTCAAGACCAGATATTGGTCTTGAGAATGACAGCTTGGCTGTAGAAACTAGTTGACCATTTTAAATATTTATTGGTGAAATGGGCATATTGACTGTATATATTTCCCATATAGATTCACGGAGACGCGAAATTGGGGGACCCATACGTGGAGGGACAGATTCTTAGTTTTATGAGAATAATACTATTAATTTTATCCCATTTGATTTATATATATATTCCACCGTTGTGGTCTCGAGGTAGCTTGATGCCTTGTCACGCAACGGACCCGTGTTTGATCCCCGGTCGGGGCAGTTTTTCTGGGTGAGGTTTTATCGGAGTTTTCCTCGCCTGTAAGACAAATGTCAGGAAAACGTTAAGGCCCAAACGGTCCCCGAAATCATATAGCCATCATCATCATTATCCTTATTATCATCTTTCACCGGCGTGGAAAGCAACGGGAAGCTACCACACCTACAATTCCCTAGTAAAACTGCAAAGCATAGCATGAAATGCTATGATTGCAGTGAAAGACCTGCCCTCGGGCAGAATTACTATGGATGGATATATATATATATATATATATATATATATATATATATATTATGATTTTCAACAAAATATGTTAATTTAATGTTGTTTATATACATAGTGACCTATTACATAATAACAAATATTTTATTTATACAATTAATTTATAAGGTCATCACATTGACTAACTATACGAGGAACCTGCTTCGGCCTTTCAAAAGTAATAAACATAGCTCATATACTTAATTATAAGTATTATGTCATATTAATAATTTATGACTTTAAGGATATTTATGTATTAAATTGAAATAAGCATACAAGCTTTGAAATAATTGATGACGAACAGAAACATTTTAATACCCGGAACAAGCCACTGCGCATGATCATAAGTCAGTTACGTGGTTCACAAGTGCACAACTATTTGAGAAATTAGATCCGTTCTATTTCGTTGTGTATCATAGTAAGAAAAATAATTTTGCGGAAATAAGTACTGCGGTAAATACTATAAATAAAACAAAGCAAAACAAATAAAAGATAATCAAAACAAATATAAATAAGGACGAGAGAGAGAGAATAGTTTGAGAGCGGGATTGAATACATGAACTCGTGTATGGGAAACAGACGTTTTAAATCAGGAATATCCTTGCAAACTTACTTTTTGCCGTTTATCTATCTTCATGATTTATTTAAGGTGTTCTTCCAATTCTATCCATTTCTATTTTCTGTAGCGTGAGTCTATTTGCAAGGCGGGAAATGTTATTAAGCCATTCCGTTTTAATGCATGAACATATTTATTAAATGCCGAACTCAGTTTTAAAACATCACTTTAAATTTATATAGACTTTAATGATGTTCCACTGTCGCTTTCTGGAGTTTGTTTTAGAGACTAAAACTGAGCACTGACAACGAGGGTTAGCAATACTCTCGTATTATAGGATACGAAACCACGCTATGGACATTAAAATACTTTTAAGCGGGGATTGGAAATTTTTTAATAAATATTCTTATTGGACGATTTTAAATAGTAGGATGTATTTTCCTAGATCGTCCTCGCAGTGTTGTCAAGTCTCACTAAATAATAATCATCATCAGTATTAAATGTCTTATGTTGTATAATCTAATTTTAAAAGTATAACGTTATCTATCAGCTTGTTTAAAAATGGGTGACAAGTTATTTAAAAAGTCCTTGATTATTCATAAGTAAATCAGTGTAACATTCATATTAAATGTTATGTTAGAATTTTTAGTTTAACGTTAAAGAACAATTGTCATAAATTAGGAATATCCATTCATCCATCCATAGTAATACTGCCCGAGAGCAGGTCTTTCACTGCAATCGTAGCATTTTCATGCTATGCATTGCAACTTTACTAGGAAATTACAGGTGTGGTAGCATTCCGCTGCTGTCCACACCGATGATGGATGATGATAATGATAAGGATGATGGTGATGGCCGGATGATTTTCTGGGACCGTTGGGCCCTGAGCGTCCAGACATTTGTGTTATAGGTGAGGAAAAAACCCGACTAAACCTCACTCAGGAGCCTGTCCCGAGCGGGAATCGAAAACGGTCCCCGAAATCGTGTGGCAATCATCATCATCATCCTTATTATCATCATCATCCTTCACCGGTGTGGAAAGCAACGGGAAGCTGCCATACCTACAATTCCCTAGTAAAGCTGCAAGCATAGCATGAAAATGCTATGATTGCAGTGAAAGACCTGCCCTCGGGCAGAATTAGTTTGGATGGATGGATGGATGGATAGTTAAATAATGATTTGTGAGTAAATAGCTTAATTTTATTCGTTAAATGTTCTAACAAATGCCACTTTTGATTTCCAAATTCTCCACATAAATGCAACTCCTCACTTCGTGAGTCGTGAATTAATCGATAATTTGGAAATCACTCGTGGCATTACTCACGATACATCACTTTAAATTTTATATAGCATTGTAGAACGTTATAATAGAACTTGCTGTCTTATTCAAGCCTATAGAATGTTATTAATTAAATTAAATGCATGGAATTTCATACAGTATAAAAAAAACTCGTTCGATATCATGATGGAAAACGTTCGTGTTTCAAGCCAGCATGCTACCTCGAGACCACAGC
The DNA here is from genome assembly GCA_030220185.1 of Diploptera punctata. NCBI lineage: Eukaryota > Metazoa > Arthropoda > Insecta > Blattodea > Blaberidae > Diploptera > Diploptera punctata. The sequence goes on along the minus strand of JASPKZ010007293.1, from coordinate 769,952 downwards.
GGTGGTTTATATTATATGTTTATATATTAATTACGGTTAAAATAAAATAATTATTGATATATTTAACATATTTATATTAATGATTATAATTTATATAAGACCACATAAACGAACGTTTACGAATTCGCCTTCTCCATCGAATCGGACATAAAAATTTCAACCCATACGTAAAACAAAACCTTCCATCCTGTATCAATATACTACTGCAGCGTGTTCATAATGCTTGTGTTCGATTCATTTTCAATATCCGCCGTTATGACCATATTTCCGAACACTTTAATAAACTCTCTTGGCTCCGTCATACTGATAGACGTAAATTGCAATCTCTTTCACTACTTTTCAAGCTTCTGAATTCCTACATTCCTACTTACCTGGCGTCCAGATTTGAGAAGTTATCCTTTTACCACAATATTGACATTAGGACATACGATAGCAGTCTGCTAACAATTCCTCTTCATAGCACTTCCTCTTATTCTACTTCCTTCACAGTAGCCTCTGCCCGCTCCTGGAATCTCCTTCCTCAAGATATCAGGGGTTGCCGCACACTTGGCACCTTTAAGTCACGCTTATACAGTTACCTGTAGTCTAATAATTTTTCTCTATTTATTTAATTTTATATTATGTCATTAATGATCTTTTCCTCGTTTTTTATATATCTTGTACATATTATATATTTAATTCGTTAAATTTAGAGTAAATCAAAATACATTATAAATATTAATTGTATTGTATTCGTAACATGTAATCGTTTATGTATATTGTAATTTAAATGTAAGACTATTTTTTTATTTTTTTTAAAACCTGGTTGACTGGCAGACAAGGCCTTAAAGCCTTAACTCTGCCAGGTAAAATAAAGCTATTATTATTATTATTATTATTATTATTATTATTATTATTATTATTATTATTATTATTACTATCTACATTAATTTAGTGAGTATTTTAGGAGGAGGCTGTGTAGTTTCTTAATTAAAGGGGGAAGCGTGATATGATCTATCTCAGTGTGGTAGGTTCTCGACGCGCGATATAGCCTACGAACGAACGAACGAACGAATGAAGGATAATACAGGAACATGAGACTTTCTGCATTTATTTTAATCATTACTTATTAATAAGGCACATAACACGCTATTGGAGTTATGGCCCACAGTTATATTATTAGACGAAGAGTGTGTGGTCTATTCTGTATTTTCATTAATCTATTCCTGAATAATAATTTTTCGGCATTAATTCACTTCAAAGAATAGGTCTCTCAGACATGCAATGACTGATCATTCAAAATCAGTCGCAAAATCAGGCATTCGTTAAGTGACTGATCATTAAAAATCAGTTGCAAAATCAGACATTTACCAAGTGATTGATCATTGAGAAACCAGTCGCAGCAGGGAAATCAATATGTTGGACAGCCGAGATGACTGACAACTAAAACAATATTGAGACTTTATAATCGATTCCCACATTTTAACACTTCGGAATTATTTCACTACGAATACGGCCGTAGAGTCGCCATATTAGAAATTCACTGAATGATTAATCGTTCACAATCAGTCAAAATTTGATAATCTATATATCCAGGTGAACCACTGATGAGTAACAACTAATGCAATATTTAATTCAATTATACTGGCCTCTACTGGGAGCCGTTTCACTCGCTCATAATTAATTTTCAGAAGAGACTGTCCGGTCGTGCGAAAATAGCATATTACGATGCAAAGTTGGACAGCAAATTTACAGAATCGAGGAAAATGTTTAAAAACCGAGAGATAACAAGGTTTTTAATTTCCGACATTCTGTAAAACACATCACAAACGAACGTTTTATATTATTTTTTGCGCGATGGTGTTTCCAAAATAACAAATAATAGTAAAATAATAACATATTTGTTGGAAATATTTGCGTTCAGTATAAACAATTGACTAACGTTAACAGTGTGGGCAAAACATATTAGTTGAAACAACAGGAGGCTTTGAGAACAATTATTGATAACATGGCCGCAAGTACGTATTTTTTTTTTTTTTGTTTCAAATAAAGTTCAGTTCATTTACAATGCAGCAATTTGTCTCCTATAATATATATTAACACTACCTTTTGGATATTTTTTGTATATACACTGTACGTAGTATACATAGAGGGCAGTGATTTTACTTCCCACATCTGGGTGAAAATGTAATATTACAGTATAGTTATTTAGGTTCTTAACCCCGAAATGTAGGAAGTTGAATATTCAATAATGGTCGTCATTGCTGGTAAGTGCGACAAAACGCACTATCGCGCAAAAAATGTATTTTTAGTACTGTATCTCTTCTCGCAAATGAACGATATGGTAATTTTCAGACATATATTAATTAATGGGGACTAAATTCGCTCTTTTATCTATTTCTGCACTACAATGAGACAAAATATAATTACTTTTATTGTTCTGTATGTTATATATTAGTCTATTTATTATAATAAAAACTACTACTACTTTGTCATTTAATATTATAATTACTATTATTATTATTATTATTATTACCATCATTATCATTAAAATAAAAATAGAGGAAACTGTTTTCAGTCGACGTTACGAGTGAAGTCGAATTTCGAAACATTAATTTAAACCTCCCGATTTACTTGTGGCAAAACGTTAATCAATGTACATCTTTACAGATGATTATTAGCTCCGTATTTTTTATTTAATCCTCATTTATATAAACTTCAACATCAAAAGTTTTATAACGTTTGTAATGTTTTAAATATATCAAACATAGTATTTGTTTATTACGTTAATATTTTTATGTGTGATTTGTAAACATTCTCTGGTTTAGTTTTAATTTTACAATTTCAAATCTTATTTAATACATAAACATACAGAATAATCTTATGAGAATAACCCACTGTATATGAGGATAAATACAGAGTGTATATTAGAATTAGAGATTGCTAGTTGTTAAAAACTATTAATTTTGAAAACGTATGAAAAATACAAGGTGATAGTAAGAAACACACACACATATGTATGTATGTATGTATATATATATATATATATATATATATATAAAATGCAGGTACAATATTCAATATTATATTTTATAAAGAAGAAACAATTAAATTGGTACGGACACATTAGAAGGATGGAAGAAGGAAGACTACCTAAGATAATCATGGATTGAGTACCACTGGGAAGGAAAAAGAAGGGTAGATCAAATATTAGGTGGATTGAGGGAATCAATGAAGCTAAGAGGGAATGGGAAACAGAAGAAGAGATATGGATGGACAGACAAGAATGGAAAAATGTGTTGAAACAAATGTGTAGTTAACTGTGAACATGGGTACCGGAAAAATGTATATTCATTGTAAAAGCCAATAATATATATATATATATATATATATATATATATATATATACGTATACACACACACACACACACACTACTCAAAAAAATAGAGGAGCACATGTTTAAACCAAAACACGAGAATTAATATTGAAACATTTTAATGTTTGATCAACTCTTGCCTAAACCAGGAAGTGAAGAAGAAGAAGAAGATCTTTTGTAATTATAAATTGAAGATTTATGTAAAATTAGAATACACATTAAAACAATATTTTCTTGTATAGTATTAGCAATACGAACAAATTATCATTTGTAACAGAACAAAGTGGAAGTTTGAGATTTACAATTTTTGGAATCAATGTTTCCATGGATATTTCAACACTCAGTACTTACTGTGTCATCCGTGAGCCTGTATGACCGCATTATACCTACGAGGCATTCTTCGCAGAAGACTTCTTACAGAACTTGTGAGATTCTCTCCCATTCCTCGGTGAGTGCATGTGAAAGTTCTTCAAGGTTCTGAGGTACAGCAAGACGCTTACGAACAAGTTTCTCCAACTTATCCCACATATGCTCGGTCGGATTAAGGTCCGGACTGCATGGAGTCCAGGCCATCTACCGAATTTGGCATTCTTGCAGGACATCTCTGGTAGCCTGTGCCGTATGACAACTAGCATTATCTTGCATTATTACCCGTTTAAGGAGTAAGCGCAATTTTGACGGAAGGCACTGCAGTCGTGATTATGTAGGAACAGAACACGTGACACTGTTATCTATGATGGGATGTGGGACGCTGACAGTGCAGGTCTAGTAGAAAGTTTGTTAGCGGTGCACATTGCAATATGTAAATTTTCTTTCTGCGTTGTCAATTAATCATTTTTATTGGAGACCTTTAGGCGTCTCCATACTTATACAATACAAACGTAGGTCTATAACACAAATTATTGTATCGACACGAAATTTCTGTTCAAGAGCGAAAGATGTGGTTACAAGTGCTATTAAAAGGAAACTGTGATTCTTTGCCCACTTTACACTGCTTTATATGACGTCACGTGAAGCAACAAACAGAGTTTCGTGATGCGTCGGCCTGCAGAGATATTTTGAATGACTAATAGTACGTAACATATATTTTTAATTTCAATTACATTTCAAAATACTATCATGATTCATATTTTAATTTAATCCTATGCATATTAACTTAACGTAATTCTGCTAATATTACTTTCGGACACTTTTGAAATCCAGAATGAGTTGAAGCAAGGAGATGCACTGTCCCCTCTACTATTTAATTTTGTACTAGAGCATGCCATTAAATCTTTAGAGAATGGAGGAAGGCTTACAACTCAATGGTATTAATAAGCTGTTAGTTTATACTGATGATGTAGTTCTATTGGTCGATAGCGAGGAGATACTAAAGGACAACATGCACATTCTATTGAGTAACACTAAGAAATTAGGACTGGAAGTAAATGTCAATAAAACTAAATATATGGTCACACGTAGAAATACATTATATAATGGAAATGGACAGCTAATGACAAATGAGGGAAATTTTGAGGAAGTGGCTTAATTCAAATACCTAGGAACAATAATCACAAATAGGAATGAGATGCACACAGAAATTAAACATAGGCTTAATTCTGGAAATGCGTGCTATTATGCATTGCAGAGACTCTTGATGTCCAAACTCCTTTCAAAAAACGTTAAACTGAAAATACATAAAACTATTATTTTACCAGTTATATTATATGGGTGGGAAACATGGACTGTTACTTTAAGGGAGGAAAGGAGATTGCAAGTATTTGAGAATAAAGTACTTAGGAAAATTTTTGGACTAAAGAGAGGTGAACAGACAGGTGAATGGAGAAGACTACTTAACAATGAACAACATGGTCTTTATAAGAAGCCAGTTATAATAAGAACAGTTAAGTCTCGTAGACTGCGATGGGCAGGACATGTTGCACGAATGGGGAATGAAAGACTTGCATGGAAGCTTCTTGTAGGAAAGCCAGAGGGAAAAACGCGCAGTTGGTAGACCAAGAATGAGATGGGAGAATAACAATTATGATTTGAGGGAAGTACATTATGCAGGGAATGATTGGAAAGCATTAGCTCAGGATTGGGATGTTTATAGAGCTTAGTCCGCGCGGCCATGAACCTACGGGTTCGATAGTGGCCAGTGAGTAAGTAAGTAAGTACAATAGAGAACATATATGGGAACTTCCATCCATTGCAAGCCGAAACCTATCACGAAATTTTTCCAGAGAATCTTTGAGATGTACAAAGGCCGTTTTTAAATGCAAGGTACTAAATTCCAGCGTCAAATCTCTCATTTCAACTATAGGGAAGTAATACAACTCCTGTATGGGCCGACTGGATAATACCCGCCGTCCGAGCCTCGTCCCGCCTCACATCACGTCGCTCTTAACTCACGCTGGGATTAAATCTGCTCCGTATAGTGGGCTGCCATTACTGTATTTTGGTATAAAGTTCTGAGCCTTGTAGTTAAAAACGGCATTTTGTTTTTCGGACACGTCCTTGTTACATCACAATGCTTATCTGAGAGATATGTTTCGGTATGCAAAGGTTGACAGTTCCCTTGTTAGAATTAAATTTTAAATTAATAAATATTAATATTTCATTATAAGAAACAATTGTTTCAAATACAATATATCTACGACATAGCGAAAGAATGCTGTGGGCATATTATATTTGGAGAATTCAACTATAATATTTACTAATGGTCAATAGGCCTATACGTCTCATAAATGTGTTATTATTATTGTTTTTATACTGTAAGCGACACTGTAGAATAATGAGTAGGTAGCGTGTCAGGAGATGTGCATGATGCATCACAGTACTGTTAATTTACATTTTCAGGGTCTACTGAATGTCTATATAGCTGCAATGACCTCATACTGTGCGCAAGCAATGCTGTCATAATACAGTTCCTAGAGCGAGAAGGTGATGGTGTATTAACTACATAAGTGAAATATGGAAATTATATTTTCTGAATTCAACCTGTTTTCAGTTATCTTACATACTTCTTCGGAATTTAATTTCAAACAGTAGTTTTATGAACTACAGCTTCCTTTCAGTAAATGGGTTTATCTGTAGTTACTCCCACTGCAAAACGCTTCGTCCGACAATTCCTTCTGTAGGTCGTATTGTCCAATATCCATGTTGCCAAATTAATTGATAGGTTCTTTGGGAAATTTTGTCCAATAGTTCTTTGGGATATTTCATTCATCCGTCTAAGTTCGAAATGTATATCGTCCAACATTTAGTCTTTGATATATTTCGTCCACAGAGAAATTCATAGTAATTCAATTTTTAGTAAACAAGTTTGTCTGTAGTTACTCCCATTGCAAAACGCTTCGTCCGACAATTCCTTCTGTAGGTCGTATTGTCCAATAACCATGTTGCCTAATTAATTGCCAGGTTCTTTGGGAAATTTTGTCCAATAGTTCTTTGGGATATTTCATTCATCCGTCTAAGTTCGAAATGTATAACGTCCAACATTTAGTCTTTCAGATATTTTACCCACAGTGGAATTCATAGTAATTGACATTTAGTCTTTTAAGATAATTATTCCAACCGTTTCCACACTGCGTTTTCATAAGTAATGCCACGAGTGATTTCCAAATTATCGATACATTCACGACTCACGAAGTGAGGAGTGAATTTATCTAGAGAATTTGGAAATCAAGAGTGGCATTTGTTAGGACTATTTAACGAATAAAATTAAGCTGTTTACTCACAAATCATTATTTAACTATAGTTATTTTAAAATATTTATAGCCTATATTTAATGTAAACGGCGATGTTTGAAAACAAATGAGAAACGATAGGTACGCTTCTACTGCTTCATTTGTTTATCACTGCAACCAGATCATACTATTTATTGCCAAAGGAACGCAATATTGTAAGGAGGAGCTTTCTTTAATATGGTAATCATAACACTGATAAATATTTGGTGAAACACGATTCTGATTGGTTGTAAAACAGAAATCATTGAAACGTGATTGGTCATTGACTCCCATTTGGGGCATGAGTTAAATAGTCATACAAATTATATGACTTTGATAATTATATAGTTTATATATATGTATTCTAATACTTCCTACAATATTTGTAAAGGCACGGCGTCATATGCTTATCTAGATATAAAAAAGTGAAATGAACTTGATGGTTGTTATTATTAGTCCTTTCAATCACTTCAATTTCAATCAAATACTTTACCATAAATATGTGATCAATTTTAAATCTTTCAGACCTAACACCTGCCTGTACCCGTGCTCCTTAGTTTTATAATTTTCATTCAAATAGTATTTTGAAGATTTTCCACACACGCACACGCGCACGCACACGCACACGCACACACACACATATATATATATATATATATATATATATATATTTAAAGGTAAAGTGATTTCATTACAAGCCATCGTAGACCCTAGGGGTAGGAGAAGGTTAAAGATCCCACTTTTTCTAGACAACCGGCCTTGATGCCAGATAGATTGTCACCCTGCGTGACGGGGATACTCACGAACAAGCGTCTAGTACGCATTTCCGTTAAAGGCTTACTCTACCCCAGGACCATCTTGCCAACATAAAGTTTGGATCAGTTTAATAATCGTAATTCCATCGCGACCCGAACCCATGACTTCTTCATTTTCCTTAACCACTACACTACGGCGTACCCCGTATATATTTGCGTCATATAAATAATTTAAATAGGCCTAATATAAAATCATATATTAACTGCATATAAACGCATATTTATAACACCTTAATTTAACCACATTAAATAAGTGCAATGAATAATGTATGCACTTAATTACATTTAACAATGATGGTAAAAAATCACACATAGGCCAATTCATATTTTCTTGCAAGCATATAGAAAGGTTTTTGTGGTCGTATCTTGTCTTCTTCTACTTCTGCAGTTTCGCAAATTGAGATTGCCTCGCTTTGTATCAGGAAACCGCACATAGTTTTAAGACATGCCGGTAATTAGATTGACACTTCAACATGACCTTAATCTAACTAATGAAAGTACATGGATTGTAATCATCATCATCATCACCATCCAGGGATTACGCCTGTTGGCTCGTTTCGGTTTCATGGAAGCTAGAATTGTTAAAATTGTTCAGATTATCTTCTGTGTGGACGTCCAACATTTCTCCTTCCGTGTGGTTTATAATTTAGCTATAATTTCGGAAATCTTTCTTCTGGATTATAATAGTATGTCTATATCATTTAAGATTTGTCTTTCTTAACATTTCCACTGCATTTGTAGTAGTTTACTTTCTAGATATATTTTAGTCTTTTATGCTATATATATTTTTTTTTCATCTCCTTTGAAGTTATTCTACCGTCAGGTTTATCCAGGAAACCAATGTAGCTGATTCATTAGTCTAGAAGAGAATGTGCGAAGCCGATTCAGAAATTTGCATTTTACTTCCTTTCATATTTCCTTCCCTTCATTATTACTGGGAACGTGGGCAGGATGGGGTATCTAATGTTTGATCCAATATATGTTACATTATAAATGAGTAACATTTTGTTCTCTGATATGGATATGTTCATTGGTATTTAATAAACAGAAAAACATAATCACATTACAAATTAATAAAGAATTCGGGGATATACATCCAATAAAACTAGAGCAAAACATTTGCCCCGTTGTGCCCCATGGATGGGGCAGAATGGGGTACTAATTTTTTATTTGTATTTTGCATTACTAATTAATAATATTTATCAGTAAACTTATAAACTATAGCACAATGATTCATTTTTCACAAAATACATAAACATGAGTGGCATCATCATCATCACTATCGACTCCAGCACAAGAGTTGTGAGCCCACTGAAGACAAGAAGGACATCTAATCCAGCCTTCTTCTGAAGAGCCATGACAATAGAGACAATCATCTTCCTCAACGTCATTTTTGGCAGAGCCAGAATGATTTTTCGAACTAGGCAGGTTTAACCTGACTGCCTTAACTTTGGATGATCCTGGTTTCGAGTCACTTTCTGGTAAAGCAAATCGTCTTTTTACAGGACTCTTTTCTAATTTATCCATTTCAGAATGTTGCAGTGAACTTCTCTATGTTGATGATGTCAAAATTGCACTTTCGCCTCGGTTTTTTTTTAAACTCGCTTGTTCTTTTGAGACCCTTTTGAAATGGGTGTGATATTTTCTGGGCTGGCACTTTGAAAATGACTGTGGTTTGGCGACTCTAGATTTTCAAGCAAGGAAAATGTTTCTGACGTCAGATGTTCCTGAGGTTTGGAAGTGTTGCCTTGCTATTATTATCAGAAGCAATCTGAATGTCTGTTGTTGAAGAGGGCAAGAAATCTGATTCATCAAAAACATTCACATTAACTGGCCATATCCCAGTTTTTTCGAAAATCATTGACGGCTGTAGCCATTGTTGAGGCACGTACATAAGCACTACCCTTTCCGCCAGTTGGAAGGCAAGTCCTCGAAATCCATTTTACTGAGGCCGAAGAGTTGGGCTTCCATTTTTTTAGGTATTCAAGTTCGGTTTCCTGCTCTTCACAAAAAACGCAGGAGAAATTTTCCATCGATTTCCTTACTGTGTAATCCACATTTTCTCTCTTTTTCTTCACGTGTCGTTCCAGAGCTGTTTGAGGCACTTGGAATAGACTAGCTGCCGTTTTGTACACCATTGATCCATTAACGGCTTCTGGCATAGACACAAGGGACAATTATTCTCTCTGTGTCTTATTTTTATAATTCCTCACCATTTTGAAACTACACAGAGGAAAAGAGTCAGTCAGTAATATGAAGACCGCATGGGGCAAGACGGGTAGTACCCTGTCTTGCCCCACCCCATTGTGCTAACGAACTCAATTATGATTTATGACGTTATGACCGGATTATTTTGATACCAAACCTAATGCAGTAAACATGTTTAGAAAAAAAATGGAATAATCTTTAACACAGTAATTGTTAGATATTATTCAAATGAAGCTTAGATGTATTTGCATGCACTGAAGAGAAGGTGTAATATTGCAAAAAATCTCTTCACAACTGACCACACAAGCAAAAAAGTAACAAAGACTTCACCGATGGCGAAAAACTGATCTGTACAAGCAGCTGAGACGTTACAGAGATACTTTTGAGAAATTCCGATATATCGTGCCACATACTGGGAGAAAAATACACTTACCCCATTCTACCCCACTACCCCATTCTGCCCCCTGTTCCCCTATAAAGAATGTAATGCATTCCATTTGCTTTATTTAAACTAAATAACTCACTGACTCTAACGAGAACTTAGATTCAGGCGAGCAGAGACAATTTCTCCACACATCTCGATCCTGAATTAATGTTTTCCAAACCATCCCTGTATAACCTACTTCCCTCAAACCGTAGTTAATATTATTCCCCCATCTCAATATTCGCCTAAGTGCAGCATGTTTTCCCTCTGGATTCCTATTATGGGTTTCAATGGCCCTCATTCATATCACATGTCCTTTATATTGGAGCCTACAAGACTTAAATCTCCTTAACATATCCCGTTTTCCATAAATATCACATACCTCACTATCATGTAGTTTTCTCCATTCGCATGTCTATTCATTCTTAGTTCAAATGTTTCTCGACAAAATTATTCTGAAATACTCGAAAATGTTCTACTCCCTTAAAGTAATATTCCATTTTTGCATTCGTATAACTGGAAGAATAACAGTTTTATATAATTTCAGTTTAATGTTTTTTGTGAGAATATGGATAACCAGAGTCCCTGTAATGGATATCAGCATGCAATTCTAGAATTGAATATATAATTAATTTCTTTGTCCATCTAATTTCACTATGTAATTATTATTGTTGTTATGTATATGCATTCGGCCACTACTCCAAATTTTCTCTCATGACATTAATAGTCAATTTCCATCATATAAAGTATTTCTTTGTGTGAGTTTACATTTAGTTTTACCACGTTTACTTCCAGCCCCAACATCTTAGTGTAACTGAATAGAGTGTGCATGTTGGCTCTTCGTATCTCAATTAATGTTCTCAGAACAAATTATATTATATAATATTTATCCTGCTGGACATCGGAATTCCTAAAAAGTTTGACTTATTTGAATGTGTATTGGCAAAACGAATAGAGTTCCGGTAGAGAATTAGTTTTCAGGTAAGTTTGATATTTAAATTGGATTATTGAAAAGAGGTAGGCCTATATTAGCCTATCTCCTCTACTATTCAATTTTGTATCAGATCGTCGTGTGATCAATTATGTTAATGAGCAGTTGGTATATAGTCATGATGCATTAGGCGATAGCGAGGAGGTTATAAAGCGCAAACACTCTTTGAGTAACGTTGAGACATTGGGTCTGAAGTAAACATAAAAATACTAAGCATATATTCACACAAAAATACGTTACATAACGGAAAAGGACAGATGATAAAAATGAAGACTTTTTTAAAGAGTGGATGAATTAAAATATTTAACTAACTTACTGGTTTTATCGAAAGCGTAGGTTTAGTTTTACGCGGACATAAGCTCTTCATATGTGCCTATCCTGAGCTAATAATTATTGAAATAGTTATACACAATGATCGAAACAGCAATAATGTGCCAAAATGTATTAAACGTAGGCTGAAATATGTAAATGCGTAATATTACGCATTACAGGGAGTGTGGTCATTCCAAATTCTCACAAAATACTTTATACTAAGAATATATAAAACTGTTATTATCCCAGCTCCATTGCATGGATTTGAAATAAGGACTATTATTTTAAAGAAAATAAAATTTTACGAGCATTTAAGAATGAAGTACGGGAAACTTTTTAATCAAAGAGAGACGAAGGATAACTGAATGGAGATGACTACATATCAGAAAAGCTTTATGGGAAATACGAAGAACTAAGATTCATAGACTGCGATGGTCAGGATATGTGGCAAGTATGGGAAATGAGAGAGAGAGGCCAGAAATTGTTTATAGGATAACTAGAGGGAAAACTCTCAGTAGATAAGACGGGAATGAGGTAGGAGTAATAGAGATGGTGGTTGGATAAGCTTAGCTCAGGATGCTGATCTACGCATAGCTTATATTCGCGTGGACATGAAATTACAGGTTCTGTAGTGCCAGTTAGTTAGTTAGTTCGCAGAGAATTCTAATAGTAGTCGTTTACTTCATTCTCACTCCTCTATTAGCTTTATCCCACTAGAAAGCGAAGAGAACCGGCGCGTTAAATAATATCTACTATGCGACATAACCAGGTATGGCGACGATGTTATATCATGAATAAGGAAAACATGTATCTACACTTTGTTAACCGCAGAATCATACGAGGAGTCTCACTGTATAAGTTATCAGTTTTATGCCAAGTCATCTCCGATATATCACAAATTTTAAGATAACGCAAACGATTTAAGTAATGCAGTCATACGAAATAAGAATGAAATGCACAAAGAAATTAAACACAGGCTCAATTCTGGAAATGCGTGCTATTATGCAATGCAGAGACTCTTGATGTCCCAACCCCTTTCAAAAAAACGTTAAACTGAAAATATATAAAACCTTTATTCTACCAGTTATATTATATGGATGCGAAACATGGACTCTTACTTTAAAGGAGGAAATGAGATTACAAGTATTTGAGAATAAAGTACTTAGGAAAATTTTTGGACCAAAGAGAGATGAACAAACAGGTGAATGGAGAAGACTACTTAACAATGAACTACAGGGTCTTTATAGGAAGCCAGATATAATAAGAACAGTTAAGTCTCGTAGACTGCGATGGGCTGGACATGTTGCACGTATGGGGAATGAAAGACGTGCATGGAAGCTTCTTGTAGGAAAGCCAGAGGGAAAACGGCCAGTTGGTAGACCAAGAATGAGATGGGAGAATGCCATTAACTATGATTTGAGAGAAGTAGATTATACAGGGAATGATTGTAAAGCATTAGGTCAGGATAAGGATGTATGGAGAGTTTATGTCCGCGCGGCCATGAACCTACGGGTTCTATAGTGCCAGTGAGTAAGTAAATAAGTAAGTAAGTAAGTAAGTAAGTAAGTAAGTCATACTAAATGATGCGAATGTGCTATTGGTTATTATGATGACCGGATGCCATTCGAAGGCAATTTGGAGATCAAAATTTTCGGATATTTGTCTTGAATATTAAGAAAAAAAGTCCTTGGTTCGAATGACTTCATCTACCCTTGAGCTTCAAAAAATATACAAATTCGTACTGTGATTAAAAATAAGTATATTAATTCGAATTGTAATAAATTATTACACATGTGGGGGAGTTCTGTAATTAATGCAACTCATTTTGTTCCTTAAAGCAGGTTAGTTTTATTCAGGGTTCAATTACACATTATTTCCTAATCGTTACCACTCAACCGGTATGTCGGAGCCAAGATACTGATGCATCAATAACTTCCCCATCAACCTTGTAGTGCTTCCCTCGGAGTGCATCTTTCTTTGGGCCAAACAGGTGGAAGTCAGAAGGTGCGAGATCCGGATTATAGGGTGGATGAGGAAGAACAGTCCAGTGAAATTTAGTGAGTTTCTTTCGGGAGTGGAGACTTGTGTGAGGAACCCAGCGGGAAGAACGCTTTGAGTACTACAACTGGCGGACAAGTGTGTCAACACTACCAAGGGTAACGTCAAGTTGAGCTGCGAGGTATTTGATTGTGATCACACAGTACTCTGTAAGTTTCATGCCTTATATGAGATAACATGTTAAAGCATCACAAAGAAGAGTTAACAATAACAATACTCAGAAGCCATCACTACATCTCACGTGAAGAGAGAAATGGGTTATCATCAACACATTAAGTTATGGATAGAAGCTCAAGAGGATCTAACTTGCTCACTCGATACTATCAAGCCTGGCCACATGGGTACACATCTGAATCGTGAGTGTATTCTAGTCGTTCTCTCTTGACTATCCTCCTTCATATCATGGTTAATGTTATTCTCTCATCTCATTTAAACCTCACCTTATCCCGCTCTTTATACAAGATGTCTTTGAGTCCGTCTCTTATTCCTCACTTGAGATCAGAACTAGAAATGCGAGCTTGCCTTCACTTATGAGCATGTGCAAGATATTTAATTTACTAACGATTGCCGCAAAATGTAGATATGCATTTCATGTGTTGTTTAATTCAACTGCAATACTTCCAACTCTTTTTTACAGTTTATAACAGTTTATACTCTTATGTATTTTAGAAGTTAACCATTAATCACCCTTAACATTATCTTATCATGTCCTTTTCCAATTAGACTATTTCGAGTGAAAGAAGTTCTTTATATCTTTATAATTAAACAAAGCCCATATTAAGCGCATAAAAACAATGAAAATATTATTATTAATTCATGATATAGTAAACAGTTTATAAATCAAGTGTTATGGGCTCTGCTAAGGTGTGATATTTTCCATTACGCATTTAAAGATTCGTTTTCGGTAAAAATATTTCAAAACTTAACCCTGGTACAGTGTTGTCTTTAGCATGTTTGTTAAGAACAATATTATTCCTGTGAATCTAGTAAATTTGTATCCGTCCTGTGTGCTCTTACCCTATACGAATCAGCTCATATTATTATCTAATGTGCAAAATAAATTCTACAAAAAAATCATACGGTAAAAGTTGAGAGAATAAATAATAAAAACAAAGAGGTGAAGAAAAATTAAATAATATAGAAGTAAGAACAAATATCAGGAATGAAATGAAAGAACGAAAAGGAATAAAAGAAGAAAGGAAGAATAAAAAGAAAAAAGAACGAAAAATAAGAAAAGGAAAAAGGGAAAATAAGAAAAAAAGGTAAAAAGGAAAAGGGAAGAATATATATTTAAACCAAACTAGAACAGAATGAAAAATAGAAGAAAAAATAAAAAGGAAAAAGTCAAGATAATGTGAGAAAGAAACATACAAAAAAAGTGAAAAAGAAAAAAGCCAAGAAAAAGTAAAGTGTCAAGAAAAAGTGAAAAGGAAGAGACTACGAAAAAAGACTAAATTGAGAAAAAAAGGAAAAGGCATTAAAAAGAAGATAAAAGACAAGAAAAAGAAGAAAGATACAAGTAGGAGAATGGGAAAAAGGCAACGAGAAGAAGAAAAGAAGGAAAAGACAAGGACATATACACAACAAGAAGAAAAATACAAGGAAAAGGAAATGAGAAGAGGAAAAAAAGCAACTCGAAGAATAGGATAAAAATAAGAAGAAAAGACGTATAAAAAGGGGAAAAGAATAACAAGCGAAGAAGACAGAGGGAAGAAGACAATATAAAATGAGAAGCAGAAGAAACGTAAATGAGAAAACGAGGGAAGTAGGAGAAAAATAGAATAAAAATGGAGAAAAGGAGATAAGAAGAAGTGAGGAGATAAAGATGAGAAAGAAAAATAAGAAAAAAGGAAGACATGCAATGGAAGGTGATGTAAAGGATAAGGAGAAAGTAAGAAAATAGAGACAATAATTGAGAGATGTAAAAGAATAGAAGGAAAGAAGAGGAAATAGAAAGGGAGAAATAGAGGATGAGAAAAGGAGAAGTATAAGAAGACAACGAGAGAAAGATAATTTAAACAGGAGAAGAAAAGTAGAAGAGTAAGGAAGAGACAAGAAAAGAAAAGAAAAAGGGATGGAGCAGGGAGGAGAAAAATAAAAAAAATAAATATTGGAAATAATAAAAATATAAGACAAAAAATATAACATAAAATGAGAAAAAAAGAAATAAAGTATACGAAGAAATGGAGAAAAATAAGAAGGAAGGAAAAAGGGAAGAAGATAGGGAGTTGGAAAGGTGGAAGAGGAAAAGAGGAAGAGAAAATTAAAGATAGAGAGAAAGGGTGAATATGAGGACAAATGTTGACAAGAAAAATGGGGTTGGTGAAATAGAAACAGAAACAATGGAAGGAAGAAGATTAAGGATCTTTACATAAATATTTAACCTTTTTAAAAGTTTGTTTTTTCGACCCCGACGCTATTAGGGCATCCGAGGGCTAGGGAGTCTTTCCTTTCTTCCATTTCTTCTTTCCATTATTTTCTTTTCTTCTCCAGGAAAGCCTGACCAGAGGCTATAAGATGGCAGGCCCATCACTGGTCTTGCCTTCCTTTGGCCAGCAACCAATCGAAGGGACTATTATTATGCTTTCAAGTCTTATACGAGAATTTTCCGGAAGAAGCTGGAGGGAAAATTTTCTATAGGATCGTAACAGGCCTTGGCCTAATACTTGGAAGGAAGAAGAAGAAGAAGAAGAAAAGTATGGAATATTGATGAGGTAAGAACAATTCTAATTGGTTGTGTATTATATAAATATTTTATGACAAGTGCACAAGGTAATGGAAATGAGAGCAACCTTATATTGATTGAGGCTGTTGTTTTTCACTGAGTTTAATATACCTGAGTTATGTAATAGCTTTCAAGAGGCTGAGAAATGCATTTATGTAAGTCCCAGAAATGAATTCATCAATTATACGTTTCTTCCCCCTATCTTATAGCTTGGAAAAAAAAACCGGTCCTCCAGCAACGTTATTCTGAGAAAAGGAATACATCTATTATAAACTCTCCTATCTCAGGTTTTCATCCTTTTTATCAAAGGTTACAAACAAAAGAATTCTAACGACAAAAATAGAACTAAAAAAATTCAGGAGCCTTATAATGAAGTTCTTTGTGGCAAAATTCAAGCAGACCTGCTACAATGGATAACGTATCATACAGGAATTTTTAATTAATAATTATTCTGAATAAAATGTAATTAGTGTTAAAATTTATTAAATACTAGCTAATATCCGGCGTGCGCTTCTACATGTAAATAAAATGAAAATTAATGTGCTTTTATGTTTAGATTAATAAGTAGAACGAGAAATAATTTTCTTTTTCTTTCTTCTTCCTTCCAAGTATTAGGCCAAGGCCTGTTACGATCCTATAGAAAATTTTCCCTCCAGCGTTTGAGGGAAATTCTCGTATAGACTTGAAAGCATAATAATAGTCCCTTCGATTATAAATTTATATTTTTTAGATAGCTCGTGCTGATTACCCGTCGTTGCCCAGAAATCTACTTATCCCGATCTTCTTGGCATAATTGAGCTGAAATACGAATATTAATGTGTATTATGTTTAGTTAAATGAGTGGAGGGAAAAATGTATACCGTAATTATTTTTAGATACCCCGTGCTGTTTACCCGGCGTTGTCCGGGAATCTACTCATCCCGATCTTCTTGGCATAAATGAGCTGAAAGACAAAAATTAATATACTTCTTATGATTAGTTGAATAAGTAAAATAAAAAAATATAAATGTATATGGTAATTATTTTAAGATTCCCGTGCTGATTGCTCGGTGTTGCCCGGGAATCTACTTATCTCGATCTTCTTGGCATAAATGAGATAAAAGACGAAATTCGTTATTGTGAGTTATGCGTAAAAGAATACCCCCCATGTGCTGCTATGCTTGCACAGGAATCTAGGTACTTGTCTTGATCTTCTTGGCATCAAATGAAAGACAAAAATGGTTATTGTGAGTTATCCGTAAGAGATAAACCTATGCAACGCCATACTTTTTTGTAGAACTTTTTGAGATATTCAGTTCTGTGTACATTAATTTTGTGTATTTGGTTTAGGCAGCGTAAGCCATTTTAGAGTCCAAATATCTATTTTTTTCAAAGTTTTCCATTATAAAGGGCGATTTTTAAAGGTGTAGGAGTTGGGTATCACAACTCTCTTATAGCTAATGTTCATCCCGGGAATATCATGAACATTTTGCAAAACGCCCTAACACAATCGGATCAACGGTATGGCCGCGCATAAGGTACGAACAAATAAACAAATATTCATTTTTATAAATTATTTATCATGAAATTATATTGTTAAATTTGTATCGACTGTACCATATTTGTAATAGTACATTACAGAAAATAACAATATAGCAATGGTTCATAACAGTAATGTAACACCAGTTAGTTATTCATTATTACAATATTGTAGATAGAAGTATAGTTATTATTGAAATATAAACGCTCTATTTGTATAAACTTACATAATATGTTTCATATTAACAAGCCGTGAAACGTCATATAGTCAAGCAAAGATGCCCTACGCTCCAATCATCATTCCACTTAGAAAAAGTTGCCTTCATTTAAAAATAGTAATAATATCCATAAATAATACAAAATGATAGAACAGTTATCCCGTCTACATAAACAAAGTTGTACTTCAACGGATTCCCGACCCATTGTGGAGTGACAGGCAATGAAATAGGCGATTTTCTGGCCAAGGGTAGCAAAATTGTTTCAAACCCAACTTTCACTCTATCAAAATAATTATCTCAAATAAATATATCAATAAACTTAGAGAAGAATACACCACCAAAACATCTGGAAAGGAATGGGAAAATCTACAAGCTTATGACATTAATACATTACAAAGAAAATCTGCAGTAGCAACATTCAGACTGCTAACGGGACATGACTGCCTGAATAAACACCTACACTGACGTGGCATAACATATTCACCAAAATGCCCTTTTTGCAACTTAAAAGAAGATATGGAAAGAAACCATCTCCTCCGTTGTCCAGCTTTTGTAGAAGAGATCAGCCTTTCTGCTAAATATTGGAGAGCAAGAGAGCGAATGATTTCATTATCAAGTGCTCGACATTAGATACCAACCAACCAACATAAATAATACCTCTAATAGTTTAGGTTTTAAATAAAAATAGATTGTGCAATACGTTTCCCAGTATCGAACCCGGGTCATTCAGCTCGCAGCCAGATATGATACCGCTTGAGCTACCTGAAATTCATACATATGCATATATACATAAAAATGTGACTATATGCTGATACATTATTGGGTGACTTTGTCCGGATCGTTCATACTGTTCGGCTATTATCCTCATTTGGGTATTCTCTGAAGTCGCTCAGTTCAAAACCACTCTCGCACATGCTTTTCAAAACTTTATATGTAAAGTTTTGCAATAATATTACTAGAGGCAATTGATATACCGGTATGTAAAACCAAGTCATATAAGATCGAAAAAGTTTAATTACTTTTTCCTAACAAGGATAAATATGTATTTACGCCTTTCAATTTCTAAAATATCTTGGTGGAACCCTTCGCCTTGTTCACCACTGATGTCTCACAAGTTCGGTGGAAAACATCCAAATGTGAATGCAGGAAGTGTATCATAAGGGACAAATTGCATCCCATTATTTTGTAAGCCCTCAACAAGTCTTCCACTAAGTCTCTGTAATTTTCTGCTTTATAGTTTTCCAGATAATTCACGCATAATGACTTTTGAAGGCAACCAGGCTGGAGTGAGAGTCCTCTCGATTACAGCATCATCAAAGAGATTGCGTATTTGAGAACCTACAAAAATGCTTTATTTTTGTTTAGCTTCACTCAACCTTTGAAATTTAGCCCTTAAATATTGGAAATTCCTGCCTCATTTTTCTATTGCCTTCACGAAGTTCTTCATCAACCCCAGATTTATATGCAATGGTGACAAAAATATGTTAATTGCATCAACAAGCGATTGGGTTTTCTCATTTTTTAGTCCTACTACTGAAGTTCCTCTTGATGGCCTTTCCCTAATTTCATAATGATTATCTTATCACGACTATCCCACTCACACAAGAAAGAGCAACATTTTGTGAATTCTGGCTGCAAATCTCATATCATGCCTATTACTTTTAGATCTGCAAACATCTACCAACGATGTTGTGCATAATTCAAAGCCGTAAAAATTGTTCTCATACTGCCGAATGTTTCCTTCATGGAATAGGCAACTGGCACAGACGGATATACATTCCCGTAATGCAAAAGAACGGTATTTAAACTCAATTTCGACGAGTCTATGAAGAGACGCTATTCTTGAGGATTATGTTCTGCTGCTAATTCAACCATTAGCCATTAATATCAGTACAGTAAACCAGCTGTACATTTTCTTTGAAGAGTAACGATAGATTTAATTCCCGTTTTCTGTAAGTGGTTTTTGTGCCAGAATGTATTAGGTTCCATTCCTGAAGTCGATATGATAAAATCTCTGTCAATTGTTTATTTAGTTTCAAGTCTCTTACAAGATCATTTAATTCAGACTGTGATATCAAATGTAGTTCTCGAGATACATTGAAGTCAGGATCACATATTTTCTTCCTTCAAAGTCCATTTTTCAGGAGGTTTTGGAATTCGCAATGAATCATTATGTTTAACAGGTCGCATGGCTGACCGCAAATTTGGATACTGAATACAATGCTTCTTTTTTAAAGTGAAACCAGATATATACACCTTACAGAAATAGCAGTCAGTGATGTGGTCCGTAGTTCCCCTCCACAACATTGGAATGTCAAATGACATGCACAAATGCGAACCTTTTAACCGCCCTATTGAAATCCTTTGGCAGTTTGTACAGCAAGATTTGGGGGCCCAATATGTATCAGCATCTCCAAATTTACTACAGTTCCCGAAATACAAACTGTACGCTTTTAAAACTAGTGGAGTGATAGTTATGCACTGAGATTTTGTACTATACTCTCCGCATACGTAAAAGAATAAATGAGGAGAATATTTACAGCGGCGAAATCACAGCAAAATTATAAAAACACTAAAACATACGAATTAAAATATTTTATAGTAGTTTCTTTTAATTTAATTTCTTCATAATGATACACAATAATGCATAAAAGGACATGTCACAATGACAATGATTAACTCGTAATGTAAGACGAAATCCACAGAACGAGGTATTACAAGCCACTACTTCACGTATTTGACAGTGACAGTCAAGACATTCTGTGTATTTGAGCATTCCTGAGATTTCAACAACATCTAAGAGTAATAAAACCGCGCGAAAGAAAAATGAAGGTCACCAGTTTGAGAGACAATAGCGCCTGCGAATCTCACGGATACGAGCACTTCTGCTAAAGGATGCGGTGGAAATATGACTCCGGTTATGTGATTCGAAAAAAACTAATATCATTTTCGTCTTCTGTGAGTCCGAAAACATAGTTGTTGATACATTTCGAGTCTACGAGTAATTCTTTGTTGTGTGTAATTATTGTTAAGGTAAGTTCGAAATATTTCATAATGCTAATATCCAAATATTAGGAAATAATGAATCATATCAGACAACTTCTCTCCTTATTTTTACTTCTTCATTCATTCAGTTGCTTTCCAAGGTTCATCAATAAAGGAGTTCGGTTACGCCTTAAATGCTTAGGAAACTGACGGGCAGATGTGCTTTAGAGGAGGTGGTGTATTTAGGGAAACCATCCATGTCGAATGATATTGATCAGTTTTGTTTGGAACCTCTGTGTTTCAGGAAATAACTATTAAAATTATCGGGAACAATGACGTCGAGGAATACATATTGGTGAAAATGCAGAAGTTACAATTCTCCTGCTGTTAAAAACATGTTAACGTGCATACTGACGGAAACGGATGCATTAAAATCACCTTCACGCCACATACTTCAAAACCATGAACTTCATCCATCCCTCAGTTAATTTATACTTCATGATAATCATTTTAATAATCGTGTACAATCTCCCATTCGCCTCAAAAGACGAGGTAGTCTCGCCAGCAGTTAAAATGGCCTTCACCTCAGAAGACGAGGTATAATCGATTAACTCTGCTGTTAAACATTTTGCAATATTTTGTACATCCCTTGGTAGGGTAATATTTTGTTAACATTTGTGAATAGTAGAGGAACGTGTTTTGGCCTTCACCCTTATCGTGATCTCAATTACCGTTATATTTTGTTTGTTTTGAATTTCCGAAAATGGACAACATAATTTACAGTAACTTAAATCCGGTTTCTGGGAAAATGCATCGAGCATTTAAACCTGAAGCGAATGGGTTAAGAAATTGGGATCTGAAACATTTAATAAATATATATCTTATTCAAATGTTATATTTAAAAACTAACGAAAAGTGACTAATTTACATTGAACATACCATATTGGGCTATAGGGAACTCATATAGATTATCCGTATAGGTGGAAGATTTCAACTTGGTATCATTAATGCAGAAAGAAGGTATGTCACGGAAGGAAATCTAAAAAGCCCAGCCATTTACAATATAAGACAAACCGCGCTGAATTTGATGTAGTATGTGAGAGGATTAGAAACTACGGGGTGCGAATTTAAGTTTTACATTATTGCTAAAAACAGGTTTAAAATTGCATTTGGATATGGAAACCATAAGTCATTGAAAATGATCATCTTACTTTATTTACTCCTAACGCATATATCTATATGTTTTTATCGCTAAATATAACTATGCTCCAATAATGTACTTATGCACCAAAATCATTTTTTTGCGAAAAAAGAATCAAAAAATTGTTAGCTTCTAACCGCCTCATAAGTAAATTATACATTATTGGAAAAGTACTATGTAAACTATATAATACAAAACACTGCAAATTAAGGGTGTCTTTTGGGTCCAATTACCAAACTTACATAAAATTACATTATGAAACACGTTCATCCACAAAAATACACGCCCGCATACGCACACTTTATAGCCTCTATGTGTGTGTGTGTGTGTGTGTGTGTGTGTGTGTGTGTGTGTGTGTGTGTGTTTGTGTGTGCATGTGTGTGTGTGTGTGTGTGTTTATTGGAAAAGAATAACGTAACAAAAATATTGTGCGGCGTATTTGCTACAGAAATATATTTGTATGTGTAGTAGGCTACTATATTTTAAAATGCCTAATTAAATATGAGTGTCACTTAATTGAGGTACTATTATATAAAACTTCACATTTAGTTTTATTTTTTCTCGTTTTATTTACCTTGGTGATAGATAGAATCCACGAAGAGCTTCAAAGCAAGAAATAATTAATTCACATTCTTCAAGGAATTTCGAACGACGTATGGGACTGGTAGATTGGAGGAAGCTTCACAATAACAATCTCCATGATATATATATATATATATATATATATATATATATCGTTCGAATATTTAAAGGACTATTAACTCAACGAAATACGAATGGACAGGAAATGTCAGTTGAATGGGTAACAATAGAAATGCTTTAAAATTGGACAATCGTTGTGGTAGATATGATGAAAGTTAAACATTAAATTTTACCTGTTGATAGGTGCTGTCGTTCTCAACTTTGTTAAAACATGCATATAAAAATAACTGGAGCGTCCAACTGTTTGTAGCAGCTACTTGCTGCTACAAACAGTTGGAGTATACATCACCATCCACAACAACAACGAGTAGCAGAAGCTCAACCTTCAGAAGATGGAAGATAACATCCGAAAGCGCTCCAGTTAATTTTATATACATATTTTAACAAAGTCAAGGACGACAGCACCTACCAACAAGTACAAATTAAATTTTAACTTTCATCATATGACTTCACCTCAACGGAATTTTATATGAATTTTACTAGTATTGGTTGTGGTAAATGACATTAGGCAGACATTGGCTTAGATAAGCTTAAGATAGGTTTCCGGAAGCGGGAATAATAATTTTAGGGGACTTTAACTGTAGGATTGGGGAGGAAAATATCACTATAAAATCAGATGATAATGAAACACGAGGTGAGGGTAGGAGAAGCAAAGATAAGATTATAAATTCAGAAGGAAACCAATTGTTAGCTCTTTGCGATGCATTTGAACTCGAAATTCTGAATGGGAAATATGGGGAAGATAAAAATGGAGAACTGACATTTATTAATAGAAATGGAGGTAAGGTAATCGATTATTCAATATGCACACAAGACATGATTCCAATCCTACGTAATTTCTGTATAGTTTCCAGAATCGAATCACACCACTTCCCAAACAAACTTATTTTAAATATGAAAAGTATTAGTGAGACAGTTAATGATGAGGTGGCAACAATATTGCGGCCAATTATACGTTTCAGGTGGATCGAGGATCGGAGAGAAAAATTTATCAGGAGCATGGAAACGCAAATATAGGATCTGAAATTGAATGATCATAGCGGGGAGGAAATTATTAAAACTTTGACAGATTCTTTTCAAAAAGCAGAGGAAAAATTCAAGGTTAAATGCGTAATGAACCAGAAGGACAAAAGATTGGGATGGGCTGGATATGGGAAAAAGGGACTGAAAATCGCAAGAACGTGTGGAGAAAAATAAGGAGGAGGTACTTAGATGTAAACCAACAAGATACCTTCGCCGAATGTACAGGAAAACGCTCACTGTGTTTACAAAGAGACTAAAACACGTCTGGGGAAAAGAATCGTATATACTCAACCTAGGATTTAAGGAGAGATCAGGGCTTGCTTGGTTCAGGCTAGGGGCATGGAAATTTCTAAAAATTAGCGACGATCACGATATGCGAATATGTCCAATGTGCGGGAACTTTGAAGATGAGATACATATATTAGGAAATTTAGAATATTGGAGACGTCAGTTATTACCGGAAAGATTTCTACATTCAAATCGGGAAAGATTGGCATGCTACGAGTTATTGGTAAATCCAGAAAATTGGATAAACCTCATTAAATGTCTGGACAAAACGCGGGAAAAAAGGACAACTCTCATTCATGAATAAATATATGTTATCAAAATGCAATACCATTAATTCTTAACAATTATATATAAATTAATTAGTGCATAATGATATTGTGTTATTATTTAATTGTAATATTATTGTGTTTTCTTTATGTAATTGTAATGTTAATGGTTTTTAGTGTATAATGCTATTGTGTTATTATTTAATTTTAATATTATTGTGTTTTCTTTATGTAATTGTAATGTTATTGCTTTTTTTGTTGTTTATTCTTCTTTACACTAATACCAATTATTACTTTATTGTAACGGACTGTCAACAGCACGTATGGCTTACTGCCCGTGCGACCCATATTTGTAAATAATATTGTAAAATATCTTACTTTTTGTCTAATAAAGTCCTACTACTAGTACTACAACTAGATAAGCTTACATAATAGGAGAATATTTAAAATTTTGACTGTATGTTTGAAATATGTGATGCACGGTGAATTTTCCGTCTAGTAGGCAAGGATCTTACTGGCGTATCGAACCATGGTAGATTTCCAGACACAGTTAATTTTTATAATTAATATAAAGTGATCTCAGCAGACCCTTGGGATAGTAGAAGCTTAGGGATTCCAGTTCTTAGATGATCGGTATTCGATTTAATCCGGATCTTCAGTTACGCTGTCGGCAGATTTTACCGCAGAATACGCGTCTGGTACTTGTTTTCGTTAAAGGCTGATTCGGTCCCAGGGCCATGTTTCCACCTGAACATTTTCGTCGTTAAAAACCCCGAACCAACCGGGACTCAAAACCCCAACTTTTCGCTTTTAGCGTAATGACTTAACAAACTGAGCTGTAGCGAGCTATTGCTCTACGTGAATTTAATTTCTCTCTCAAAATTGAAAGAAGGAACAAAATTTGTTTATATAGCTATTTTTATGTTTTCATATGTGTCTACGTATTCGACATTTAAAATTTATTTTACTCTTATTTAAAGCGTTTGATGTGTTTTATTACCGTTTTAGAGCAGAATATTTTAACTGTTTTAATGTGTCTTTTGGATTTACAAACATACTCAGTATACCTGTATATACCGCTGAAGCATAATCGAGTTTGTATTAAAGCACAGTAAACTTTGACCTTTTTTTTCAAAATAACCTTTAATAACACGGACCTGGGCACAGATTGAATTCAAATAAACCAAAATAACATTTTTTTCACAGCCGCAAACTATACTAACAGTGAAAACCAGACAACTCGCTCTGCTAAACTCGCATTCATTCAAACATATGAAAACACAGCAATGTGCTCGCGTGTACTCACTAATAACTGATGAGTAAATATTATTGAAAATTGAAGAATTTATTTATTTAACTTTAGCTGCGGCTACCCGCATACAGGGATATTTACTGAAAATACAAACTTTAATTTATGACTGGCAATACCATGTGGTACACATTAGCAATTCAACTCGTACTATACACGACTACATAAAAGTGCTGTTGAATTTAGTTCTTAATTTTCGCCAGTTATTCAACAAATGTTCTAAAGCGCACAACCCAGCACATCGCTTCTCTAACTCTAGGGCACTTACATTGTGAAAGACTGATTACTGCGCCGCTGTGAGGGATGGCAGAAGTTAGAAATCACAGCACTAATTAGCGAGAAATTGTTACTAACAAAGAAGAGTAATGTTAGGATCTTTCTTCTCTATCGCTCGCTTTCTCTCTTTCTGTCTACGTTCAACCTGTCCCGCTGTAGGTGCTTTTTCTTATCCTACGCCTCCTGGATCTTGCAGATATCTATATGATGTTTAACTCCGGATCACGAATATTTACATAATTTTTAACCAGAGAAGGATATCCAGAGCCCCTTTGATACGTGATCGTTCAGTACTGTAACCAGAAACTACACGAAACATTCAGGAGAAGACACATGTATTCATACTGACGAAAACGAATATTAAATGGGTGATTATGGGGGTCAGATAATTGTCGGGGATTACATTGATTTAAATTTCAATGACATTTTTCTTAAAGATTAATAAAGATTACGAAAAATCTTCACCTAAAAAATTGTCTCTTCCGGTAGTGTATGATAATACTGTCTAAATGAATAAACTCTCCAGTTTTTATCTTTCTCATACGTCTCCCTGATAAGGTACATTGTTAAATTTAACTGGTTAATCTTCGTCTTCCTCCTGATGAAGCTGCGAAGTGGACACTTTCGGTTTCTGGAAACTGAATACGTAACATAAAACATTGTAATTTATGAGTTTCACTGTCAAACACATGAATATTTAGTTAAAGTAAAAACGGATCATACATTTTAACAAAGAATGTTCATATTTGTAACATGGAATTAATTCAAAGATAAATAAAAAAATAAAAGAAATCAGCGACGAAGAAAAATCTGAAAAAAATTCACAATATGACTACACGTTCACTCAAAACCTGCTACTTGACATTCAACATCACCGAATGTCCCACTATTTCCTGTACTTCATCCATAAACTCTTTTATTCTGTCAGCAGATAACATTGCTCAAAATGATTTTTGTCTCATGAGTACCAATAGTTGCACTTAATGAAGTTTTTATCGTGTTTTCAAATATTTATTCGGAATCTCTCCATAACCCTCAGTTTCTTTTATTTCAATTTCAATTAATGGATTTAAATAATTATTTTTTTAATAAACCTAGATTTCTTCCCGGAAAAGCTGGCACAGTGAGCGATGAGCACGGGGAATACTTTCATTAGGAGATTTCAGCTAAGGAAAAGAGATATCAAAGCAAATGGAATCCTAATATGCAATGAACAATTATTGCATTGTAAAAAATTCCATATTTGTACTTGATTTGAAACATCTATGAAATTAATGAAATAGATACGAATAGTCTGCATACATATCCTGAAATTAAATATGTATTAACTTCTCCGTTTTATATTACAATACATTACCCAGTTTGCATTATGTAAAACTCAAATAATTTGATGTAGGCCTATCGCACATGATTAAATAATGTTAATGCAGTGAAAAGGGACAAAATAAATATGAATACGTTAGTTAATTTAAGATATCTTCCGTTGAGATTCTGATAGATATTATATTGTTAATATTATTTGTTTTTAAACATCTTAATGATGGAGGACTAGGTAGCTCACTTGAAAGAGCATTGACATAGAGAGTCAAAGGTCCTGGGTTCAAACCCCAGTCTAGGTGTATATTTTTTCTTTTCAAATATAATATATTATATTGTTCATTACACCGTTTCCATTATTGTAATATTTTTCCCATAAATCTTAAATCTTAAAATCTTAAATCTTAAAATTTATGTTAGAGTAGGTTGCGTGTAAGCGAACAGTTTTCGGATATTTTTGAAATTCACAATGAGTTAAAAGCAAGGATATGCACTTACCCTTCTACTATTAAATGTTGTACTACAGCATGCCACTAAATCTTTAGAGGATGAAGAAGTCCTAAACTCCGTGGTATTAATACACTGTTAGTATATGTTGATGATGTAGTACTATCGGGCGATAGCGAGGAAATACTAAGGGCCAACAAACTCACATACTCTACTGAGAAACACTAAGAAAGTGGGATCGGAAGTAAACATCAATGAAACTAATATTAGTCCATACATAAAAAATATAAATTACATAATGGAAATGGACAGCCAATGGCAAGTGAGGGAAATATTGAAGAGGGGGCTGAATTCAAATACCTATGAATAACAATTACAAATAGGAGTGAGATGCACAAAGAAATTAAACGAAGGTTCAAATTGTGGATATGCGTGCTGTTCTGTATACAGGGACTCTTGTCGTCCCAACTCCTTTCAAAAAACGTTAAACTGAAACCATATAGGCCTAAAACTATTCTCCCTATATGGATGCGAAACATGGACTCTTACTTTAAGGAAGGAAAGAAGTTTACGAGTATTTGAGAATAATGTTTTACCAAATGTTTGTACTAAAGAGAAATTAAAATACAGGTGAACGGACAAAACTTCATAACTGTGAGCTACATAATCTTTATAAAGAGCCAGATATAATAAAAATAGTGGTCTCTTAGAATACGATCGGAAAAATGTGTCGCGAATGGGGAATGAAAGAGGTACATGTAAGCTTCTTGTAGGAAACCCAGAGATAATACGCAAAGTTAGTAGACCAGGAATGACATGGGAGAATAATACTATCAATGATTTGAGGGAAGTAGATTATACATGGGACGATTCGAAAACATTACCTCAGGATAGGGATGTATAGAGAGCTTATGTCCGCGGGCCATGAACTACGGTTTCGATAGAACCAGTGAGTTTAGTTATTTAGTTAGTAGGTTTGTACTTTAAATCAAATTTTAGACTGTGGATTGCTGTTAATCAAACTATGCCTTGGAATTATTTTTTCTTATACGATTTTACGTTTTAAGTATATAATTTACCTCTAGCTTCTCCCCGATACCTGAATTTCTATGATGACCTGTTATTTTTAAAGTCTTTTTAATGATATTTAAGAATCTCATTTATGCAGCCAGGTATTTTCTACATACCATTTATGTTCATAATTCAAGCTTCTTTTTCAAAAAGGAGTACACATTTCGAAACAATATTGAATAAACACAATTCATCTGGTATCTCTTAACATCTGATTCCCAAAGTAACGTTTGATTGTTGTGCTTGGTGACATATTCTGTTACTAAACTTTTACTGTGGACGCACAGGAAGACGAACGGAAGCTTAAACATACATTATGTTCTTCTTGGTCCTTCCTTGAAGCTGGGGTTCCACAGGGTTCGGTACTTGGACCTTTTCTTTTTTCAATCTACATAAATGACATATCTAACTCCCTAAAGCATTGCAAACATAATTTATTTGCAGACGACATGCAAATCTACATCCACACACACAAATATTCACTAAATGACGCTGTTGCCAAAATTAACGAGGATCTTGACTCACTAATGACTTGGACAGTTAAATATGGACTGCAATTAAATCCTAGAAAGTCACAATCAATCATTATGGGTCATCAGAGACTATTACCTACAATTAACCTAAACACAGTTTCGCATGTGTCACTAAATGGAGTTCAAATCCCTTATAGTGAGACAGTAAAAATTCTAGGAGTATTTATTGACAAAAACTTAAATTGGAATACACAAATAAATCATACATGCAAAACAGTCTTCTCGATAATACATTCATTAAATCGTGTACAAAATTGTTTGCCATTCGCCCTTAGGAAAATGTTAGAAGAAACACTTGCAATGCCCCATTTTGATTATTGTGACACTCTTTTTACAGACTTAAATATTATTTCCACTCAAAGACTTCAACGTGTTCATAATTCTTGCGCACGTTTTATTTGTGGTATTCGCAAATTTGACCATGTTACACAGTCCCTGGAACAATTATCGTGGCTTCGTCTAAGAGATCGTAGAACTGTCCATTCCCTATCCCTCCTCTATAAAATACTTCACACATCATCGCCTAATTATTTATCACGCCGCTTCATCAGACTATCCGACACACATAATCTTGACACTCGATCCCATCAGCACATTGTTCTTTATATCCCACCTCATCACACTGTATATTATTCATTATCTTTTACGGTGTCACTTACCAAAACATGGAATTCCCTTCCGCCCTATGTCAGAGACTGTCAAACTATAACATCCTTCAAAAATAAACTAAAGAATTATTTAATAACAAACTAACTTATACACCTCACTGATAGTATTCTTTTAGCAATATTAATATATTTAATTATTTATGAAAATAATATTAAGAATAACAAATATTTTTATTTGTTTTGTTTTAAATATTTTATAATCGTAAAATTAGTGTTCTATATCTCATTATTTTCCTGTTTTTATATACACTAGACAGGGACAATTTAATATGTCTTGCTTGTATACATTTTATTATTAGTTTTAGTCTTAATTTTAACTAATATTAACTGGTTGTATTATAGATCGTAATATATTATATTATCTTTTGATCAAATTTTTACTTAGTGTTTAATATTAGAGTTAATTAAGATTTTTATATTCTGATGTAATATATGTTTGTCCTGGTGAGTGGAAGAGAAGGCCACATGGCCTTAACTCCACCAGGCTAAATAAATCTAATCTAATCTAATCCAATCTAAACGTACAAGTACCTACCGGAAAAGAGGAACGACAGAGGAAAGCTGTTAAAAGTTATACTGTTCATGCTGGAACAAAACTGGACTAACCTACATCAACAGGAGAAGAAAATAAGTACATTACAATTTAACATATACATTAGTATTTTAATTCTACATTTTACATTACATTAGTGCAGTTTCACCTCTCATCTTATAGGTACTTTTATATGCCGTACGCCAGTCGGGCCCTAAAATGACAGGACCTGTGGGAGAGGGATTTTAAATATGGATCACACATGTACCTTTATGACCACACAAGGAACTTACTGAATAAATCGTACCGGAGCGAAAAGGTTCAAATCGGACTAACGATAACACTGAGCAACAAAAAAGTATTTGTCTCCTGAATTCAAATATGAATCGGTTTTTCTCCATCACGCAAGGTTTCCAATAGAACAGGCATTTATAATTTCAAACACTTCAGTATTTTCTACATTCGTAACTACACGATATTCGAACATTCGGACTCACCTAGAAAGTAAGAAATGACGAGTTACTGTTACATTTCGCCTGTGGAGCATCCCTCTTGATGGTCAAACAATAATCGGCCAGCATATTAGGATTCCATTTGCCTTGATATCTCTTTTCCATAGCTGAAATTTCCTGATGAAAGTGTTCCCCGTTCTCATCGCTCACTGCGCCAAGATTTTCCGGGAAGAAATGTAGGTTTATTAAAAAATAATTATTTAAATCCATTGATTGAAATTGAAATAAAAAAAATGTGGGTGATGGAAAAATTCCGAAAACATATTTGAAAATACGATAAAAAACTGCATTAAGTACAAAAATTGGTATTCATGAGACAAAAATCTTGTTGACCAGTGTAATTGGAGTCACTCAAATCGTCAAGATTAAGGAAGAGAGGGTGAGGTGGAAATATCGAAGGGGTAGCAGAGAGATATTAAACATGGAGACAGAGTAAATATCCTTTCTTAACGATATTACACAATTCAATTTTCTTTACTATTTAAATTCAATATAAGTACACATTTTCACCATTTGATATTAGATTTTATAAAGAAATCATTTTGGATATTTTATGACGCTTACATTAATATTTTAAATAAAAAAAATATCACAAACTATTTAAGTAATCAAAACAAACTTCTATAACCACACACATTTCTCCAAGTAAGAAGAAAACTCCGTAATATCTCACCAAATAAAAAAATAAAGAAAACAAAACAATCCAAGAAGTGATTAAAATAAACTCTATTAGTCACTGTAGATCTGCTGAAACAGTTGTAGATGTTGTAGACACTCTAATCCAAGACCTGATATACTTAAATATTAAAAGGAAATTAAAGGGAAAAATATTCTACGCAATGGTACACATTGAAATAAATTCCGACTCGATAGCAAGTACTAATCGCAGCTCAGGTCATAAATCCATCAGACTTATGCGGGCCATGATTACAATAGAAGTGATGTAGCGAGCAATTAAGATATACTGACATTGTGTCATCTACCACCTCCAACTAAAACTCACGTAAATATTTAATTCTTCTAAATGGTTCAGATCACATCGAAGACTTCTGCGAACATGCATGAAGACATTGTATTATAGTATCCTGAACTGTTAACATATAACAATATTACATTTCATATGCCTACAGATTTAATTAAATACGAGTATAATTTCTTCTTCTTCTTGTAAGCCCATGTTTGCCTTAATAGATTTAGGCGCTCTCCCCCTACAGGGAAGAATTTGAACCATACTAATTTAGTTACACTTGTTTTCGTATATATGTCATTTGAGTGGTCCGTGGTCAGCGTTCCGCCTCATACTGACATCTAGGAAACTAAGGTAGTACTAGGACGGGAAAATTCGGTAAAGTTTGCTTAGAGGCCTTTCCATTCAGGCTTAAGGATCTTTTACCAGCCTGAAAATCTTCAGACTCGGGACCCAAGGCTTAGAGTCCCTCCCGGAGGACTTGCTCCTTGGATTTTTCCATTCTAAAAAAACCCATTGACCCCGGCCGGGTTTGAACCCGCGATACTTGGGACCAGAGGCAAGGAGTATAACCACTAGTCCACTGCGGCCGGTGTCAGTATTTAAAGTATTTTTAGAAAACCATGGAATGATGGATACAATATTTCACATACACTCCTAACAAAATTAATATTTTTGAAAATTATATTGCAATAATGGGTATTTTTTGTATTGGAGGTGGTAGTTATTAACACAACTAAACTATATTATCATTAATGGAATGGAATCATATAATGGAAATTGAAATATGAGTACAGGTTTGTTATTATTGATGCAGTAAAACATTTAATAATATATGACATTATACAGGGTTTCCAGTATAAAACCGGACACTCTGCGGCTGGCGGAGTGAAATGCGGACGAGGAGAGAGCGCAGCCTGACGGGTGAAACCCCGTGAGGCGTGTCCGGTTTTATATTGGAAGCCCTGTATAATTTGCTGAGTTTCAAAGGCATTTAGTTGGGTAAATAGTAACATCATATTAGATGATTCCGTATTATGGACCCTCACAATCAATAACTTTAAATACACATAATATTTATAAATACTTAATTTCAATAACAACTAATATTATGAAAAAGTTGTAGAATTTATTTACTTCCTTACATCACTTAAATCAGCTTCAAAATAAAATGAATCCGAAAAAAAGACATGGCCGCATTCCTACAATTAAGGACGATTATTTTACAGGTGATCTAATAAAATATAATTATATCTAATAAAATCTGACGTGGATATTAATTTCGAATTACATATGCTATAAACCGTTAATAAATATACTTAAATAAATAATATGGAAAGGGTAAATGCTTTTAAATATCTCGGTAACAATCCAAAATGTTTATATAATTAGACGTACCCGAGAATACATCTAAACACATGTTTGGTGTAATTAATCGCGTTGCATAAGTATTGCATATAGAACGTTTCAAGTAGAAGAGTTTTATCTCCTTAAAAGATTTACAGCACAAGGCCTTTCCTTATATACGGCAGTGAAGTACGGACTTTATGATGAGAGAAGGATAACAGCTAGTGAACGGAGATTTATTAGCCGAACTGGAATCGGAAACCGAATTATCTCTATACTGGATCATTTAAATATGACACTAGTATTAAAATACATTCACAACAACCAGATAATTTGACAGGAACATCTTAGTAGATTATCTTGAAAAAGGGTCCTTGGGGCCATCATACGGAATGAACCAATTAGCGAGATAATGTGGGGAGAGAAAGGTACAGATGCGTCGAGAATACAAATATTTAATTCAGATTGCAACAGGACTTGTGGAACGACGAAGACTACGATGAAAGTAGTCTACAGAATTAGCTTGACGGTTCCGCTGCAGTGTTTTCGAGGTTTGGAGGTTCAAATTCGGACGAAATATAAGATCTTGAAATTCCCGAGAATATGTCCCGCACCGTAGCCGAGCGGTTAAGGTAGGAAGCCTTGGCGCAGAGCTACGGGACTTGCACTGATTCGAGTCTCCATGGGGGAAGAAATTTTCTCATGGTATTTCGGCCAGTATGGGACCGGTGCCCACCCAGCATCCTGAGGCAATTGGGTAGCTACAATAAGTAGCGGCTCCAGGTTGAGGAACCAGCTATAACGGCTGGGGGACTCGACATGCTAACCACATGTCACCCCTACACTGGCTGTTGATCATCTACCTCTGTGATTGACACATGTGGATGTGAAGGGCCAGCAGCCGGCTGGTAAAAGGGCAACCGCTGAAAAAGTGGGAAAGACCCTCAATCGGAATCGGAAATTCCCGAGAATGCCGTTCTTCAAATAGAATTTAAGTCATTAGACTTACGTCTTAGATTTACTGGACGCAAATTGCTTCAAGCTTGAAATTGTCAAAATATTTACGTAATTTAACGGCAAGATTTCAATTCCTATTAGAGTTGTTAACGAATGTCAATAAATGAAATCACTAAATAACAAAATACCTTAAGGTTTTGATTTCATTGAAATGCACGTTTGTTGCTCTTATTAATCAGTTCTTGGGAAGGCTACATCATCGCTCCTTCGGATGGAAAATACATTTATTCTCTTATCAATGAAGCCTCTATGAATCGGAATTTTGTGGTCTCCAATAAATCGATTATCTCGGCATTAAAGAATATGGGAATCTCACATGTTATTTACCCCAACAAGAAAAAAACAAGTTAACACTCGACCTCCGACCAGTCATACACAATATTTTATAAGATTAAGAACCCAGGTTGAGAAAATCAGCTATAACGGCTGGGGAACTCGACATGCTGAACACATGTCACCTCTACACTGGCTAGATGATCATCTACCTCTGTGATTGACACATGTGAACGTGAGGCCAGTAGCCGGCTGGTAGGCTAAGGGCCTTCTAGTCCTGTCGCGCCATGGAAAAAGATTAAGAACCATATCTCTGGCAATAATCCACCCATATAAAGGATCATTGTTAATAAATTATTAATACCCTAAACACAGTTATCACCATCATAAACGAAGATTTGTATCTGGAAAAAAAATCACAAAGGCCGGGTTCATAAATTGTTTGCCTTGTCACTTTTCAGAATTTGTACGAACACCAGGAAACTGTATGAAAATTATCTGTCAAGAGAAAATAAGAAATTAATGATCACTTTAGAAAAAAAACATAATAGTAACAAACCTAGAGCAATTTAATACCGTCGAAGAGGTGAAAAATATTTTAAAATGGTACTCGGAATGCAAGGAAAGTTTTTCAAATGAATTTACGTCAAATTTTTATTATCATATTGGAAAGCTGATTATTCGATGTGTTACGAAAACTTCAAAATCAATTCCCTATATTTTCAGGAGAACGTTCTGAGTTCAGATTTTAACCCGAAGTCCCAGTTCTCTTTGGTAGAGAAAAAAATAAGTGTGCATTAAGATAAGACATCTAGTCACACTCCGAGTTAGATCCTAGCATTTCTGGAAATAATGGAGCAGGAGACAGGAATACGCGCTATTCCTTTTAGTCACATTAAAGTTAAATATTCTGAGATGTTCTCCAATGGATTTTTGTGCCTTTGGAATCCTAAAAAAAGGGCATTTAGAAGCAGACATTTCCATCCATTGAATGACATATAGGAAAATGTGTAAAGAAAAGTAGTAACGTCTGGACATGAGTGCATTATGTAAGAGCCTTCCCTAATGAAACACACGGTGCAAAGCAATGTCACATACGAAGCGAAAATAAAATGAGGATGATCGATGGTGGAGACATGGGTTTTCATAAAGTATACATGCATCCATAGTAATTCTGCCCGAGGGCAGGTCCTTCACTGCAATCATAGCACTTTCATGCTATGCTTGCAGCTTTACTAGGGAATTGTAAGCGAGGTAGCTTCCCGTTGCTTTCCACACCGGTGAAGGATGCTGATGATGATGGCCATATGATTTCGGGGACCGTTTGGGCCTTAAAGTTATCCTGACATTTGTCTTATAGGTGAGGAAAAACTCCGATAAAAAACTCACCCAGAAAAACTGCCCCGACCGGGTATCGAACTCGGGCTCGCTGCATGACAAGGCAGGACGCTACCTCGAGACCATAGCGGTGGGCATAAATTATACATGAAATAAAATTGTTGCCAGAAATTAGAAACAAACTTTCGTATATCACTTGCAAACTGTTTTACTAAAAAGAGATTAAAAATATATATATACAGTCAATATGCCCATTTCACCAATTAATGTTTAAAAAGGTCAACAAGTTTCCACAGCCAAGCTGTCATTCTCAAGACCAGATATTGGCAACATTAATTTAAACATTAATTGGTGAAATGGGCATATTGACTGTATATATATATTTTTAATATTTGATCACCAAGAAGATCACTTTTGTATTAAAAAGAGATTGCTTCAGATGTTCCATGTGAAACTCAAAATAATGAATGCATTATATTAAATTTCAAATTTTGTAACTGGCATTACTTCTTGGGATGATTAAAAGTGGAAATAAATAAATTACAAAATTTATGTATATATATATATATATATATACATATATATATACATATAAACTGGTTATGAAGGAGAGAATTAGTTGTTGTTTCATGCTATAGTGGATTTTTATTAATTAACTATTGAATTGGCTGTGCCCAAATTCCACTTTATTTTAAGAACACAAAACCAGTTTTCTTAAACGGTGCAAGACGAGTGGAGGCATTGGGAACTTTCCACCAGATAACACTAGCAAACTTGGAGAAGTTCTGTCAGGAGCAGATTTCGGTGAACTAATGTAACTTGAATGGAGTTTGCTATGCTTACATGCCCACGATCATTTCTTGTAGTGAATTTTCTCTAATATTTGAATACTTGAATGTCTTTTCTTCCGCTTACATTCGAGTAAATGAAGGTCAATATAATGACGTTAATTAGATTACAGGGTCCGCGGTAAAAATATAAGATAACATCGCCTTCAATATATGAACGTTAAATTAAAATTACAGCTACTACTTATGTGACAAAAATTCTCGTTATAGGCCAATATTTTTTTGTGTACCGGCATTTTACCTGTACCGGTCGGATTATTATACAGGCTTATTTTCCGATTTGGAGGATTAAAATGCGATAGAGTTATTTTTATACAGGGCATAAGCATCCTGACTATGGCTTCATTCGGAAATAAAGTATGATCGTGTATCCTGTGTTGTAGAATTACATACCTCAAGTCAGAAATGGGAAACCTCCGAACCCTATTGGCAGGCACTCTCACGTCCAGGTTTGAATTCAGGCACTTATGATTTGAATTGTTAAACGTCTTAAAACACTAACCGAGAATTTGTATACATTGAAGACGTGTATGGGAAATATGAATATAATGAAAGAAATTATATCCTTCGGATTTCGTTTCAATAAAAGACATATCCATATTATGTACAAAATTTATTTATTACTATTTACAGCAGAATTAACAACTAGGTAAGAGTTGAACAAATTCATAGTATAAAGTTGAACTACTGAATCACAGGTAGATAAAATCTACTTGATTAATGGTAATGGTATACACTTATGACGTATACGTTACTTTGTAATTACACATGAATGAAACATTAGTTTACCAATAAATTACATATAAATTAAACAATTACATATTATTTACGTATATAAATCACGAGTATTTTAATATAGGGTTTGCTAGAACTAAGGGAGTGGAACTATCAATTATATAGAGTAAGCTCGGATGAATCGGAACAAGAATGGGAAAATCTGTAATATTGGTTTCATTATAGGTACGACAAGTGTGTTTTGTTCTTCATGATTTAATATAATCTTTCATCAATATTTTGTATCAGTTATAGTCTCATTGTCCACAGCTGTGATCTCGATGTAGCGTGCTGCCTTGTCACGCAGCGGGCCCGGGTTCGATCCCCGGTCGGAGCAGTTTTTCTGGGCGAGGTTTTTATCGGTTTTTTTCTCACCTGTAAGACAAATGTCAGGAAAACGTTAAGGCCCAAACGGTCCCCGAAATCATATGGCCATAATCACCATCATCATCCTTATCATTATCGTAATCATCATCCTTCACCGGTGTGGAAAGAAACGGGAAGCTACCACACCTACAATTCCCTAGTAAAGCTGCATGCATAGCATGAAAATGCTATGATTGCAGTGAAGGACCTGCCCTCGGGCAGAATTACTATGGATGGATTGTCTCATTAATAGAATGCATAAGGAATAATTGACATTTATATTCCAGTACCTTCTTGCTAATTTGTTGGAGTAAATAGAGACAATCTTTTGGTTGAATCAGGGAGTTGAAAATGCCTTATTCCAATTAAATATTTATTTGGCAGACATTTTTAACAAAATTTAATGACAGATATTCTATATATACTATCAAGTAATCAGATTTATACCTTTATGTAGGCCTTATAACATTTTTATTTCCTCACTCAGCTCCATTACACTTTTCATGATACCATTCACATCCCTTATCATGCCATTATATTTTATAAACAAAAACCTACACATAGTGTTATTCGTTTCCAGCTCTCCAGTATCATCTTGCTTATTGCATTTTTCTGCGCGAAGACAAAAGCTGTCTTTCTTACATTGTTGTAATCTAATTCAAATCCACGTGCAGAAAATGGAAGAATTTGTGTATTCAAGTAGACTTTC
The DNA here is from genome assembly GCA_030220185.1 of Diploptera punctata. Classification (NCBI taxonomy): domain Eukaryota; kingdom Metazoa; phylum Arthropoda; class Insecta; order Blattodea; family Blaberidae; genus Diploptera; species Diploptera punctata. Next base: position 730,851 of record JASPKZ010007293.1, on the reverse strand, counting down.
ACGGCCGGAGTTGCTATGATGATCTTGGAGAAGATTTTCGGGCTGTAGACTGTGATCGTGAGGCTGGTAGTTTCCCGAAGTTTCGCCAGAGACTGCGTCTTGTAGGTTACCAACTGTTGATTGTTCAGCGGATCGTCACTCCCACTATTACAGTGACCTATTACAATGACGGTGAATACACGAACGAGGTACCCCAAATAACTCTGCCGGATGATATGAACTCCTACTCTGACAAAACCCTTCAATAACTCTATACAAATCAACTTCTGCCATAATCTGTTTATAATTACCCTTCTGTAATGCTATAGTCCCCTCCATGTTATCTTTACCTTGTCGTGGTGGAGTGGCTTGCGTGCTTAAATGATCCTGAGAGCTATGCCGGCAGTAGCATTGCTGCCGATAGGGTTACCCATGCCGGACTGGTCGAAGATGATAAGCCAGACGAAAAAAGTACCTTGGTCAAAGTAGTGACGATGTTTCACCGTAAAAATACAACCATCAAGAAATGCGGACATGGGTTCACAGGGAATGATTGGAAAGCATTGGTTCAGGATAGGGATGTATGGAGGGCTTATGTCCGTGCGGCCATGAACCTACGGGTTCGATAGTGCTAGTGAGTAAGTAAGTAATGCTATAGTCACAAATAAAGTACTGATATACGCTGTCCCTTATAAAGCTATAATTAATGTCCTTATTCACTTGAAATAGAGTGTATCAATTATCATAAATAGGCAACATTTAAACCATTGTCCCGAAAGCCGGGAGTTATCCCAATCTCTTTGGGGATAAATGCCTAATAATTTAGCAAAACGTAATTGGGTCAATAGTTAATAATACATACGCATAAAAAGAACGAAAATATTGAATGTATGAAGCTGTTAACTAATTCTATTTACCTGGAACACCTATTCATTGTTGCGAAATCTTCACACAACCAAACGACAAACAAAAATCATATAATTGATTTTCATACATTAAGTACAGAGGTTAGACGACAGATGCCAGAATTTTCGCCCGGAGTCTTAAGATTTCAGTGGAGCGAACAAAATTCAAAATTGTCCGTATTCTCCTCGTGCCACAATTCAGCCAAGTTTATCCTATTATTTAACCTGCGAAAAGCTCTCACAAATTATAATATTTGAAAGACTTAAACTTTATCACTTCTGTTCTTCTATACCTGTAGATTTCTGTTCGAGTACTGAATAGCTCAAGCTATAAGACGTAATGGAATCCGAGCGTTCTACACAAGTCAGCGAACGTATAGAGGATTTTATTCAGTATTCACTTCTATATATATATATATATATATATATATATATATATATACATATTAAAACTCTGAGAGAAAACTGCGACCTGAATGATGTATTGCATTTTCCCAAAGTTATGGAATGAAAGGCTACTCTAGGACATTATATATTTTGTGTCTTCCTTCTAGTTCCATACATCAAGTACTGTACTCGTTAGTCATTTTTTGGGTCGTGCACATGGTCGCGAGTAGGGATCATAACCCTTACGTTTGCCACCAGGCTCGGAGACATAAGGAAGCAGACTGTTGTTATCCCAATAGATCCCCACAAACAGATATTTTCAACACCAGTGGATTGTCGCATTTCTACGTATTATGAGCTTATGTGGAAGGTGACATAACATGAATTAATGAGAAATCAAAAGACTTCAAGGGTTAGTGAAGAATGTTGGTGGAATGAAATTCAGCAGCTTGCGCGTGCAAGCCATGGGTTCACCGATACGGCTAGAAATAATTTGCTATTTAATAATGTTTTCCTCATACCTCTTTGTACAAAACTCATTATAAACTCAAATTATTAACATCGAAATTCGAAACTGGGCGTCAAACGCTGACATATTTAATTTCATTACACTTTTTTCAGGTTTGATATTATTTTACGTGCCGTAAAAATACGAAATAGGTCCGACTTGTTTACTTTCATTTCAAAGGAAGGAACACCCGTGGATTTTATACATTGGAAACATTCATCTACAACGGCCGGGTTTCAACTGGCAATCTTCGGAATTAGAGACGAGAATAGAAATCACTACACAACCAGTACGTAATTTCCTCTCGTTTAAACTGCTCCTTCAGTTACCTTCTTCAGTTTTATATAGAGTTTATCTCTGTATAGAATAAGAGATATCCTTGTTAGCCACTTGATTTTATAACAACTTTGTTCATAATTCTACAGGACAATTGCGGAGTTCTGCGACAAAATGTGAGAAATGTAAAGGAAGGAAAACATTTTGCCATTTAATCTACGTCCTCTGGCGTTTCCACTGGAGTTGTACGATCCACGTTTAAGCAGGACTGTGTATTCTGGGATCCTTGCTCATGAATAACACAAAATGTTTGGTTTGTTTTATTTAGATCACTACTTATTCGCGCTAAGTTGCACGACACTCAGCGACATGGGACGAATTTTGTTTTTGTACCTAGCGAAAACACTTGTGAACCAAATGACAGATAACAAACCATACGCAGAACTTCTTTCTGGCACTTAAAATTTTCCATCCGTTATTTTACTGAAGAGTCCACTACTATGGTAGCGTGCTGCCTTTTCACGATACGGGCTCGGGTTCGATCCCAGGTCGGGACAACTTTCCTGGGTGAAGTTTCTTCGGGGTTTTTCATCACCTTTAAGACAAATGTCAGGAAAATTTAAGGCCCAAATGGTCCCCGAACACCATATGACCATCACAATCATCATCATTCATATTCGCTTTGGTCTACGTTTAGGACTAAGGATTATCCTGGCGCACCAGCTTCATCATCATAACACATCTTATCATCGGAAAAAAGTAACCCCGCCTTCCTGGCGCTGGAATATCAGAAATGAGTTACAATTAGTCTAATGACAGGATAGAACACAGAAATGTCGGAAGTGACAATCTGGGACATATATTACAAAAATAAAAAACTAAAGACTATTACTTACTTACTCACTGGCACTATCGAACCCGTAGGTTCATGGCCGCACGGACATAAGCTCTCCATACATCCCTATCCTGAACTAATGCTTTCCAATCATTCCCTGTATAATATACTTCCCTCAAATCATAGTTAATGTTATTCTCCCACCTCATTCTTGGTCTACCAACTGGGCGTTTTCCCTCTGGCTTTCCTACAAGAAGCTTCCATGCAAGTCTTTCATTTTCCATACGTGCAACATGTCCTGCCCAACGCAGTCTACGAGACTTAACTGTTATTATACCTGGCTTCCTGTAAAGACCATGTAGTTCATTGTTATGTAGTCTTCTCCATTCACCTGTCTGTTCATCTCTCTTTGGTCCAACAATTTTCCTAAGTACTTTATTCTCAAATACTTGTAATCTCCTTTCCTCTCTTAAAGTAAGAGTCCATGTTTCGCACCCATATAATATAACTGGTAGAATAATAGTTTCATATATTTTCAGTTTAACGTTTTTTGAAAGGAGTTGGGACATCAAGAGTCTCTGCAATGCATAATAGCACGCATTAAACTAAAGACTATTCATTTAATTAAATAAACATAAAAATTAATGATTTACACGATTTTCATATTTATTATATTTTAAATTTGTTACAGTTGTTTCGGTATTTTGTACCTTCTTCAGACATGATTACAAATGAATTAATTTTGTTATTATAAATATAAACTCCAGTAACAAAATCCATTCATTTGTAGTTGTGTCAGATGAAGGTACAATGTACCGAAACACCTATAACAAATCTATATTGTAATAAATATGAAAACCTTTAAGTGTTATTTCTATTTAATTCAATAAATATGGATTTTCATTAAGTAAACGCCAAATCAATTGATTACTTAAGGACTATTAATTTCAATTTGCTTAACCAGGTAGATATGGCTTGTATGTGTTGGATGTTACAATATTTAAAGTCAAAAATTGATCTAGTTTTGTTACGAGAATGGAGTTCAATATCAACAACAGCTGCAACATTAGTTTCTGCAGAACCTGTAAATGAAGGGAATGTCATGGCGGTAGCAAATACATTTTGCACTATTGGTTTTCCTGCAGCTCGTAAAGTTTTGTGGGATTAATCTAACTGTGAGATGACACGACAATAAACATGGCGGCATACATGGTTTCACTTTTAACCACATAATATACAGTGTAAGTTTAGCAGCACTTTATTACACGTTGAAGGTAACTTCATTACGCTGTGACTAATGCTATGACACTGCACTGGTCTGCATGTGCAATCAGCGGTTCGTTTAATCTAGTTACGCACATCACACAGAATTTTAAAATGAGCAGGGATGTAATTTCTGGTGTGGTTTTTACTTTATATTTCTACTAGATGGTTCTTATATAAATATGGCAAGTTATATATTTTTATAAAATGTTTCCCCTAAAATATTATTTCTGAATTCAGAGTAATGTAAAAATACACTGTTGCGGATTTATAAATATAAATTTTAGAGTAATTCAGAAAAAAATACTTAATGCCGTTTTGAAGTGACCTATTTCTCATTCTCTTTTATTACAAGATATAGCTATATTTATATCTACTTTCCTGTATTATAACATTGTTACGCGTTGTATATCCATATTTAAATTTCACGGGGAAGAGGAGAATGTTGGTCTCGCATTGGTCGGAATAGATTTGAGAATCGTCCAATCGTGAGTCAAAAGGCCAGTGCAAACAACGAAGTATGTGGGCCCTCTTTTTACGTTTTTTTTTTACTTTATGTTCAGTCTGTACTTAAATTTGAAACAGTATTTAATACTCAATATATCTCATTCATTAATTTCATTCTCATATTTTACTATCTATCATCTCCTAGCAACCTATCTGTATTGTTATAGTTGAGTGGTGGTGAATAGAATAAAACTACATAAAGCACTTAATTTACTAGTTGTGTTTGTGTAATTTAAATTGAGTTTGCCCGGTAACAACTGAAAGCAAAATATGTACAACGAATGAGATCTACCAATAAATACTATTTTAACTCCAAACGCGACAGGCCTAGAAGGCCCTTGGCCTACTATCCGACTGCTGGCCTCACAACCACATATGTTTAATCACGGAGGTAGACGATTATCTAGCCAGGGTAGGGGTGACGTGGTCAGCATGTCGAGTCTCCCAGCCACTATAGCTGGGCAGTTCAGATAATTCAACCAACGCTTCCCTTGCCTTTCGGGAAAGATCGGTGGCCAGAGGCTTCCGGATTTCGTAGCGTCTAAACCTTGGGTCTAGATATGCCCTATATATTTGAGGTGAAGTTATGAGGCCAGTTAGATTCAAATCTGCGGAGATACAGTAAAGCGTAAGATAAACTGTAGCTAGTGAACTCACGTGTGACTGCGAAATAATGTGAGTGAGATAAACATTGAATTAAAATTAACTGTTAGCGCTTATTCTGAGTGATCTACTACTGATAGTTTGTAGAAGAAAATAAAGTGTTAGATGAAATTTTAAACGACGTATATATGTGATTATTTACACAAAAACTGAGTGAACACGCTTCCGGCTTCATTCTTGAAAATATGCAACCCTATCTATAAATTTAAAGACCTGATTGTGTTTTTTTTTAGTTTTTTTAATATTTTCCTACATTACCTACCTTTATAACATATACTTTAGACTGTGATAATAGCTTCGATTATAGAATTTAGGCGGCTTTGTAGTGCAAGCGTTTAGATGCTCGCCTCTCACCGCTTGGGTTCCAAGATCGAGTCTAGATCTCCATGTGTGTTCCGAAACGTAGAATGAGCTGGTTCTTCTTAAGGCTTCTCCGTTTTCCCTTACCACAATTTCATTCAACCCGATTCTCCACTCATCTCATCCATTTCGTTTCATTTCGATTTAATATAGCATACGCAATATTCCGAATAGAGTTAAAGTGTTTTACGGCAACAATAACAGTTTTACAGACAACCAGTACTCTATCAGCTGTTACAATTGCTTTGAGAGAATCTGTTATTCATTTTGAATGCAGAGTTATAAAATAAAACCAAAAAAACTTTTAATATAACATTAGATTCTTATTTCAGTCATCCTCAGTTCTTAACAGTATAATTTTTATAAGAGGTATTTCGAAAACATGTTTCATCTTCTGCTTGTAGTGTAGTTTGGAACTAAATTTCAAACAAAAGATGATACATGTTTTCGAAAGGCCTCTTATAAAAATTATACTGCTAACAGTTGAGGACGACTGAGAATACGATACCAATTTTACAATTAAAACTTTTATACAATTACCTCAATAGAAATTCATAATTTATTTTAAAAAAATCTTGATAACATAATACTAATATTAAAACATTAATAGTAAAGTAAATCGTGCCTTAGAGAGGAAATAATTTATATCACTTTCGGGAGATTAGAATTTCAATAGAATCTACTTCGGATTAGACCTACATATTTTTCCCTTAAATACATCAGAAGGATGAATCTTTGTTAAGAAACGTATTTCCAAATGCGTCGTTTATAAGTTCCGCTCATTTGTCGTTTTACGCTACGTAAGCAGTTCCTAGCATTTCTTTAAATAAATAGTGTAAGACACTCGAGCTGCGTCCAGAGCACACCTTATTGTTGAAATCAATTAATTATGTATTGCATCACTTCAAACAATATTCTCTCTTGTCAGGCAGAATTGCAGGCCCGTTTTTGTGAAGGGTAATGAAACATATGTCTATCTATCGAAACATACTTTTCAGTAAAAATATTTGTTCTTCATTATCCGAAATTCACAGCCAAGCTCGTTTCTCAATGGCCAGAACTCAGACTCTTGATTTGGGAGTTAATTTTGCGTCCACAAAGAATAAAGTAAGTCGAGAGGTGGCTTAAATGAGTTGAGAGTACTGTGATCATGTCCGAGAATTCTATGGTTCGTCAAGAAGCTGGTAATTCAGAAGTCAAATAGTTTTTGAGTTATAAATATGCCTTATTTCTTGCTGAAATGCTAGATTGGTATATACGTTTCGATAAAATAAATTTCATCTCTCAAAATGGGGCGGTATTGTTGGGATCACTAATGGTTAATATCCATCCATCCATAGTAATTCTGCCCGAGGGCAGGTCTTTCACTGCAATCATAGCATTTTCACTCCATGGTTTGCAGCTTTACTGGAAATTATAGGTGTGGTACCTTCCCGTTGCTTTCCACACCGGTAGATGATGACGATAATGGTAATGATGATGATGATAAGGATGATGATGATGGCCGGATGATTTTAGGGGACCATTGGGCCTTACGATTTCCTGACATTTGTCTTACAGGTGAGAAAAACCCCCGATAACCTAATCCAGGAGCCTGTCCCGACCGGGAATCGAACCCGGGCCCGCTACGTGACAAGACAGCACGCTACCTCAAGACCAAAGCGGTGGACATAGTCAATATATTAATTTAAATGCGTGCTACCTCGTTAATTCTGCCAGTTCCTGTTTTAATTCTTTTAAGGACGTAATGATGAGAATATCTAATCTATGGGGTTCTAAGGAAAGATTGGTGGAATCTGACAACAGTTAGTTCAGAGATAATTTATTTTATTTTATTTGTGAATAATTACACATTAACTTATTTAAAGATAAGCTATTGCGAAACGGTCGAGATTATAAATCCACGAGTACTTTTTTGCTATGATATACCTTTATCGAAAAGATTACTTAAAAACGTAAGATTACTTTTCCTAGTCATATACGGTAATTGTTATTTTCAGAACCCTGTTCCCGTGTGTGACTAGATTCTAGCTTCACGAAATATCAGAAGCAAGTGTCTTTCCTCTGTCCTAGTGAATTTCGTACCGAAGTCCGGACCTTTAAATTCCCTATATGTTAATATATCCCAACCTATATTGGTTAAATTACATATTACGTATACTTGAGGGGTGCAATTTTTATTAAGTTACCTCCCATATTACAGGTTTCGCTGGGGTTAAAAGAGCGTCTCAAATATGTTTTTGGGTTTTTCTTCAAGTTGTAAATATTAGTGAAATTTTAAGATTCCGCGACCACTTTGTACACGTCATTTTAAAGAAACCAGCTTAGGAATTTTACCCTATCTGTCTGCTACAGTGTTTATGGCACCTACGTGAAAGGTTGTTTACAACTTGTTGAATATAATTAGCTATATTCCCACAAGCTCTATCTTATTTAATTTACGTAATTCAAATTCATTTTGAGTTATCCAACTTCACAATACTCTTAATTATCAATACTTTTTATTTAATAATCCTACCTTTTTAATTGGATATCAAATTCATTCTTCTTCTTATTCTTCTTCTTTTTCTTAATCATAAGTTGTAGGATTTTCATCCTGTTTATTTCCAAAATCACTCCTCGGAGGAACCCGCCATAGCCTGTCTCAAGACAGGTTGAAAAAGGCTGAGGGGGAGTAGTAACATCTCGTAAAAAAAACCTTGGTTCAACTTGCCCCGCTAATAGTACCTTGTGAGGACCCCTTGCCAGGGTTACGGTGAAGACCTCAACGGCAGATACAGCGGAGGAGTCCTTCGGTACGGTGTACCTGACGGAAGAGGCAACTCTACATCTACTGCCTTGTAGATTGACAAACGGGCGGATTGGGTTCCTCAGTCCTGCAAGACAACCCATCTAGGAGAGACAACTCGAAATAAAACTGCGTGGGCTCACCTCAGGAGCTGGGTGAAGGCAATCGGCCTTGAGAGGAAACCCCGAATAATAAACTCGCCATGAAAACGGGCTAGCAACCCGCATCAAGGTGTATCTTATACATTGCTCGCAGTCCCAAGGATCAAGCCTCGGATCTAAGACGGAAACATACGACAAACGCTAGAAAAAGGTCTAAGATTTGGAAAAAGAAAAACATATTAATAATTTCTACATGGAATGTTATGTCCTGGTTTAAAAGGAGAGAAGAAATAATACAAGAAATAATAGAAACAGATATAAAAAATGTTCATTATCAGAAACAAAAAAGAAAGGAAAAGGTATGAGAAAAATTGATGATTATATATTTACATACAGTGGCCAACCGAAAGAAACTCGTGACAACGAAACTCGTCACCAACACGACGCACATTATAATTCGAGATCTAAAAACAGTGCCTTTTTTGTCACTCTGAATAACTTTGAGCTCATGTTCCTATTATGAATATAACAAAAATAATTTTAAGCTCGAGGAATAATATGAATTCTTTTTGAATAATTATTATGACAATATCCATTTTTGTTTTCTTTTTATTCCGTAGTTGAATAAAGAGCAAATACTTTTACACCAGATTATATACTTCGTTAAAAATGTACAAATAATGGCACATGACTTTGACTCACTAATTAGGTAAAATATCGCAAGAGAACGCAGAAAAGGATGGTTAATTAATTAGAGGGTAAGCAGGAAGCCATCGATGTACTCTGGCAAAAGTTATTCAATTCCCTTCGGTTTGTTAACAGCTCATTTTCTCACTGGGTAAGTTGGAATACACATGTCATTTTGCTACTAGGACTATAATATTAATTACGTAAAACCGTTCCCCAAAACATACTGCTACAGACGGTGTGTATACTGGAATCTATTTTGCAATACAAATAACACTGAGCAACAAAAATACTTTTTTTTGTCTCAAAAAAAATATATATGTGATTCTGATAGTATTTTTTATTAACCTGAATTCAAATATGATAACGGGTTTTCTCCATCACGCAAGATTTCCGAGAGATAGGAATTTATAATTTCAAACATTTTAATATTTCCTACATTCGTAACAACACAATATCCGAACATTCGGACTCACCTAGAAAGTATGAAATTACGGTTTTCTGCTATATTTCGCCTGTGGAGCATCCCTTTCGATGGTCCAACAATAATGGGCCAGCATATTAAGATTCCATTTGCCTTGATATATCTTTTCCATAGCTGAAATCGCCTGAGTTAGCTCATTTGATTTTATTATACAATGGACAAATGGACGAAAAAACGTTTATTAAAAAATAATTATTTAAATCCATTAAGTTAAATTGAAATAAAAAAGTGTGGGTGATGGAGAAATTCCGAATACATATTTGAAAACACGATAAAAACAGCATTACGTACAACTATTGTTACTCATGAGAAGACAAAAATCATGTTGACTAGTGTACGTTATGCCTAAAGGCACCTATTTTATGGTATTCAGTGCTGACGTCAATTCATCAAATCAGTAATTTTGCACGTATTAATTGATCGCGATATTATTGCCGTGGTACAAGTCAGAACTGATGTTTGGCACACAATGAGCGTTCGTTAGGATTACAAATTATATAAAGAAGAAATAGTCTATAACTCGGGGTTAACATAAACTAAGCGAGTTAGAGAAGACGAGATGAATCCATTGACATTATATTCGTCTGAAGGGCGGAGAAAAGTGTGTTTTTCTTTTACGATAAGTGTCAAAGGATTATAGTGTTTTTATTCATTCACGTATTCAGCTCCAAGGGAATATATTTCGATAATAAGAGCAATATAAATATTTTTTTTCTATTTATTTAGGAATATTCCACAATACAGTGTTTCTTCAACCCAAAGTAATTTTTCACAAGAAGTTCCTGTCTAAAGCATATTCTTCTCTCAAATCTCTAGTTTCTATTTTTTTTCGCAAAATTATAATATGTGCTATAGTTATGCACAAGGGCAAAAAACAATAGTTTGAAGACCGGGCATCGTTTATCACATGATTATAAATTGGCACTGAAGGTCAATAAACGTATTTTTAAATCAATTCAATATTGGGACATTATATTCTTTCTCTGTGAAGTCTTACTTAATAGGTACATGAAACAAACTACACTTGTTAAGTGAAAATATTATTTATATATAAATAACAGCTAGTATTTTTTAAAAAACAAAACTCTTGTCTTACATATTTACATTACAATATTGAATGAATAAAATTTGTTTAGAAAACAAACACATCACTAGTACTAAAATTTAGTTTAGGGTTCTTTCTCTCTAATAATCTCACGCACGCTCATTTGGCAAATTGAAAATTATGTTCTGAGTGTAATTTGAGTCAATAGAAGCCCATTATTCATATAAACACTTTGCAGATAAAATGTTGATATTATTCGTAATTTATTCCGTCTTTTTCTGACTTCGTTCCCACAAATTTCTACAGGGGAGAGATATTAAAACAGGGGACAAATTTCTATGACTTTGGGACAGTAAAACAATACCCACAGTCTATTTTGTCGCCCTTCATATTTTAGTTATCTTGACAGAACTTGAAACTGTTTTAATACTATATTTTCAGAATTCGTATGTAGATTTTATTCCTCAAGTTTTTAGAAAATCTTCCTCTTCAATTTTGAATTCGATGAAGGTCATTTCACCCACAATTGTACATGAAAGCACCCCTGCGCCATCACATTACTACCAGCGTGCTTAACCGTAAAATGCAAATTCTAGCTTTTCAAATTTTACATTTCAATTCTTCACTTGCTCTACGAATAAAAAAAATGGTTTCTTCATGAAAACGCATATTTTCACCAATCATTTCACCAGTTATTACCTAGATTAACATTGTTATTTTGCTAATCTAAGTATCTTCTTTAAATTAACTTGTGTTGTGTATAACTACTTTCTTGCTTATGTATCTTGCTTTTGTAAAAAAAAATAGTACTGTTTCTGGACACCCTTTCTAGCTGGATTCCTCCAATAATTCAAAAGTTATTTTTGGTACACATATTTTCAGATTAACTTTAAACATCTATCTTCTTGTTCAGATAAGTTTTAGATTATTTTAGTGGACTATTTAACTAATGCCACAAATGCTAGTCAATGACCAATCACGTTTCAATGAATTTTGATTTACAACCAACGACAGTCGTGTTTCACCTCGCTCTTTAACGATTTCTCTTTATCAGCTCCTGTTTTTGTGATAAAGAAAGCTCCTCCTTTTTAATGTTCTGAACAGGACAGAACATTATTTTTCTCCAACAAATACATGAATATAGCAAATAATGAACAGATTCCTTGATTTTACTTAGTTGTTTACTAAAAAGATATATGAATAACCCGTAATGTTGATTATGATATATAGTTTGATGTGTTTCATTATTTCTCCACTTGGGTACATTCTTACAATATTGCGATCTTAATTGGCAATAAATAACATGATCTAGTTGCAGTGAATGAACATAACCTCACATTTCTGATTTGTTTTCAAAAACATCGCCGTTTACATTAAATATATAAATAGTTTAAATAACTATAGTTAAACAATGATTTGTGAGTAAACAGCTTAATTTTATTCCTTAAATAATCCTAACAAATGCCACACTTGATTTCCCATTTATCGATAATTTGGAAATCACTCGTGGCATTACTTATGATAAATTCTATTCTACAATTTTGTTTTGTAATTTTGTAGTGTAATTCTATTAAAATTTAGTATATTTTCTTTTTATCTTGGCATTTACCTTTTATATGGTGATATATTTATAGCATATTTCCACTGTTTATACCTTTTGTTGCATTGTTTTTACGTTGTTTCTATTGGTAATCATCTTAGAGGTATTATTCGAGGAATGAAAGATTAACAGAGTGATTATTTATAATATGGCATAACACAAAGTAGAAACATTACTGTATCCACGATTTAAAATGAATCTGTTCTAGTAAATAAAGACATAAGTGGCTAAATACTGAATTAACTGATTCTAATGGTTTTAGATTAGAATTTAATTTAAATATATTGGTTTAAATATTTACAAATACACATTGTGCATTACAAACCCATGTATAACTAACTAACTCAGTGGCACTATCAAACCGGTAGGTTCATGGCCGCGCGGACGTAAGCTCTCCATATATCCCTATCCTGAGCCAATGTTTTCCAATCATCCCCTGTATAATCTACTTCCCTCAAATCATAGCTAATGTTATTCTCCCACCTAATTCTTGGTCTACCGACTGGGCGTTTTCCCTCTGGTTTTCCTACAAGAAGCTTCCATGCACGTCTTTCATTCTCCATTCGTACCACATGTCCTGACCATCGCAGTCTCCGAGACATAACTGATCTCATTATATCTGGCTTCCTATAAAGACCATATAATTCACTGTTATGCAGTCTTCTCCATTCGCCTGTCTGTTCATCTCTCTTTGGTCGAAACATTTTCCTAAGAACTTTATTCTCAAATACTCGTAATCTCCTTTCCTCCCTTAAAGTAAGAGTCCATGTTTCGCATCAATATAATATAACTGGTAGATTAATAGTTTTATATATTTTCAGTTTAACGTTTTTTTGAAAGGAGTTGGGAAGTCAATAGTCTCTGTAAAGCATAATAGTACGCATTTCCAGAATTGTTTAATTTTAAAGTCCCGTAACTCTCCTGCAAAAGATGAAACCTTAGACCCTCCTGTCTACAGCGCGGGACAAGCTTCTCAAAATTGTTCACACATACTTCTGAGTATTATTCGTGCCACGGTTTAACGGCCTCATTTCCTGGAAATGTAAAAAAATCTGCGGTTTCAACCACCCTCCTGAGTGTCACTTATCAAAAACCGACCGCCTTTTAACCCTCGTTAGGGAGAAAGATATGGATATATTCCGAAGTTGACGAATCAAATAACCGATCTTTTCACAGGTATGTGTATTTTAATATATAGCATAGAATGTTTTAATTTCAAAATCCTATTTTGAAAGAGTAATGTAGACGTGGCAACATTGGAAACTAAAACCATTGGCGCGTGGTAGTTGTAGGTGTTATCGTCGGTTTCTTAGGGGGTGAGAGAAGGTCACTGAAGTATGGCCTACCCCCTACACTATATATATTCCTTGCGCGTAATTTTGAAACACCCAGTGAATGATACAGAATGCATTAAAAATGAACTGCCTTTCACTTTAATACGCTCTATAACAATTTGATGGAATGTGAACGTATGTAAAGCCTTGTTATTTGAGAGGAACGCTGAAGAGCGACAAAAGTGAATAGTAATTTTATACAAAGAACTTCCCTGCGTAAACAGCCTTCATTTGCAAGTTGACAGGCGAATCGATAGCGCATTCATAAGTTTTAATGGCAACTTGTCTATCACGCAGACGTCTGACATAAAGGGAAGCGTAGCTTTATGTGAGATGAAAGTAGCTTCTTCAATTGTTATTCAAGAAGCTTGTTCAGATACTTAAACTAATAGACGTTTCAATTGTCAACAAGATCTGTCAAGATAATTTCACTATCAAAACATGGTTCAATTCTTCTAATTAAATTCAATCAAATTGAGTTGTTTGGTCTTATTACTCTGGAAATAGTACAAGTTACAAAAAAAACAGACTATTTAACACATGCCCCAAATGAGACTCAATGGCCAGTCACGTTTCAATGATTTCTGTTTTACAACCAATCAGAGTCGTGTTTCACGAAATATTTATCAGTGTTATAATTACCACATTAAAGAAGGATCTTCCTTTTTACACGCTTTATATTAGCTTGACCTGTATCTATCTATCTATCTATCTATCTATCTATCTATCTATCTATCTATCTATCTATCTATCTATCTATCTATCTATCTATCTATCTATCTATCTATCTATCTATCTATCTATCTATCTATCTATCTATCTATCTGTCTATCTATCTATCTGTCTACCTATCTATCTATCTGTCTACCTATCTATCTATCTGTCTACCTATCTATCTATCTATCTAACTATCTATATATCTATCTATCTAACTATCTATATATCTATCTGTCTACCTATCTATATATCTATCTGTCTACCTATCTATATATCTATCTGTCTACCTATCTATATATCTATCTGTCTACCTATCTACCTATCTATATATCTATATATCTATATATCTATATATCTATATATCTATATATCTATATATCTATATATCTATATATCTATATATCTATATCTATCTATATATCTATATATCTATATATCTATATATCTATATATCTATATATCTATATATCTATATATCTATATATCTATATATCTATATATCTATATATCTATATATCTACATATCTACATATCTACATATCTACATATACATATCTACATATCTACATATCTACATATCTACATATCTACATATCTACATATCTACATATCTACATATCTACATATCTACATATCTACATATCTACATATCTACATATCTACATATCTACATATCTACATATCTACATATCTACATATCTACATATCTACATATCTATCTATCTATCTATCTATCTATCTATCTATCTATCTATCTATATATCTATCTATCTATCTATCTATACTTATCTATCTATCTATCTATCTATCTATCTATCTATCTATCTATCTATCTATCTATCTATCTATCTATCTATCTATCTATCTATCTATCTAACTGAATTTTTTCAACGCGATTTTCATCCACTTAAAATAAATCAATCGACTTGAAATTTTGTATACATGTAAAGGACTCGTGACAATACAATAATTTTCATATTTATTTCCTAAATTCCTGGCCAGAATCATCAGAAAATAAAAAAAAGTGTCTTTGTATTTATGTAACGGAATCTTTGAACACGATTTTCACCCACTTAGAAACATAGGATAGACTTGAAACTTTGTATACTTGTATACGACCCGTGACAATACAATTTCATATTTATTTCCTAAAATCCTTGCTAGAATCATCAGAAAATAAAAAAAAAGTGTATTTGTAGTTATGTAATGGAATTTTTGAACACGATTTTCACCCACTTAGAAACATTGGATCGACTTGAAACTTTGTATACTTATAAAGGACCCGTGACACTACAATAATTTCATATTTTGTTTCTAAACTCCTGGCCAGAATTATCAGAAAATCAAAAAAGTTAAAACTGGTACAATAGGTTGCGGACTTATCGACTTTTTAGTCAATCGTTGTAAGAGCTCAGTTGGTAGAGCGTTGAGCTAGTGTAATGTGATTCTAGTAATCCATAGGTCGCTGGTTCAAATCCGGCTGGGGAGGATTGTTTTTTAGAAGAGTATTACTTTTAGCTCATACTTCAATAGTATGGAATTTAAAGAGATTTACATTTTTATCTTATTCTGTAAAATATTAAAACTAGAAAATAAAAAATAAATAATAGTTTTAAAAAACTAAAACAACACGCTTTATTAGAAAACCGAACTCAAAAATGAAAAATAATTTTAATTTCCAACACGCTTGGGAAAAATTTAAAGTGGTCAACAGAAGAATCATCTCCAACACATATAGAATAAAACTAGAGTTATCAACAAAAAGAAAATAATTTTACCATCAAAAGCGTGGGGTGCTTTTTATGATTTTCACATTTTCTTCTTAGAGACTTTACTTTTACCAATATCTGTTTATTATCAAATAGGCCTATATTATTTGATATAGAGCACCCCACGCTTTTGATGGTAAATTTATTTTCTTTTTGTTGATAACTCTAGTTTTATTCTATATGTGTTGGAGATGATTGTTTTGTTGACCACTTTAATTTTATCCCAAGTGTGTTGGAAATTAAAATTATTTTTCATTTTTGTAGTTCGGTTTTCTAATAAAGCGTGATATTTTAGTTTTTTAAAACTATTATTTATTAATATTCTGTACAGGGCTGACCATTATTTTGCAGTAACTGAGCCTGTGAGGAATACGGCTACCAGATTGTATATATAGTGCATCAATGTCAACACATGCCGCATGCGGGAGTTAATATAAAAACATTTATAGCAATTGATTATACCACCAAAAAAAGAAACCACTCTTTGCACTTTCTTAAATGTATTTTTTTTTCCAGAAAAATATAATTGTCATATTTACATCATACGACATGAGTAATGAATTAATATACAGTTTGATGTGTTTCATTTTTTCTCCACTAGAGAGCATTCTTACAATATTGCGTTCCTTTGGCAATAAATGGTATGATCTGGTTGCAGTGATAAACAAAAGAAGCAGATGAAGCGTACCTATCGCTTCTCAATTATTTTCAAACATCGCCGTTTACATTAAATATATAAATATTTTAAAATAACTATAGTTAAATAATGATTTGTGAGTAAACAGCTTAATTTTATTCGTTAAATAGTCCTAACACATGCCACTCTTGATTTCCAAATTCTCTAGATAAATTCACTCCTCACTTCGTGAGTCGTGATTTTATCGATAATTTGGAAATCACTCGTGGCATTACTTATGATAAATATCTTCAATAAATTATCTAAATATGCTACAGATTATTTTAAACTAACAAGGAAATGGGCAATAACGCTTCATATGGCAAATTGAAACGTAAGGTTAAATTCAACTTTCACTACGGGTCTTTACTGTTCCCTATCCTCAGATAGTTGAAACAATTCATATTTGCTCCAACACTCACAATGATATTATCATCGCATAAACGCATTTTCTTTCATATAAAGGTAATTTATAACCAAATTTCAAAGCATTTGCGCTGCATTTACTTTATATATATATATATATATATATATATATGGTATGATAAGAAAAATAAATGCCTGGACGGGATTCGAACCCGGATCTCTGAGTCCGTACCTCAGCGTGATATCCATTACACTACCAGGCGAATCCAATTCAAACACTTATTTTTCTTATATATGTATTATACTCTCCATTATTACTAGATGTCGCGAGAACACTGTCTTCACTGCCATTTAGTAGCTGACTATATCAAGTAAGCAAATTAAAGAGAATATTTATTTTACTTTATAGCAGTGACGCTTTATCGATGTTATAATTAAATCTTTAACATTGAGCAATGCAAGCTTAAAATGGTATAATAAAAAAAATAAATGCCTGGACGGGATTCGAACCCGGATCTCCGAATCTGTACCTCAGCGTGATATCCATTACACTACCAGGCGAATCCAATTCAAACACTTATATTTCTTGTATATGTATTATACTCTCCATTATTACTAGATGTCGCGAGAACACTGTCTTCACTGCCATCTAGTAGCTGACTATATCAAGTAAGCAAATTAAAGAGAATATTTATTTTACTTTATAGCAGTGACGCTTTATCGATGTTATAATTAAATCTTTAACATTGAGCAATGCAAGCTTAATATGGTATAACACACACACACACACACACACACACACACACATACATATATATATATATATATATATATATATATATATATATATATAATGGAGAGTATAATACATATATAAGAAAAATAAGTGTTTGAACTGGATTCGCCTGGTAGTGTAATGAATATCACGCTGAGGTACAGACTCAGAGTTCCGGGTTCGAATCCCGTCCAGGCATTTATTTTTCTTATCATACCATATTAAGCTTGCATTGCTCAATGTTAAAGATTTAATTATAACATCGATAAAGCGTCACTGCTATAAAGTAAAATAAATATTCTCTTTAATTTGCTTACTTGATATAGTCAGCTACTAGATGGCAGTGAAGACGGTGTTCTCGCGAAAACTAGTAATAATGGAGAGTATAATACATATATAAGAAAAATAAGTGTTTGAACTGGATTCGCCTGGTAGTGTAATGGATATCACGCTGAGGTACAGACTCAGAGATCCGGGTTCGAATCCCGTCCAGGCATTTATTTTTCTTATCATACCATATATACCATATATATATATATATATATATGTACTCCACTTTGGTCTTTGTATAATTTGAACTTTAAAATTTGTATCTTATTAAACAGTGGCCCGCAACTATATTTTTCTTATCTTTAAGGTTTTTGGGGTTTTTCAAGTTTTATTTTTCTTTTTTTAATGATGGTATATTATTATCACTAATAATTTTTCTAATAACGTTGAGTGTATCGTATTTTGCGTAGGTTTTGTCTGTTATATTGAGTTTGTTTAAAACTATTTCGCTTCTTACTATCATATTTTGTATTATTTATTTTTTGTTATTTGTAGGAAACGTAATAGGCCAAGGGTCATTTAGGCCTGTCGTGCATGCAGAGGAGCAAAATTGAATTTATATTTTTGTTGAAGTAGTCGAATTTCATTTTTGTTGAATGTTTTTGTGGTTACTTTAGCAACTTTCTGATAGTCTTTATTATTAGAAAAATTATCAGGTTTCTTGTTATCTGTTTTTAATTTGTCTAATTTATAGGGTAAAATTTTTAAATTGAAATAATTTTGGTTGTATCATATTTGGCGTGGGTTTTTGTTCAGGCCTATAGCTATTTCGCTTCCTGCTATCATATTTTGCATTATTTCTTTTTTGTCATTTGTAGAAAAATTAAATTTATATCCATATCGAAGTATAGTCGGATTTAATTGTTGTTGAATGTTTTTGTGGTTAGAGTAGTAACCTTATGATAGTCTTTATTATTGGACAAATAATCAGGTTTCTTGATGTATTTTTTTAATTTGTCTAATTTATAGAGTACAATTTTAAAATTGAAACAATTTAACCTCAGCGGTGTTCAAACATGATTATTGAAAGCATCGATTCATTGTATAATGTCGGTACCTAAGAATGTGTGGGCCCCATTTCGATTCTTGGTCGTTAATTCCCACACAAAGACGATCACATAATAACGTCTTCACTAATACCTCTACGTAGAACATTACAAACTCTATTTCATATACTACCTTCATCATCCGCAACTGGAAATCCTCACCACAGGAAATCAGGGGCTGCCGAATGTATTCTATCATATTCAATTACAATTCAAATAAATATAAAATTATATTTGTTTTATCTTTAACGTGAACAAGTCATTACGTTCACGCTCAAGGCGCATGAAATATTAGTGTTTCTTGTTTTATTACTATTGATTAGATAAAGAAGATAAACAAGAAAGTGATATTAAGAACAGAGTAAATAAAGGTAGAACAATAACAGCAATGATGAATGGAGTCTTACGGAACAGACATATAACCAGGAAAAATAAGTTACAAATATATAATTCAATAGTGGGAAGTACTGTCACATGTGGAGCTGAAGTTTGAAAATTCAACAAAAACTTATGTCGATGGAAATGGATTTCTTGAGGAGAGCAGCAACGTGTTCAAAATTAGACAAAATAAGAAATACTGTCATAAGTGAATAAACGAGTATTGGTTATCAGTAGTATATTAGGATCTACGGTATAAGCAATTAAATTGGTATGGGCACGTACAACGAATGCAAGAAGAAAGATTACCCAGGAAAACATTGGAATGGTGTCCACTTGGAAGAAGGAGGAGAGGAAGACCTCGAAAATCGTGGATGCAGGAAATAAGAACTGGACTGGAGGATATGGATTGGATGGAGGGAGAGAGTGGAGAAAAAAAATAAAACTTTAGGCACAGAAAGGTGTGTAAACATTAAAATTCTGTATATAAATAAAATTATTGTTATTGTTATTATTATTATTATTATTATTATTATTATTATTATTATTATTATTATTATTATTATTATTATTATTAGCCGGACATTGGTATCTGAATTTATATTTGCTCTAACGTCGACTTGATTATTACCCAGTGTAAGGTACAAATATTAATTGGTGATTCTTGTATAATTTATCATGTTTATATTATTATTATTATTATTATTATTATTATTATTATTATTATTATTATTATTATTATTATTATTATTATCTTAAGTATTATTAATGTTATTATCGTATAAAATGTTTGTTTGTACATGAAATATACATTGCTACATTTAATGAATCTTTAACTGTTTATAATTAGTATAGTGTTTATCTATATTTGTCAAATATTTATTTGTATTTGTGCTGGTTGAATGGAAGAGAAGCCTTATGGCCTTAACTCTGCCAGAATAAATAAAACATTATCATTATATTATTATTATTATTGTCATCAGTATACAGTTATTCATAATTATATTTTAATTACTTACTTTCTATATGGAAGGAATTGCAATAGCACAAACTTCCTAAGTAAGAATTGTTCCTATTTATTTTCCTCGCATATAAGGCAAATATCAGAAATATTTAAGGCCCAATTAGTCTACAAACAGTATAAGACCTTCACAACACCAATGTCATAATCGCCTTGTTTAGTGTAAATATTGGTCGACTGATCTTCGAGACTATTTTGAGAACATCACTTATCTTGTGCTCTAGAAATTATCAAATGTACGTCGGATTCGGCCACCAATGAAAATAGTCAACCTATTATAATTTGTGTTGGTGTCGTATTACTGCGTGCATATACATCGGGTGAGGCTATTGGCAGCCAATCAGGAGTGAGTTTCAGCTTGTCGTGAATTTATTGCTCTTTGTGGTTCGGAAAATAATTTAGTATCTTCATAATTTATACAGCATAATTTTATATTCATCCTATATTCCTGATGTTGTGTGTTTAGTTTTATCTATTAGTATCCTGCACTAAGCTTTGGGCATTACCTAAACACCATGACAAGCACGGAGTAATGTGTTGATATAAGGATGGGAGACTTAATGGCAACTAGTGGGTTCGAATCTCGGATGATTCCCTTGTTATTTTTTTTAAATATACCGACGATAAAAAATTAAAGCCGGATAGAAAATTGACCATAGTTGCAACTCAAATTCGTGGTATATTTTTTTATAATCATCACTTATTTGCCTACTTTCTCCGACTACGATCGCACTAGTGCTCCACTTGAATTGACGTCGGCACCTAGAGATATAACTCATCAGGGCGGCGATCTCTCTAATAGCTTCACCGTCCTGTTGGATGAAATCAAAAGTGTGGTACAGCACATTCCTACTGACTCTTTCTTGTAACAAATTAAAGATGTTCCAATGACAAATAAAAATATACGGAGGTCCCTTTGCGCAAAAACGGAAGACAGCCAAACTTAGTGTACTCAGCCTTCCAAATCCAACTCAAGTTCTGGTACCGGCTGTGCCAGTTCACAGTAAATTTGAAATTCCTTCAATTACAACCGTTGCCGTCGTCATACCTTTAGTTATTGCTGCGCCATCTCATAATAGACATGTCCCTAACGGAAAAAAAAAATTCTAGCAAGTCTTCCAGTGTGAAAGAAACACAAGCTAAACAGTCATACCGACACTGTTAACTCAACAGAAAAGTGATCACCGCCCTCCACCAATGATGGTCATTGGTCAAGGGGACATTTTGAGTATTAATAAAGAACGTATGTATAAAATTAAAGGAGACCTCATGGTGGTAAAATACACGTGAAGGCTTGCGGTATTACGCAACCTCAACGGTTATGTTAAAATAACTTAATTTTACTTTGGTTTATTGGGTAAGCAATACTATACGTACAAAATGAAGCATGAAATACCAGTAAGGATACTGCTAAGAAGATTCCCATCCAACATCCTTATTAGTATAATCAACACTGAACTCTTCTCTACTCAAAATCCCCTAAAAATCATTCGAACGATCTCCAAAAAATAAAATAAAAATACTCTTATCTCGAGCTAAAGAATGCTGACTCTGACCGAGAGTCTCCTGTCTCGTCTCTTATACACGATAGTTTCCTTAGAGACGTACAATCCAAGATCTACACATAAGCAGTGCTTCAGATGCCTGAATATTAATCACACATTCGCAGGATATATCCTGAGACCAGGTGTAATTTGTGCCCAAGCACATAACGATAAAGAGTTCCGCGATACTAACTGAAAAATGAAAATTCATGATCGCACACTTGTGGCAAGTCAGGGCATCCTGCGTCCTACCGCAGCTGCTAATTCGACGATGCTACAAATGCAGCTTTACTGAAGAACAGGATCTAATCCTCAATCCCGAACTTTTATTTCCAGGAAAATCTGTAATTTCATTTCCTTGAGTTCAATTTTACCCCTGCAACCTCTACAGCAAATGCAGCTGGAGCAAGTATGCTCGGTTACAGACTAAGCCTGTCAACCTACTCCCCCTTCCTGAACATGCTCTTAAGGTGCTCCAGAACATCCAACCAATACTTGTAGCTTGTCATGTCCCATGAATCTATTTCTACTGGTAAATTTATGTTTCAGCGACCATTTGTAAATTCACATATGGAAGCTATCCCAACGTCATGTCATGTATTACCAGATGTAGCTGTAACTCGTATATATATATATATATATATATATATATATATATATATGGTATGATAAGAAAAATAAATGCCTGGACGGGATTCGAACCCGGAACGCTCAGTCTGTACCTCATTAATGGATAACAAGCTGAGGTACAGACTCAGAGTTCCGGGTTCGAATCCCGTCCAGGCATTTATTTTTCTTATCATTCCATATTAAGCTTGCATTGCTCAATGTTAAACATTTAATTATAACACACACACACACACACACATATATATATATATATATATATATATGAGTTCCCGCTACATCTGGTAATAATAGAGAATATGTATAAGAAATATAAATGTTTGTTCTGGATTCGCCTGGTAGCGTAAGTGGTAGTGCACTGAGATATCAACTCAGAGGTCCGGGTTCAAATCCCGTCCAGGCAATTATTTTTCTTATCTTGTCATATATATGAATTAACTATATTATTCCAGAGAGAGATATTGATAGTCTTCTGTTAAATTAAACACACTTAAAACATAAAGATACATTCAAAATTCCAAATCATTATATACATCGCACTGACAGAATAAACGGTCCCTTTGGAGGCACTGCAGTTGGCCATAGAGTGGTCCCACTTTCTGGGTTTCTACTTATTGAATCCATCAATTTCACCTCCCGAAAAAAATGTTCATGGCTTCAGTCTACAAATCCCCTAATTGATGATTAACCAGGCAGGACATAAACATTCTCACATCTATTTCTCGAAGCATTTTGCTAGCACGATATTTCAGTATTACTTACATTTTTTTTTGGAATTGTTGTGTCCAAAATTATTCTGGCGCCACTCTTCAACGTTTCTGCCATATCGATTATATATAAATCTCTGCTCCAGGAGAACATATCTCATTCCGGCACTTTTTCTATGGTAGACGCCCTGATACAATAGATGTATCTCTCTCGAAGAAAGCTCCTACTTCTCCTCATATCACTAATGTTACAGACGCACTCGAATCTGACCACACTCCAATATTATTTAAAACGCCATCTTCCTTTTTTATCTTCACCTATTAATGTAATAAATTCTCACATTGATGGCAGAAGTACACAAACATGCTTAACCTATGAATTAAGGCAAAACGTTATCGCCAGTTCACAGAACAACTAGAATACACCATTCGAAATTTTGAGGCAACACTAAAAAGCATTAACACTTCCACTAACACGAACAGATTTCCCATCACAAACAAAATACACAGGAACCAAACTTCAAAATCATTTAATAAAAAACGAAGATATTTCAAACATTTTTGGTTCTCTCAAACATAAAAAAATGCAATCGCTATGCACATCTGGAGCGGACTCGACTGCGAAAAGTAAAAACTAAAAAAAAGATAAAAAACGCAGACTGGGATATATCTCTCCGCCAGTATACAGAAAGAAAAAAAACTATCTGACATAATAAAATGGATAAAAAAAAGTTTGACATCTCCTCCTCTTTAAGCGTTACTCTCAAATGGAGTTTGGACTAGCCATTCCCATGATAAAGCCCAATTCATACCACAAAATCTGGCATTGCTTTCCGTTGGCATGTACACACCACATCAGTTTCTTCAGTTAAAATACATATTCAATAAGTACTTTCTGGAAGTTCCTATCTCTCTTACTCTTCACGATATATATTTTTCTGAACTTAAATATTTTTACAAAACCTTTCCAACCACCGTGTCCGTGACCCTGACCGCATGAATAATTTAGCGGTGTAACATATTCTTAACAAAGCATCTATCTATTTTCTGCAAATAATGAAGCTTATTTCAAGTTCTATTATTTTACGGAAGTATGGAAACGAGCGAAAGTTATCCTAAACCCGGTAAAGAACCTTCCATCCCAGATAATCTGCAACCAATCAGTCTTCTATCAGCACTGAGCAGAATACTGGAGAACCTTACTTTGGCTTGACTTAAATCTAAAGCTTCGGAGAGAGACCTTTTTACCACATCTTGAATTTGGCTATAGAAAGTCCTATAGAAGATCTGCTGCAAATTTATAAACTGATTGACCAGATTTTCCTCGACAACTAAAGTATTCTATGTCATTAATAGTTTCTTATCTGACTTTTCTATCTTGCACAATTCACATTTCAATCTTTAACCCTAGATTTAATCAAATATTATGTTAATAATAATTATAATTTAGACATATCATGTATAGTTATGTATATTGTAATTTAGATGTAAAAATCATTTTTGTATTTTTTTTAACCTGGTTGAGTGGTAGACAAGGTTTTAAGGCCTTAACTCTGCCAGGTAAAATAAAGCTATTATTATTGTTTATTATTATTAATATTATTATTATTATTAATATTTATATTATTATTATTATCAATATTATTATTATTATCATTATTATAGTCACGGGCTTTAACTCCAAAAGAAATACTGGTAATATGCCTTGATAGGTACTCTATATCCTTGATTGATTACGAAACTTTTCATATGATTCAGAGACAAAAATATTCTCAGGACAAGTTTTGTTCCTTTAAGGCTTCAGTAGTCGCGTGGTACAAATAAATTGCATTCTTTTGGAGCGGTTAAATTAAGATAGAGAGGGAGAGAAAAACAGTGAGAAGGGGGGAGGGAAAATCAGAGGATCTACCCATCTCAATATCTTAAATTCACGTATCCTTAGTAGAGTTTATATTAGAAGAAAAATAAACTCAACATAGTTATATGAAGAATATTTAAAATCTAACATAAATAAAATAAGCAAAATATATATTGCATTTTTTTAAGTTTAATGAACGTTTGATTAGGTAATATTGAAGAGAAATTTGTATTGTGTTATAATTTGCAAATCGTAAAATAATTTATTTCAGTTACAGTAAAATAATATTACTTGATAACGCTGACCATATTTTCTAATTCATACTCTCATAACTATGTCAATTGTTGGTGTCGTGAGGTCAGCGTTACTGCTACAGACAAAGTGGCCCGCGTTTGATTAACGAACGTGGATAGGTGTATGTTTCTGTATAGAAAATTATTTACAACATTCCATCAGAATTTGTTTGTGTCAGATCTATTTATGTATAAGAAATTGGTTAAAATTTTAAAACAAGTGAAATCACAAAATGTTACCAAAAATAGTAAACATAAAGCAATATTTATTTATTATCTTTTGGAATAAAATAAAACAAGTTGAAATATACCTTCTTAGGTAAGATCCGTCGTCCTCAACTTATAAAATATGTATTCTTTATGCCTATAGGCCTAACGAATACATACTTTATAAGTTGATGACGACGGATCTTACCTAAGAAGGTATATTTTAACTTATTTTATTTTATGACTCTCCACCTCAACGGTTTTAACAATGAATTTTATTAGTATTGATCTTTGAGAATTACAAAGTAATTTACAGAATTAAAATATGCTAATAAATAAAATAGATTGTGTTTAAAACTTGGACACACATTTTATCTATATAGGGACAAGATATAACAAATCGTAAGACACTTAAGTAAGTAAACCTGATTCCCGAGTAGATTCATTAAGTTGTGTGATAACCGATATGTGTGCAGCAGATTTTCTAAGAGGTGCAGTGGATCCAGGCAAACTTTTAGTTTGTGTTAAATAACACCCTCCATGGTATCTTTACCTTGTCGTGGTGGAGTGACTTGCATGCTTAAATAATTTTGAGAGTTATGCCGGAGATAGCATTTCTGCCGAAATCCCGTTAAGGCGGAGAACAAAATATCATTGGTAAAAAGAGTACTGATTTTTCACCGTGAAAATACAATCGTCCGTTAACGCGGTCGTGTATACAATGGCTAATTTTCCGGAGGTAAAATAGTCCCCACCCGTAGACCGGAATGAGGGAGTACTTCATGGAAAGCAAGGCAAACTCCAAACACAGGGACATGTTCCTAGAAACTTGGAGCGTTAGGATATTATATAATAATGCACACTAAAAATATTAAGGCAGGAATTAGATAAATCGCCCTTGGAAATAGTTGCTTTACAGGAAGTTAGATGGCCGGGAGAAGGAAGCTCTGCATTATTCTATGTGGGTGCAGCGAGACCTGAAATTAATTCTTTAGCCTAACGGAGGATCCTCTACGCTATCTGATGCGTCACGTTTCTCAGCGATATGGTTTCACACATAATTCTAAAGGGTAAACGACTAGATTTAGTAATCATAAATGGGCATCGTACCGTAGAAGATAAGAGTGACAATATAAACTCCGAGCTTTATGAGGAATTAGAATGCATAGCTGACAATATAAACTTTGAGCTTTATGAAGAATTAGAATCCATAGCCTATTTAATACGCTTTTGCTGTATCACATAAAACTGTATTAGGGTATTTTAATGCAAAAGTGAGACGGGAAGATATATTTAAGTTAAAAATAGGCAAATTCAGTCCTCATGAAGATAGTAGCATAAATGACATTTGATTGTTTAACTTTGAAACATTAAATCATATTATTGTTAAGAGGCCAATACTCCAGCATAAGCATACTCATAAATACATCTGAACGTCTCCAGATGGCGAAACTCCAAACCAAATCGATCGTATACCGATAAAACGGATAAATGCTGGTACTGGAGCATCATGGATATCAGATCAATTATAGGGACAGATCGAAATGAAGATAATCATCTGGTCAGGATGGAAATCAGAAATCAAAAATCGCGCAAAGCTTATGAAAGATATGGACGCTAAAGATTATTCTGAAAAATTTGAACTAAGAATACCAGATCGAAATAGCTAATATATTTGAAATACTATAGTCTTCAGATGAAAATGTGGCAATCTAAGTAGAAAATGATATAAACAAAGAACGGAAGTCTATAAGATGTAAGTCTGCTATTAAATTATCAGTATCAAAAACCGTACGTTATTTAAAAATTAGCCATGCGACACATTGTTTTGATGAGGGCTGTCACGACAATGTAGAAAAAAGAAAAAAAAACACTAAAAATAAATTTGTTATTCGAAACAAATGGAGTAAATTTAGAACCAATGGTTGTCATCAGACGGAAAAACTATTACGTTAGGAATGAGTAAAAAGAGAGAATATTTGAGAGAGAGAGAGAGAGAGAGAGAGAGAGAGAGAGAGAGAGAGAGAGAGAGAGAAGAGAGAGAGAGAGAGAGAAGAGGGAGGAGAGAGGAGAGAGAGAGAGAGAGAGAGAGAGAGAGGAGAGAGAGACAGAGACAGACAGAGACAGAGAGAGACGATTAACGATCTTAAAATGAAAAAAAAATGTGCATTACAATTATATCAGGGAATTAGGTAAAAGAGTAAAGGGTTTGATGCTAGAATAATCGTAATTAAGAATGAGAATGGGGATATGATTGCACATTCTAGAAATCTATTAAATAGACGGTAAGGGACATTAAATGTACGTGCAGAAGAGGATATTGTAACGGATTATTTACAGACAGCAGAAATATTAGTCACTGAGCATCAAGTGTATTGGATGTTGAAACGGCGATAAGAAATTAAAGATGTACAAAGAATCATGTTCGGATGGGATTCCAGTAGAAACAATAAAAGCAGATGGAGGAAAATTGATGGACAAAATATGTCGGTTGACTGGAATGATTAGTAAAAGAGAAGCACCTCCAAATGAATGGATGTGATAGATTATAATAGATAATTGTAGTATTAATGTAAAAAATAAGGAGACAATAATGTTTGCAACAACTACAGGGGCATCTCATAACTTTCATTTTCATATAAAATTCGATAAAATAGGCATATATTAGTTTCCAGACGTACTGCATATATTGATGACGTAATCGGTGATTACACTGAGCAACAAAAAATAAACTTTTTTATCTCAGAAAGAAAAATATGTGATTCTGATAGTATATTTTCTCCTGAATTCAAATATGATATCGGTTTTTCTCCATCGCGTCAGGTTTCCGAGAGACAGGAATTTATAATTTCAAACTCATTAATATTTTCTACATTCGTAACTATACAATATTCGAACATTAGGACTCACCTAGAAAATAAGAAATGACGATTTTTTGCTATATTTCGCCTATGGGGCATCCCTCTTGATGGTCCAACAGTAATCGGCCAACATATTAGGATTCCATTTATCTTGATATATCTTTTCCATAGCTGAAATATCCTGATGAAAGTGTTCCCCGTTTCTTTTACAATGGACAAATTGACGAAAAAACGTTTATTAAAAAAGTAATTATTTAAATCCATTAATTGAAATTGAAATAAAAAACTGTGGGTGATGGAGAAATTCTGAATACATATTTGAAAACACGATAAAAATGCATTAAGTACTACTATAGGTGTGGGGCACGCCGTAGCGTAGTGGTTAAGGCACTGCGCTACAAGCCGGAAGGTCGAGGGTTCGAGTCCCGGTGGGGTCAGGATTTTTAAACTGACCAAAACCTTCTGGCGGCACTATGGCCCTGGGGTCGACTCAGCCTCTAACTGAAATGAGTACCAGACGCTTGTTCTGGGGTAAAGGCGGCCGTCACGCAGGGCTGACAACCCGGCTGACATTAAGTGCCGATTGTCAAGAAAAAGTGGGAGCCTTAACCTCCTACTACCCCAAGGGCCTCCTGAGGCCTGTAGTGGGATCACTTTACTTTACTACTATAGGTACTCATGCGACAAAAATCATGTTGACCAGTGTTATCAATATGGATTTATAATTAATTTGTCTACGATATATTGTAATCATAAATTACCAATAGATGTACTGAACCACGTCTGCTACCTGTGCTGAAAAACGGATACGACAAGCGAGTGAAACGATTACAAAGGGTATGTTGGTGGATGTTTCTCGAGCGACGCGACGTTTCGTCGTTGGAAAACGTGTTTACAGATTGATGGAGGTCATGTGAAACACTGACTTCGTAGCAGAAACTGAATTATATTTGTTTAGTTATTCTGACTACGTTAACCCAAACATTTTCTTGCACTCTTTGAGCTCACAGTAGATACAATTTTTAGTATAACATATATTTTCGAAACGAAAGGGCATTATACTGGCACAATGCATCAAATAGGTCTACAATTATATTAAGAGCGGATTCTAAATTCCTCAAAATATCTATAGGAATGTGTCTAAATGGCAGAAAGAGTGCGTTGCGATCAGCCAAACAGTTTTAAAATACTTTTGTAATTCACTATGTTTAAAGTAACAATATATAATATCTCCTCTGCCATTAAATTTTGTACTAGATTTTCCTCTTCTTCTTCTTCACTTCCTGGTTTAGGTAAGAGTTGCCTGTTCCGTCTTCACTAATAGATCTAAGACAATCTCTTCCGAGGACGTCCGACATCTCTTCTTCCTCTTGGAAAATAATGGAAGATATTATTTGGTAATCTACTTTCTTCCATTCTTTCTACATGTTCTTTCCACTGTATCTTGTTGTTAAATATATTTTCTTTTATAGAGTAGATCTGCAGTTCTTCACGGATATCCTCGTTTCTTATCTGGTCCATTCTAGTGCAGCCTTTTACTCTTCTTAAAAATTTCATCTCGGCTGCTTGGATTTTACTTTCTTGTTTGGTAGTGGTAATCCAAGATACCATACAAAAGGACAGGGACAGCCATTGTTTTATAAAATTTTAATTTTGTTTGTTTATGGGCTTTATTATTCAATATTCTATTTATTGTACCACATATAGCTTGAAACTGATGTGTTTTGTGTTCAATATCATTATCATACCCATAGCTGATGTTACATCCTAAATATTTAAAGTGTGATACTTGTTCAATAATTTCGTCTCTAATTACTATTTTTGCACGCAGAGTATTTCTTCCACAAAATGCCATTACTTTTGTTTTACTTATTGATTTTAAAATTATAATCGCTACATATTGCATTTAGTTTGTACTAGAACATGCCATCAAATCTTTAGAGGATGATGATTACCTACTTCTCAATGGTATTACGATGCTGTTAATTTAGCTGGTGATGTAGTATTATTAGGTGATAACGAGGAGATAGTAAGGCCCAACAAGCAAACTCTCTTGAGTAAAATTAGGAAACTGGAAATTTAATACAGAAATATATTATATCTTGTAAATGGACAATCAATTACAAATAAGGGAAAATTTGAATAACTCTCTGAATTCAAAAACCTAAGAACAATAATTCCTACAGAAATGGGATGCACAAAAATTAAACTTAGGCTCAATTCAGGATGTGCATGAAATTATGTTGTACAGGGACTCGTGTCGTCCCAATGTCTCTCGAAAATCTTCTTATTTCGAACTCAAAATACATAAAATTTTATTATTCTAATTATATTGATGCGAAACATGGACTCTTAAATTAAGGGAAGATAAGAGTTTACGAGTATTTCAGAATAAAATTCGTACGAAAAATTTTGGACAGTAGAGAACTAAGTAGACAGACGAATGGAGAGGTCTACATAACAGTGAGCTACATGATCATTGAGATGTAATAAGAATAGTTATGGCAGGTAGACTCCTTTTGGCAGGGCATATGGCACGAACGAGGAATGCGAAAGATAAATTGAAACTAAATATAAGAAAAACAGAGGAAATGCACCCAGTATGTAGGCCAAGAATGAGATAAGCGATTAACAATAACCATGATTTGAGTAAAGATTATACAGGATATGTTTGAAGATATTAGCTCAGGATATGGATTCATAGAGAACTATTGTCTTCGCGTCCTTGAACCTAAGAGTTTGATCGTGCCAGTGAGTCAGATAGCTTGTTCTGCTTTTTTTTTTAACGAGAGTGCTCATACAAATAATAAATTACTATTAAAGTTGTGGCGAGTACTACCACGCTCTGATAACTATTAGACGTCACTGCTACCTTCCGGGATCGCTGGGTTATGATACTGCTGTACTTAGTAAAGGATTCCAAACATTCAACGAAGTTATTTACGACAAAACAGCCTGCCTCGGGCCCATAGAAGGCGGCTAACCATTCATCTTTCTGTTTCCACTTGAACATGCATATGAGTATAACACTGATTATAATTTGCATGGACTGACCTAATTTCGTTATGGGATAGAGAACAATGGCTATTCTTTAAATAACAACAATGGGCGTAACATAAAATATTGGTTTTTTAATACAAAAATAAGTGTGGATTATTATAAAAAAATAAAGTAATATAAATAACAGAACTATATCTTGGAACAATCAATCAGAGCCCAATAATAAACAAAACATAATAAGATAACGACGTACCATTCAAACAATCACACTCAAACGTCTCTAAGCAGAATCGAAAGTCCTTCTTCCATGCCGACTTAGATTAAATTAAATCCAACCATTCTTCGGTGTACAATCCACATGCTTATCTTCTGCATTACCATGCTAACTTCACCCTTCGCATGGTACACCAGAGTAGGATTCCAACACTGAATCCACTCATAAAGAACCCAAACGCCACTTGTTAGGCCGATCGACTGACTGTTCAAGTCAACTGAGATTACCGAGCATATATCAGGTTCGCCAGGAGAAGGGATGTGCGCTACCAAGATGCGCAATGGAAAGGGTAAAGAAGGAAGGGGTAACCACACGGAACACAGGAAACATTGGCAGGCTTCACAAATGTTCGTAAGCGGGAAGGAGCACGAAGAGAAGATGATAACTGAACCGCAAAAGGCACTTTCGGTTCAATAGCTCCCGCTACACCCTCCGGGTTAAAAAGAAAAAGTCCATAGACTTCCAAATAAAGTCCAGAGAAGCAATCCCACGTTGGGAGGGGAAACATAAGCACTATTGGATTCCAGCGGTAACTTCAAAGCAAATTTTCCATCGTCCCCAATATCACGATCACCACACCTGCTTTCATGTAGACTATTCCAGCGCTGAAAAATAGACTCCAATTTGATTACTCCATTGATCAGCCGCCATAGCACAACATTGCGGCGTTCCAGGTGAAGACTCGGGTGAACGATAATCCTCGGATTGCCGGATCGCAATCCCGTTCCACTGCTTTCCAGGAATCCATAGTTCCAAAGCCACTATGTCGGTCAGCTGGGCACTCGGGGGTCGGCCGGATCCTCCAAGCGCTCGACTGCCGAACACTCCAGGCATATAGACTGTAGAACTGCCAATGTTTAAGGAAAGGTAACTGAAACAAAGAACAGGCGCAAACAGGAAAGCAGAACCATAGATATGCTAATTTAACATGTGTCATAATACATTTATAACCAACAAACTTGAATTTACTCGATATCAGTACACATTTTTAGCTGACTCACATGTTGTTTCATAACATGGCCACTGACGTTTTCTAATTCCAGAGTTACTGGTGTTAGCAAGCGTTTTACAACATAGGGTTCAGGCCATTTGAACATAAGTTTTCCCATACGTGGCTCATCCGTAATACATCCTACTATCCCAAACGAAAATATATACATATATAAACAAACTACGTAAACTAATGTGTTTACATCACCTTCAACTTCTATACCTAACATGCCTAATTCACAAACGAGTTTATCTCTGGACATCACATCCACCCAGCTAGGCATGTTTATAAAGTATGATAGACACAAGATGTAAACAACAATAAGGGAACGTAGTATTACTTGCATAAATCAGTCTCTATTTTGGAAGAAAGAAAGATGAATCAATGTTTACGTAAAGTACAACAAACACGTAAACCAGTACTTAATAACTTCAACATAAGTACAGCATATCTTTCAATATAAAGTAAACACTTTATTACCATATGGGCGCAATTAAACCCAAAAACCAAACCCATAACCACGCTCTGAGAAACCATTTGTGGCGAGTACTACCACGCTCTGATAACTATTAGACGTCACTGCTACCTTCCGGGATCGCTGGGTTATGATACTGCTGTACTTAGTAAAGGATTCCAAACATTCAACGAAGTTATTTACGACAAAACAGCCTGCCTCGGGCCCATAGAAGGCGGCTAACCATTCATCTTTCTGTTTCCACTTGAACATGCATATGAGTATAACACTGATTATAATTTGCATGGACTGACCTAATTTCGTTATGGGATAGAGAACAATGGCTATTCTTTAAATAACAACAATGGGCGTAACATAAAATATTGGTTTTTTAATACAAAAATAAGTGTGGATTATTATAAAAAAATAAAGTAATATAAATAACAGAACTATATCTTGGAACAATCAATCAGAGCCCAATAATAAACAAAACATAATAAGATAACGACGTACCATTCAAACAATCACACTCAAACGTCTCTAAGCAGAATCGAAAGTCCTTCTTCCATGCCGACTTAGATTAAATTAAATCCAACCATTCTTCGGTGTACAATCCACATGCTTATCTTCTGCATTACCATGCTAACTTCACCCTTCGCATGGTACACCAGAGTAGGATTCCAACACTGAATCCACTCATAAAGAACCCAAACGCCACTTGTTAGGCCGATCGACTGACTGTTCAAGTCCACTGAGATTACCGAGCATATATCAGGTTCGCCAGGAGAAGGGACGTGCGCTACCAAGATGCGCAATGGAAAGGGTAAAGAAGGAAGGGGTAACCACACGGAACACAGGAAACATTGGCAGGCTTCACAAATGTTCGTAAGCGGGAAGGAGCACGAAGATGATAACTGAACCGCAAAAGGCACTTTCGGTTCAAAGTGAATAATGCTAGGAGTTGTAATATTCCCATTATGCTACAAATATATTAAGATATATTATATAAAATGTTGTCAAAATTAGTACATATCACAAATAAGGAAATTAGAAACATAATGGAAGCAGAATAAAATATAAATGAAAGAATTGAGAAGGAATTAAAGTGCTTAGGACATGATTTAACCCGTAAGCACACGCGCCAGGGTAAAAAATACCCAGACGTTATTCTTTTTGTTGGCAACACTGTGTTTGAATTTAAATTTATCTGCCGCTTTCAGTACCTTTCTTTCAGATATTTTTGCATTGTTGTATGTAAGATTTAGTTAGTTTTCCTGTGACTGCAGGAGTTTATGCATGCATATATCAAGATTGGGTAAGAATTACCCAGCGCGTGTGAATAAGTAACATAAATAATGAATCGTTTTATTTGTGCACCATTTCTATTTTCCATTACAAAATGGACTTGCAATATAGGCAAAGTGGACAAATAGTAAACTGGCTAAATGAAGAAGAAGATGAAGATGTTATTGAACATGAATCAGGAGATGAAGCCGATCATCTCTCCGAAAGTGAACATAATTCTGATACAGAACAGGAAGCAACTATTAGTGATGAAGACTATGAGGATAATGCTCCACTGTCTCAGTTTGTTAGTTACAAAGGTAAAGATGGAACTTCTTGGAGAAAAAATGTGCCACATCAAAATGTTAGGACCAGAGCATGCAATATCGTTACTCATCATCCGGGCTGTAAGGGAGACGCTTGCCATGCAAAATTACCTATAGAAACCTGGCCATGTCTAATAGATGATGGTATCATTGATGATATTGTAAAATATACAAATATTTACATTAGGTCCATCCAGAATAATTTTGTTCGTGAGCGTGATGCTTTGCAACTAATATAGCTGAGATAAAGGCACTGTTTGGTTTGTTATATTTCGCTGGTGCACTGAGATCAGCTAAACTCAATGCTACAGATCTATGGTCAACTAGTGGAACAGGAATCCCTCTGTTTTCAGCAACAATGGGAATAAATAGATTATTTTTTCTTTTGCGGTGCCTTCGGACGACATCACCACAAGGGAAATAAGAAAGGGGACAGATAGGCTTGCTCAAATAAGAGATGTTTTCGAAGCTATCATAAAGAACTTTCAGAATAGTTATACAATTTCTGAATATTGTACGATAGATGATATATTGGAGCCCTTCCGAGGAAACTGTTTATTCAGACAATATATCAAAAGCAAACCAGCCAAGTATGGTATCAAAATATTTGGTCTGGCTGATTCCCGCACCTTCTATGTATTGAACCTGGAAATATACAATGGTAAGCAACCAGAAGGTGCATACCAGCAGTCTAATTCCCCAGCTGATGTTGTCAAACGATTACCTATTAGTGGCACTGGAGAAACGTCACGTTTGATAATTGGTTCATGAGTGTACCGCTTGCCAAAACACTTCTCAACAATCACAACTTAACTTGTGTTGGAACTGTAAGAGTAAATAAACGTGAGATTCTACCTGAATTTGTGCAAAAAAAAAACGTGAGAAATTTTCTAGTATTTTTGGATACCACGATAGACTGACTCTTACTTCCTATGTACCAAAGCCGGGAAAAGTCGTTCTAGTGACATCCACTATGCATTATGATAATGCAATTGATCCAGACACCGGAGATCAAAAGAAGCCAGAACTAGTAACATTTTATAATGCTACTAAAGGAGGAATTGATACAGTCGATGAACTATGCGGTACATACAGCGTGTCCAGGAAATCCCGACGCCTGGCCACTTACAGTGTTTTTTGGGCTTCTCAACATCACAAAAATTAACTCTCTTGTTATTTATAAAAGCAACAATTTAACTTCACAAGGACATGTCATCCGCCGATCTTTTCTAAAAGAACTTGCTCTCGCCTTGGTGAAAGATCATTTGGCTCATCGGTCGACTTTGAAGTATTTACCTTTGAACCTCAGATCCACTATTCGAAGATTGGCTGGTGTGGAGGAACAAACCCAATCAACACAGAAACGTATGAAGTTGTCTTCAGTTCGATGTGAAGTATGTCCGAAGAAGAAAGATCTTAAAACAACTACTTCATGCCACAGCTGTGCCAAGATGATCTGTAAAGAACATTCTGTGCCTTTCTGCGAGGAGTGTGCCAATTCTGATGCTGGAAGTGACAATAGTGTTTGAGTGAGTGGCTCCCAAATGCTATAATCATTATTTATTTCTAATTAGTGTTAGCACTGAACAAGAAACATAATATTGCAGTATTTTTCCGAAGAACATTATTGCGTAGTTAATGCTCATGTGCATTGTTAATTTTTTTAGGGGGGTCAAATCCCGATTCAGGAAGTGAACATAGTGTGTGAGTGGCTGCTAAATATATATGACTTTTTCATAATTTTTGTTGGCACTGAACTAATACATTATACTACAGTATTTTTGTGAATAAAATGTGGTACATACTTAGATCTTATTTTATGTATTGTTAAATTAAACAAAAATAATTTAGACATGGTCAAATGAAGGACAGACATTGTCAAAATAAAGATATAATTATAGAATATTCATAAAAATTACATTTTGCTGTTAATATCACTTAATAAAGTTTCGGGTAAAAAATACCCAGCGCGTGTGGCAACAGTGCAAAATTTTGCGCGTGTTCTGACGGGTTAAGAAAGGAAGATGAACGATGGCCATAGCAACTATATCAATGGCATCAAACCAGAAAGAAGAAAAGAGGGAGACCAAAGTTAACATAGAAGGAAAACATGAAGACAGTAATGCAAGCATAAGGGCTAATCATTAAAGTTGCCCAAGATCATAGGCTTTGGAGGGTTGGCACTGGAAGACGGCAGCAGCTGTAAAAATCCGTAGATAGATAGATATAAAATGTTTATCCATTAATAGTATGGTCATATCTCTTTACATTAATTTAACTCCACTTTCAGATTTATACAGCGCTTCAATTGCTTATTATTTTCAGATTAAAAAGAGACATAAGAAGACCTAAACAACGCTGCAGAAATCAAGAAAATATTGAGGCTTAGGGAGAGGCTCAACTTAATCTGAAGCTAACGTACTTATAATGGTAATGATTATTTGATACAACATATATCATAGGTGTTATAAAATGACTGAAAATGTAATCCTACATCATCATGTACTGTAATATTTACAAAACTGTTGCTAATTTCACCAGTACGTGAATAACCAAGTCATACTTAATTAGTACCCACAAAAGTAAACAAGTAAGTGTATACAAGTGTATTTGTATGGATATAAGTACCTAATGAAATTTAATCGGTACATATTTTATAACAAGACTAGAAATAAACTGTCAACAGTTATTTTACAACGTTTATATCAGTTTGATAAAAAGTAAACACCCATAAATATATTATATCAATTTATTCAGTAAATAGGTTTACAATTTTGTTACCACATATTTAATCATTAGTATCATTCCTATGCGGCTCCGTGGCGCAAGCTGTTAGATGCGCGCCCTCTCACCGCTGCACGGTGTGATATTTGACGTTTCTAGGGGGATTTAATTCTTGGTTCGATAATTGTACTATTTTTCAGTCCTTATTGCTTTCTATGCCACTTTAGCATTATTTGGATAACGCTCTTGGCAATTTAAATCATTCCTACTAATATTTTCCATAAAAATAATTTTTGTTATGTATTATTTTATTCCCAATATTTTACAAAATTAATGAACACAAATTATTTTCTATTTCTTACTAAAACGTTCAATTTATTATTTTGAATAATATATCATTGATTTACATATTATGAAATAAAATATATTGCATTTCTTACAAAAACAAATATTTTTAATTTATCGCTATTTTACAAATGAAAAACAAAATCACACGTGCATATTATATATTTATATTATATATTTTAATATAAACATTTCAGATA
Organism: Diploptera punctata; assembly: GCA_030220185.1. NCBI lineage: Eukaryota > Metazoa > Arthropoda > Insecta > Blattodea > Blaberidae > Diploptera > Diploptera punctata. Next base: position 692,356 of record JASPKZ010007293.1, on the reverse strand, counting down.
TTATAGAGAACAAGTATTATATTTCATACACAAAACATATAATTATTATAAATTATTTACCATTATTTTTTAAATAAAACTTTCTTAAATATTGTTCTATTGTTTTTAAAATCAGCCAATTTTTTTATAATTTTACAAATATAGAAAAATACAAATGCTTCCATATTTCTAAGAACACTTAAATATGTTAATATTTTTTTATTTCATTATTTTAAAAATTGGTGTTCTATTTATTACAAAGTATATTATGATTTCTATATTGTCATAATTCTATAAATTAAAACAAAAAATACAATTGCTTTTATATTTCTTACAGAAAAAATATATTATGAATTTTTTATTCTCATTAGTTTGCACATATAAAGGAAAAAGACATAGTAATGTTTTACAAAAATATTAATCTGCATAATCTGAGTCACTTTTATCGGAACCTGTTGCCTAGGTTTCTAAAGTAGGTGCTGAGCGCAATGAGAGAACTTCCTGTGTAATTATACCGTGTTTTATTTTAGGAGTATGCCTCAAGTTGGCCAAGAAAGGATCAGAAGATATCAAAAGTCTGTGGAAATATCGGTGTTTGTATCGACCCTAGAAGTTTTTCTTGTGAAATGTTCCCGATACCTTCTACTATCATTGTTTCTTGCTTCTTGTGCTTCTTCCGAAAGTTGACCAATTGAAAGAATGCTAGAAGCAACAACAAGCTTGCCGTGGCATAACATTTTGTGCACACTGCTTGGAATATAAATCCAACTGTATTCTTTCAAATACAACATTTTAGTTTTGTCAGCATACTTTCCACAAGCATCAGCATTTATGGAAACCCACAACTCAGTGTCTCTAATATGACATGAAAACGGCAAATTAGTTCAAAATTGACATCTGTTATTTGGGCAATTTTTTCGGGTGTTTCTGAAAAATCGACGAGCAGTGTTTCCATTAATCGTATTTCCTGCTTGTTATGTTGACATATCCACCAGTAGGTCTGTCTCATTCTTAAATATGTTCTGAATGCACTTCTTCCTATTCTGAACTTTAGTACTTATATATTGGTGAATTGAAAGACTGGCATCTCTATCATCATCGCTCGGGCTCGATCAGCTGACAAACTTTTCGGTTTATTCAAAATAGCCGTCGACTCGTTTTTCATTCTGGTGCCTCGTGAAGCTGATGCAAGGGATAATTCTTTGACTATTGCAGCAGAGTCTTCTTTCTCTTATCACGCAACTTCATTTCAGCAGCAGTAGATATTTCTTCTAGGCTTGTTGACCGAACGAATTCTCTAAGCTTCCGCCGTTTCACAACATTCTTCGATTGATTTTAATGGCCTACCAGCACTAGAATGCTGTTAATCTGTAGACGTAGAAGGCAGAGATTGACAATCGGTCACGGGAAAATTAATATTTTCTTGTAGCCAGTCTGAATAATTTCTAGGAATCTGCTACGATGACGATAACATTTGTTCCATCTTACTTCAATTTGCTGACACACACTTCTCATGTAGGCCTTTAAATTCTTAATAACGACATCAGAGACTGTCACATGCTTAATTCGTTTACACACAAATTCATATACTGCATCACAACGTTCCCTTTTATTACTTCCGGACCGAACAACGAAAATTGCGTGTCGGGAAGTAAGGGGAACCATTATGAAACAAAGATGAATAAGCTAAAGAAACGCACATGAACGCAATTTTTCTCTTCTGTTTCCAATGCAATTAGAAGGCCATATACGTCCATATAAGAAAGTTCTAGTCTAAAATATCTGGATAAGAAACTTAAATTGGAAAACAGTTAAAAGTCTTCTTTCATATTAATATTCTTGTAAATGTGAACAGATGAAACCTATCTTACGTAACTTACAGAACCCTATACTAAACATAAACATCACAATTACATGTAAACCGACTTTATTCTCTACACAAAGCAGCTCGATTGATCTACCTACTCAATAAGACAGATTACGCATCTGCGCGTGACTGTTGTGTTTAGACCTTATTTATGAGTCCCTGCGCATGCCTAGGAACAAAATAATTACACATATATGCTAACAGGTTTGTTTGCATATACATTACACAATATCACATTTATTAATTAACCTTGGAATTTTGAATTAAATCCCCCTAGATTGTTAAAATAGCACATTGGGGTCCAGAGATCGAGTCTCGGCCACTCCAACTGGGTTTCGTGGTGGACGAAACGGAGATTGGACAGGTTTTTCTGTGGGTTTTCTCCCTTTTTTTCTGTCACAATTGCATTCCACCATTTCTCCATACTCATATCATCCATTTCGTTTCATTTCATTCATCTTCCCTCGTGATTGTGAGATAGCATGTTCGGTCGGCACCCTTGTCATTCAGAGACCTTTATATAGGGGGCTCATCTCATCCCTCGACCCGACACCTGTGTTTGAGGATATTTATTTTTATTTACTTACATTCATATTTTATCCTGAAATAGTCCTAATAACTAGCATGTTATATAGCAGCCAAGTCATAGTTTAGAGTGTACATTTATCATTGTTAAACGATTAAATTACGTACTAATATTGATTTATTAAAAATAATGAAATTTGACATATGATGTAAAATAATGTACGTTGCAAGACATTAAATGTGTTTTGTGAAATTAGTTTCGAAATTCCGGTCTCTATACTCTTTTTACCGTAAACATGTCAACCGATCCGAAAAATCTCAATTGAAATCTTTGTAACGTAGGTCAGACAACTATTACATAATCACATAGTCGCCAGGAGATTAAAAATGTCCTATATCAGTAATAATATAACATTTCCCATTAAGTCATGTTGTTACAGCAGCTATTTAATGGATCTCAAATATCCTTCTGCACAAATTAATACAGGTGTGCAAGTCAAAATTACTGGATATGCGTATGACATTATGTTGAATAGTACAGCAAAAAATGCATAATGGTAGAAATATCATATTCAAATGATATGGAATATAAACCACCCGTCAAATTATGGTCAAATATTTAATAAATTACCAACGTAACGTTCTCTAACGAAATTTCCAAACCCACACACTCGCTCTTCCTTCATTTTTTATGTGGCTACTGTCCGACTTGAATATTGGCAACATGTTAAGGAATGTAAAAGCGCTAAACATTCTTAACATCAACTTTTATAAAATTTATGATGTGTTCCGTTGAGGTATTATTCAAAATTAAAATATAAAATTACGGAATATTCACCTGAAAGGTCCGTCTCCTCAACTTAATTAATTATTTAACTGTAGCGCTTTCGGGACTTGTCTCATCATCGGTTGTTGAGAAGACGGACCTTTCAGGTGAATAGTCCATGATTTTATATTTTAATTCTTAACATCTGTTTCATAGGATTTACTCTGATTCATACGGTCATTTACATGTCACTAAGTAGTAAATTCCACTTGCATTATATTGTATTAAAATTATTTGCATTTGTATCCATTCATAGTTACACTGGTAGTTATTTTGTTATTTAGTTTTATTATATCTTATGTACACTGCCGTTCAGAAATATTGAGCAGACTCTTGGCCGTTAAAAATGTACATGTTTCAGCGCGCGGTGCACAAAAGAACGAATTGTATTATCCTCTATTTGACACGGTACCGTTATGTTGAAACTGTACTTCTTCAATGAATACACCCATTCAATGATATTACTAGAGTATAATACTTAGCTATGTGGGGTATGGAAATTTTTAAAAATTAGCGACGATCACGATATGCGAATATGTCCAATGTGCGGGAACTTTGAAGACGACATACAAATATTAGGGAAATGTAACGACTTAGAATATTGGAGGCATCAGTTATTACCGGAAATATTTCTAAATTCAAATCGTGGAAGATTGGCATGCTACGAGTTACTGGTAAACACAGAAAATTGGATAAACCTGGGTAGATTTCTGGACAAAACGCGGAAAATAAGAACAACACTTTTTCAGGAATAAATAAATATGTTAGCAAATTGCAATGCCCTTAATTCTTAATAATTCTACATAACTAATTTAATGTATAATGTAATTGTATTGATATCTAATTGTAATATTATTGTGTTTTCTTTTTTTTTTAGTTTTTAAACATCAACTTATTGTAACGGACTGTCAACAGCACGTACGGCTTACTGCCCGTGCGATCCATATTTGTAAATAACATTGTATATATCTTACTTTTAGTTTAATAAAGTCCTTATGTATGTATGTACTTACCTATGTGCTACTGTGCATGTCTTACATATACGAGTTTTAGTGTTTAATCAGCGGTCGAAAGTTTATTTTTCTTTCCTATTTGCATTTGTCTTTTTGAAGATAAAACTCTGCTGTTATATGAAATTGTTTATTGTCCTACATCCGAGGGTTATTATGAGTCTAAACGTAAGCCAACATAACATAAATGTTATATTCGGAGGTGTAACAAAAAACTGACGTAAATAAATAAAGTACACAAACAAAATGAATAAATGTAGTAAATAAATAAAATAAATACATTAAAGATCATTATACTTAGAGAACAAAATTAAGATGGGAAATAGACTTTCAGAAAAATTCCAAACATCAAAAGGTCTACTACAAGGATGTTGCTTATCACCAACGTTGTTCAAAATATATACTGATAATTGTACAAAGAATTGGTCAAGACACTGCAAGTATATGGAAATTCAAATAGAAGATAATTATTACCTCCACCATTTAATATTCGCAGGTGATCAGGTGGTGATTTCTCAAGATGCAGATGATGCATCTTTCATGTTAAGGAAATTAGAGATGGAATACAAAAATGGTGATTACAGATAAATTATAATAAAACAGAATATCTTTGATTGGGTACAATACATTAGCTAACATGTAATTCAGGAAGAACACACAATGTTAAATATTTAGGATCTATTTTAGATAAAAGTGAGAATTCATGTACAGAAATTGAGAGAAGAATAACGGATGGAGAAGAATCATTGGTATGATGAACTCAGTGCCTTAGAATAGAAATATAATATACAGAACGAAGAAAACTACATTTCAAGTTCTGTTACAAAGCATTTTATTATATGAGTCCGAAACCGGGACAGTAAGTAGAAGACATGCCAACAAACTGTTAGCAGTAAAAATGGATTTTTGGAGGCGATCGACAAGAATTTCAAAAAGGCATAAGGTCAAAAACAGCACAATAAGGAAAATCATGCAAGTTAAAAAAACACATTAGGAAAAATTGAAGAAAAACGCTTGAAATGGTAAGGACACCTAATAAGAATGGAAGAAGAGAGGAAACCAAAGAAGATCCTTAATAGGAAAGCTAATGGAAGATATGGAAGAGGCAGGCTTAGAGAACGATGGATGGATGGATGGAGTGAAGAGAAGTATGGAAGGTAGAGAATTGAGGGAAGAAGAAGATTATTTAGACAGGAACCTCTGGCGACAATCACTTTGGGCTGAACAAGAAACACTCTATTGTGGAATGTTCCTAAATTGAAAAATAATAAATATTAAAAAAACACATAAATAATGAAGACAAAAACCCAACTAATTAATAATTACTAATTACGAATACCTAAAGAAAATAGTAAATTTATTCCACCCTGGGATCTGAATTCGCATTTTCAATTCTAAATTTAAATTTGCTCCATTTCCTTCTGTTATTAAAATATAGCGCTATAAACCCTATGCAGCAGTTGTCGGGTCTTATGTCTTCATTGGTTAACCAAAACTAAGTTTATCAGATAATGCTCGTTCTCTTTTCATTTGAAGCTGAAATTATATATGTATTTAAACGGAGTGGCGGTGATAAAGTTAAACTACTATCCCATATATATATTTTTTTTGAGGAATTAAACCCAATGGGTACAACGTACGACACGACACACTCACACAAACACATCCAGTCCCAAGGTTGAGATTTAAAAATCCCTTACCCAGCTGGAAATCTAACCCGAGTCGCCGGAGTGGAAGATAAGGACTCTACCGACTACGCCATAGCGACGGACCTATCCCATATTTTTGCAGTGAAGAAGAAAATTCCACAATTAAAAAAAATAACCGAGTAAAACTATTTATACAAATACTTACTTATATCGATTCTTAAACATGACCATTTAGCATTTAGGATCTTCTATGTGTCATTTAGTAAAGTTATGTTTCTGATGAGTCATTTTTCTGAACAAGTTATTTAACTAACTACCTCACTGGTATTATGGAAACCGTATATTCATTGCCGCGAGGAATTGATTTGTCCATAACATTTCTCACCTTACCCATGTTTCTAATCATGCGCTGTAAAATACATCTTTCTGATATTATTGTTAATATTATTCTTCCACTTCACTCTTAGCCCACCTACTGGAAGCTTTCCTTGTGCTTTCCTTACATGATGTATTAATGTTTATCTCTCATTCCCCATTCGTGACACATGTCCAGCCCATTGCAGTTTAATAGACTTAACTGTTCTAATTACATTAGATTCCCTATAAAAATCATAGTGTCACTGATATATGGAGTTTTACTTTCGTCTGTCTGTTCATCTCCCTTTCCTGAATAAGTGATTGATTTAATTCCACTGAAATCATCAAATTAGGATAATGATCAAGTTAGTCATGAATGATAATCAAATTCCAAGCTTTGTATTTGCCTTAACGACTGAATTAAATATTAAAAAAAAAACTTGGTCGTGTGGCTTCTCGTACAGGAATCTCAAACATTACCCCTTGAGTCATCTCGCTCCATGATTCTGTGTGTATAAAACAGGTGTGTGTGTGGTAGTCAGTAGAGTTAAGATTATAATTATTATTATTGTCTTTGTTATAGGTGACATAAATTCTATTTTACAGATTAGAGATAGGATCAATTGATTTATTTTAAAAAATTACACTAATATATTATGATGATCTTGATGAAGATTTTCGGGCTCTAGGCCGTGGTCGTGAGGCTTGTAGTTCCCCGACGTTTCGCCAGAGACTGCGTCTGGCATCCTCAAGGGTTGTCTTCTGTAGGCCGTGGTCGTGAGGCTTATAGTTCCCCGACGTTTCGCCAGAGACTGCGTCTGGCATCCTCAAGGGTTGTCTTCTGTAGGCCGTGGTCGTGAGGCTTATAGTTCCCCGACGTTTCGCCAGAGACTGCGTCTGGCATCCTCAAGGGTTGTCTTCTGTAGGCCGTGGTCGTGAGGCTTATAGTTCCCCGACGTTTCGCCAGAGACAGCGTCTGGCATCCTCAAGGGTTGTCTTCTGTAGGCCGTGGTCGTGAGGCTTATAGTTCCCCGACGTTTCGCCAGAGACTGCGTCTGGCATCCTCAAGGGTTGTCTTCTGTAGGCCGTGGTCGTGAGGCTTATAGTTCCCCGACGTTTCGCCAGAGACTGCGTCTGGCATCCTCAAGGGTTGTCTTCTGTAGGCCGTGGTCGTGAGGCTTATAGTTCCCCGACGTTTCGCCAGAGACTGCGTCTGGCATCCTCAAGGGTTGTCTTCTGTAGGCCGTGGTCGTGAGGCTTATAGTTCCCCGACGTTTCGCCAGAGACTGCGTCTGGCATCCTCAAGGGTTGTCTTCTGTAGGCCGTGGTCGTGAGGCTTATAGTTCCCCGACGTTTCGCTAGAGACTGCGTCTGGCATCCTCAAGGGTTGTCTTGACTCAGTCTCGAGACAACCCTTGAGGATGCCAGACGCAGTCTCTGGCGAAACGTCGGGGAACTATAAGCTTCACGACCACGGCCTACAGCCCGAAAATCTTCATCAAGATCATCATAGCAACTCCGGCCGTGAAAGTCTACGTGAATACACTAATATATTGCTTGTTAACATAATTCTATAACATTTTAACATGTTATAGTCATTTTTGACACTGCATATTTATTAGAGATTCTGCATATATAAGACAGATGGCGTTGTTGATGGTCTTTTTTTAATTTATGGTATTCATATTATGATGTAGCCTGTGCAGGAAGGATATCACTATAGACCTAAGTGGGTTTGTATTATTCATATTTAGGGATATAGGCATACAAAATTAAATTCTTTAATATTTTAGGAAAGCATAACGGATAACCAGACTTACAGTTCCATCAAAAACAAAATTAATCATTTTTCTCATATAATCAATTTCGTTGTTAGGTGATTATATCCTCAGCTCGTCTCCAACTCAGGGTCGACTTGAGGGATCAAATGAGGTAAATCTTTACAGAGGTATGTGAGCGACAAGGGCGCCAACCGATCAAGCCTGAAACACCGTCGAAGGGCGGGCAAAAACATGAAACTAAATGGATGAGGAGAGTGTAGAGAAATGGCAGAATTAAATTTCAGGCTGAGGAAAACGCGAGAAACTTAAATTTTTGCCTACTTGTTATAGTAGCTACTAGGTGGCAGTGGAGACCGAGTTCCCGCTACATCTGGTAATAATAGAGAGTATGTATAAGAAAAATAAATGTTTGTTCTGGATTCGCCTGGTAGCTTAAGTAGTAGCGCACTGAGATATCAACTCAGAGGTCCGCGTTCAAATTCCGTCCAGACATTTGTTTTTCTTATCTTGTCTATATATATATATATATATATATAGTAGTAGGACTTTATTAGACAAAAAAGTAAGATATTTACAATATTATTTACAAATATGGGTCGCACGGGCAGTAAGCCGTACGTGCTGTTGACATCCGTTACAATAAAGTAATAATTGGTACTAGTGTAAAGAAAAATAAACAAAACAGCAATAACATTACAATTACATAAAGAAAACACAATAAAAATATTACAATTAAATAATAACACAATAGCATTATACACTAAAAACATTAACATTACAATTACATAAAGAAAACACAATAATATATATAGTAGTAGTAGGACTTTATTAGACAAAAAGTAAGATATTTACAATATTATTTACAAATATGGGTCGCACGGGCAGTAAGCCGTACGTGCTGTTGACAGTCCGTTACAATAAAGTAATAATTGGTACTAGTGTAAAGAAAAATAAACAAAAGCAGCAATAACATTACAATTACATAAAGAAAACACAATAAAAATATTACCATCAAATAATAACACAATAGCATTATACACTAAAAACATTAACATTACAATTACATAAAGAAAACACAATAATATTACAATTAAGTAATAACACAATAGCAATAACATTACAATTACATAAAGAAAACACAATAATAATATTTCAATTAAATAATAACACAATAGCATTATACACTAAAAACATTAACCTTACAATTACATAAAGAAAACACAATAATATTACAATTAAGTAATAACACAATAGCATTATACACTAAAAAAAACATTAACATTACAATTACATAAAGAAAGCACATTAATATTACAATTAAATAATAACACAACAGCATTATACACTAATTAATTTATATATAATTGTTAATAATTAATGGTATTGCATTTTGATAACATATATTTATTCATGAATGAGTGTTGTCCTTATTTTTCGCGTTTTGTCCAGAAATTTACCGTGGTTTATCCAATTTTCTGGATTTACCAATAACTCGTAGCATGCCAGTCTTTCCCGATTTTAATTTAGAAATCTTTCCGGTAATAACTGACGTCTCCAATATTCTAAATCATTACATTTTCCTAATATATGTATCTCATCTTCAAAGTTCCCGCACATTGGACATATTCGTTATCGTGATCGTCGCTAATTTTTAGAAATTTCCATGCCCCTAGCCTAAACCAAGCAAGCCCTGATCTCTCCTTAAATCCTAGTTTGAGTATATACGATTCTTTTCCCCAGACGTGTTTTAGGTCTCTTTGTAAACACAGTGAGCGTTTTCCTGTACATTCGGCGAAGGTATCTTGTTGGTTTACATCTAAGTACCTCCTCCTTATTTTTCTCCACACGTTCTTGCGATTTTCAGTCCCTTTTTCTCATATCCAGCCCATCCCAATCTTTTGGAGTTCTCTCCTAACCTCGTCTGCCCAAAATTTAACATCTATGTTTTTAATTTGGTGGTCGTAGCAAATTGCTCTAAGCATTGTTTGTTCACCTTGGATTACTCGCAACCAGTATTTGAGTACACGAATTTTACAGTTAATATCTTCCTGGAATGACCCGAATTCATATAAAATTCCACAATTAGAAACGGCCTTACTAAGTCCTGTAATATATTTTAGAAAATGCGTATATACCTTATTTAGTAGTTCCGTTCTTTGGAAACCCCAAATCTCACTACTATAGTGCATGACTGGCCTGACCATAGCTCCATACATTTTTTCTAATGTGCTGACTGGAATATCAGGCACTCGACCCAGAATACCGAGTACACTGTTAAGTTGTCCCCTCCCTTTAAATAATGCTATATCAATGTGTTTTTTTCCACTTTCCGTTCATTTTCAACGTCGTACCAAGATATTCGAAATGTTTCACGTTTTGAAGAACTTGATCTCTGTATTTCCATTCCTCTGTTCTACCATAAACCGTCCCATTTTTAAATGTCATTGTTTTTGTCTTACTAGCATTTACAGTCAATCCCCAATTCCTACAGTATATTTCCAGTAGGTCAAGACCTGTTTGCAATCCCTTGATTGTCTTGGAACAGATAATTAAATCATCTGCATACAACAGGACTGGGATTCTAACATTTCCTATCTCCGGAGCCTCAATTTCTCCTTCTAGCATTACCGTCTACAATATCATCAACGAATAGATTAAATAGCATTGGTGATAAAATGCAACCTTGTCTCACTCCCCGATTGGCTTCGCTGCTCTCTGTAATGTGCCCTTGGTCTACTTTTATACAAAATTTAGCATATTTATAAATTGACATTAAAGCATGTATCATTTTACGAGACAATCCTTTCCGATTTAATTTTTCCCAAAGTGCGCTTCGGTCCACAGTATCAAATGCCATCTTAAAATCAATGAATGCACAAAATAATTTACCCCCCTTCATTTTCAGATTGTCATCAATTAATGTTCTCAGAACAAATAGGTTGTCCACCGTGGAGTACCCTTCTCTAAAACCTGCCTGATATTTTGAGAGCCTATTGTTCTCTTTAGCCCATTGTCTGATTCGTTCGTAAAGTACTTTACAATATATTTTTCCGAACACTGACAAGAGACAAATTCCCCTGTAACTTTCCGGTATCTGTGCCCCACCTTTCCCTTTGTATAGCGGTTGGATGACACCTGTCGCCCAGGCTTCCGGATAATCTCCTCCATTAAAAAGTTTGTTGAACGCAGTTTTCAAAACGTCTAATAATTTATTGGATGATATCATATTTTCAAGAATTCCCCTGGTATTCCATCAATTCCAGGTGCTTTACCATTCTTTAAACATTTAATGGAAGAAACCACTTCATTTTTCGAAATATCCTGATCCAGTAATTGAATATGAATTGGGTCAGGGATCTCAACTATATTTCCTTGATTATATCTTAACCTCTCATTTCCCAGCACCCTATCAAAGTAACTTCTCCATTCCCCGGGCGTTATTCTTGTCCGATTTATGGACTTTACTTTGAGTTCCCTTATTGCTTTCCATATGTCCGCAATGTTCCCACTTTCAGTCGCGACTCTCATTTCTTCGGATTTCTTATTTTGCCATGCTAGTTTTGTTTCTGCCAATAAGTCTTTATATTCCTTTCTCTCTTGCGCATATTTTTTTCTGCTTTCATCTGTGCTTTCTTTTCTAAACTTTAAAAGACTACTTTCGACAAATTTCTTCTTCTTTCTACATGCATTATTGTACCACCCTTTGTCCTTCTGGTTTATTGCGTATTTAACTTTGAATTTTTCCCCTGCTTTTTGAAAACATTCTGTCAAAGTTTTAATAATTTCCTCCCCGCTAAAATCATTTAATTGCAGATCCTGTATTAGCGTTTCCAAACTCCTGTTAAATTCTTCTCTCAGATCCTCGATCCACCTGAAACGGATAATTGGCCGCAATATTGTTGCCACCTCATCATTAACTGTCTCACTAATACCTTTCATATTTAAAATAAGTTTGTTAATATATATATGTGTGTGTGTGTGTGTTAACGATCTCACTTTTTGACAGCTCTTTCCGAACCGAGAACAATGTGTTAAATATTTAATACAAGTAAAAGAGGATACAAAATTAACATACTGTTAATAATAACACAAAATTTAGATGAAACAAGATGTGTGTTCAATTATCTATAAAAACAATGGAACAATTTATTTAATCTTAATATTCGTTGGCGAGAGCGTCAATTTGTGTTTAATATCACTGTATTAAAATGTAGCATCATCATCATCACCATTATGAACATACTATACTAAGTTTAAGTTCATCTGAACAATATGTTCATAAGTTTCAAGGTGCCTTTGACAGGTCCAGAGTTGTTTTGGATTTCCTCTGCATCTGGAACTTTTACTTTGGTGAAATAATGCTATTTTGGTAGTCGGTTTCAGTCCACTCGCTGAAGTGGCCCTGTTAATTATTATACTAAGTCAGAATGTCCCCTCTAACGCTTAATGTTACCCTTATATTTGTTTTTACTTTGTTACGTTCTAATTAAACGTAACAGTGTACATGAAATTCTCATTTGTGTTGCTTGTAATGTGTAATTGCAATTCGAGTATAAAATAAAGTATTCACTACTGTATTTCTGTACTTCAAATCGGCTTTCGCTGTTAGATTTTTTAACCGTTATTTTATAATCATTGTCATTTGTTTTCCACAATGATGTGTAATATAACTCTGTTGTTTCCATTATACTTTTGTTACTTTTTGTCAACATTTGCATCAGAAATTAAATGACCTGAATAAGTGAATTTGAAAAAAAAAAGTTCTATACTTTTTTTTTTCACTTACTTATGTTTTAACGTTTTTAAATAATTTCCACACATGCACATTTTGTTGTACAATTTCATGTTATACTTATTGGTGATGATGTTTCATTGAAAAGTATGGTCAATAAATATATTCTGATATGGCTAAAATAATTAATTGATTTGCGTAGAAATTCACTTTTTTATTCTTATTGCAGCTAAATGACCATTAAGATTAATATAATATTTTACTATTTGTGCACATTGCATATTGATTTAATGATTTTGTCCTCTTTGTTCAGAATTCGATATGGCAGAGTTCACATTTTTTTTTGTTGCACTATTACACCATCACGATTGGTTTGATTCGTGGTATGTTGTAAGTCTTGCAGATAAGATGGTGGAAATTCACTTGTTTTGTAATGTTGTTTTAAATTTTCATTCCATACTGGGTGTGTTTCATTGTAATCATAATTCGCAGCGACATTTATGTACAATGTTCTCTCACTCTTGAAAAATATAAAATGTATTAATTTACGTTTTATCATATTCTCTGAATACCCTACAGTATTTGTTTAGAATTTTGAGGAATATTTATTTTACGTTTTCAGTCTTGGTACATCTTTTTTATATCTAACATTATGAGAATCTCTGGAATATAACATGTTCATTCGGTCTTTGTTACTGTAACATTATGTAAACTCCAATATACGAAATGGTCTTCAGACTGGTTTAAGAGTTCATGTGTTCCAATATTCGATGCAATACTATTAGAGAGCATTATCATGTGTTCTTTCATTTCAGAAGATGTCGTGTAACAGTGGGAGCGATGGAATTGGGACGCAAAGTGTCTCAACTGCACGAGAGAAATAGCCAACTTTACAGGCCAGACAGATAGAAAAAAAATTCATAACTCAGTCATTGTAAAAACAAAAAACAAAAATTAATTCATATATTTAATTTAATTTATGTTGTTAAAATGAATTCTTCATTTGTCATTTTTAGATCTCTGTTCAGATGGCAAAGAGTTGGCCAGAAGAATGAGATATACCCGAAATACTAGAGAATTTAGCGCAGATAAATTTGTAGAAAATTGCACAGTATCCTTTTAAATGGAGGAAACTCCATGAAAGTGTTGACACTCAAGTATGTTACGTGATACCGATGATGATAATCATCATCATGTTTAGTGATTATACTGCATATTTAAGAGGCAATTTATACAAAATTAAAATTAAATGTCGTAGTGTTTATAAAGTAAATATATAAGTGTATCAGCACTAACAAGATCATTATATATAATAATAATAATAATAATAACAATAATAATAATAATAATAATAATAATTTTATTTATATACAGATTTTTACTATTTACGCATCCTTTTGTGTTTTATTTTCCTTCTCCACTCGTCTCTATCCATCCACACCATGCCCTCCAGTCCGCTTGTTATCATTCCGGTTCTTATTTCTTGCATCCACAAGTTTCGAGCTCTTCCATCCCTTCTTCTTCCAGTTGGACACCATTCCAAAGTATTTCTGGGCAACCTTTCTTCTAGCATTCATCATACAAGAAGAAAGGTTACCCAAAAATACATTAGAATAGTGTCCACCTGGAAGAAGAAGGAAAGGAAGACCTCGAAACTCGTGGATGCAAGAAATAAGTACTTGAATGAGAACAACTATAATAATAATAATAATAATAATAATAATAATAATAATAATAATAATAATAATAATAATAATAATAAAATTAATAATAATGACAATAATAACAATAATAATAATAATAATAATAATAATAATAATAATAATAATAATAGAAAAGCTCATAATGTGCGTAATGTATACAACATGATCATTATTTATAAAATTTCTTTGCAACTAGTTTTTGGTGTGAAAAGTGCAACATGAAGAAAATCACTAGTTCTAAATAAGCCATATAATAATATAAAACCTAATGAGTCTGCAAAAACGATAGCCCTCGAGACTCGTGTTTTGAGTGATAATTAAGGCTAAGTTGGATTTTCATTATCGCGGCAAGTGAAGAAAAATTATCGATTTTAAACATCGAACAATAAAATATAATACAATTTTGAACCACAGCTACTTGACTAAAATAAAATATGTCAACATAATGGAAAAAAAGTCATTATATTCAATAATTATATGTTTACTAGTGATTAATACAGTTAGATGGTGAATATTTTGTTGTTCTACCGTTGCTAGGATTCCACACATTATCTACATACGGGTAAGCGTTCATACATTAGTCCTACATAAGTACATACACATATACATATACATACACAAACATCATTATACCCAAATAGGCAGCAGCTAGTATTCAGGATCAGTCCAAACAACATAGCATGCGAACCATACTGTTTAAAATTATAAATACAATTCCATCACATAAATAAAGTACATGCGAAAATTAGGTGAATTCATCAGCAAGTGGAATTTATAGTCCCATTATGCTGCTTTGCATAACATAATTTATATATATATGTATATATATATATATATATATATATATATATATATATATACACACACACACATACACCGATGTGGGCTCGAGGTAGCATGCAGTCTTTGTCACGCAGCGGGCCTGGGTTCGATTCCTGGTCGGGAGAGGCTCCTGGGTGAGGTTTTCTCGGAATTTTTCCTCACCTGTAAGACACATGTCAGGATGCTTAGGGCCCCCGAAAATCATCCGGCCATTATCATCATTATTATTATCATCGTCATCCTTCACTGATATGGAAAGCAAAGGGAAACCACATCTATAATTTATAATTTCCTAGCAAAGCTGCAAAGCATAGCATGAAAATGCTGTGATTGCAGTGAAAGACCTGCACTCGGGCAGAATTACTATGATGGATGGATATATATATATATATATATATATATATATATCTTTGTGAAATTGAAGGAGCTCAATTTCTGGCAAAAAGTTATTTAAAAGAGTTGGACCGAATTCAAACAAATCATGCATAACAATAAGTTACCATTTATATTGTTTTTTCTTGAAAAGAAAAATTAACGTTTGAATCGGGAATTGAACCGCGGATTTCCATACATCGTTGTTCAGCCCATTAGATAACTGCAAACACGACACAAACACTAACATTTCTTTCCAATTATACAGTTATCAAAAATCCGAAGGCGATAGCCAAAGCTATTAGCAACACCATCAGACGACTTCTATTCGAATTATTTTTAACGAGAATGTTACATTACTTTTAAGCCGTAAATCTTAATAGTTTTATTTTATATTCAGTTTAACATGTTCCAGGCCTGAACAAATTAATTTATTTATTTTACTATTTTCTATTATTTTACTATTTTTATACCATTCTGTTATTTCGATATTGATGTGTAATACACCAATATCTACCGTTTCATTGTTATTACTTTATTAAAAATATTAACTATATTAAACTAATATATCTTGTGGATACATTGTCAGTTCAAAGGTAATTAAATTTTATGTTATACATTGGGACACACCAAACATGATTGCTAGAGTCAATTTTTAATTTCCGATTTCTAGGAAACCTCCACTTTCAGTAATTGGATTTCGCTGATTTCTGGAGAATTCCTATCTCGATTTATTTAAATAGTATATATCGAGTTTCATTGTAAAACACCGCAATTGCGACGGCTAGAGCGATAATTAGATTTTCGTTTCAGATGAAATCCTACACCTAATAGTCCTATTTTGCCATTTAACGAACTAGACCTTATTATTTTAAATAATTGCGATATGAGTAGTTTGATTTCGAAGAAACAAAACTTACGCTCGATAGAGCATTAATGGAGATATATATTGGCCATGATTATTTTCGGTGTCTAATGAAATAATCGGTGAAGGTCTGTAAACATTTTTCATATAATATTTTGATTAGTATAACCCCAATCGCTTCATTTCTTCATTTTCGTTAAAAGAATACATAAAATGAACAGCCACAATTATAAAATAATTTTGAATCAGGTGTTTATAGAAACAGTAATTATATCTGACAAATTGAACTGGAATACATATAAAATTCACTGTAGTAGTAGTAGGACTTTATTAGACAAATATTTACAATATTATTTACAAATATGGGTCGCACGGGCAGTAAGCCGTATGTGCTGTTGACAGTCCGTTACAATAAAGTAATAATTGGTACTGGTGTAAAGAAAAATAAACAACAAAAAAGCAATAACATTACAATTACATAAAGAAAACACAATAATATTACAATTAAATAATAACACAATAGCATTATACACTAAAAAACATTAACATTACAATTACATAAAGAAAACAATAATATTACAATTAAATAATAACACAATAGCATTATACACTAAAAAAACATTAACATTACAATTACATAAAGAAAACACAATAATATTACAATTAAATAATAACACAATAGCATTATACACTAATTAATTTATATATAATTGTTAATAATTAATGGTATTGCATTTTGATAACATATATGTATTCATGAATGAGTGTTGTCCTTATTTTCCGCGTTTTGTCCAGAAATTTACCGAGGTTTATCCAAAAATTCACTGTATGTTTCAGTTGTGTTCTAAGCGAGGTTCAATACTTCAGCCAATAACTGAAGTCGAATAAACAGATCGACCATATCTCTAACATTTGCTGTAAGGCTATCAATAGGTATGTTAATTTACTCACACTTGCGCCAACATATTTTGCGCATGGTTTATTTAGCTCTTGTTTAATCAACCATTCTCAGTGGAATAACAAGTTGGGGTGCTCTTCAAAGTATAACATACCACCGTTAATCTACATGCATAACTAAGTGACCAACCAACTCGTTGCTATGTCGAACTCGGATATTCAAGGCCGAGCAGACATAAGATCTCTATGCATATCTTCTTTGATATGTTTTCCAATAATTTCCGATCTAGTCCTAATGTACCTCCCTCCAGACATAGTTAATAAATGTATCTCTCCTCATTCTTGGGATAACTAGATAGGTTTTTACTCTGGCTGTCCCATGAGATATTTTCGTGCTCTTGTTTAATTATCGTTGTTACGAATACATAGATTATTTTACATAGATATTTAATTATTTCATAGAATATTTTAATTATTCCAAATAAAAAATGGTTGAAATATAAAGCATTTAGAGATATATTTCAGGACAGAATTTTGACTTATGGCAGGAACAAAGTTTTCAAGGCTAATTGTAAAATCACTGCATTTAGACTATAGGAATGTTTAGTACATTTAGTTATAGCTGGGAGGAGAGAAGCTTAGTATGTAAACCTTTCAAAATATGGGACTCGTGCCTGTTGAAGCAGTGTTCTGATGGGTAAGTCTGCATACCATTTTTCTTAATATAATGTACCTAGGACATTTAGAATCGGAATCAAGTAGTTTAAATATTTAAATATTATGTCTAAGTGTAGGAGTTATCAGATAATTATCTCCCTCTCTCGAAACTCAAGAAAGTTAGAATGTAGGTTTTCTTAATATAAGCTTAGATTCGTTATTTAGGGTTAGATTACTTAGGGTTTTTGTAATTATTATACTCTAGAAATAAAATAATTAAAATCAAGAATCCATTTATTTATGTTCAAAAACACGTATACCTTTATAACTGATACATCAATATACTAACGCTCGGCTAGAACCTCATGCTACCAAAAATTCAATGTCCGAAAGGTCCTTTTAGCCCTAAGAAAACCAATAAGTTTGTAACAATCGTCTTTTGTCCCAATCAAGGATCAACACATTCCACGTTCTTGATATATCTGGTTTCCTACAAAGATAATGGAGGTCAGTTTTATGTGGTTTCCTCCATTCGTCTGTCTGTTTGACTATCTTGGTACAAAAATTGTGCTAAGAACTTAGTTCTGAAATAGGCCCTCGTAATATATTCTCCTCTCTTAAAGTAAGAGATCCCATAGCCCACTCAAGTAAGCGGAAGAATCCCAACGCAGAGCACCACGACATCTCACAAATTACGTGTATTGCGACTAAAATTGATTATCATATCAGCAACATGTATCAAATTGTAATCAACCATACAAATCCAACTGCTAGCATTATAGGGCATATGCAACAGCGCCGTGCTGTTCGCCGGAGCATAATTTACACACCTGATGGACACAGAACTGAGATGAATACTATGTACAGATAGAGTAATGTTGCTGCTGTCGGCTTTCGGACTTTCTGCTTGTCTGCCGGAAAGGTTTACGTTGCCCTGTATATATTGGTTTAACATATTTTTAGAAAATTATATATATATATATATATAATTTTATATATGCCTTCATTGCCAAATGTCAAAAATATAGTTATAACTAAAGACCGGATGTTAGGGAAAGTGCCTACAGCTATTTATTATAGATATTGTAAAATTGACTTCTATAAGTACATACCAACGACCCTAGAGCTGTTTTCCGTGAAGTTAATTTTGCCTAAAAATGCCTATTTGAGCTTATAATGCATGTAAATGCCTATTTACAATTTCGTCTCGAAATTAACTCAGTATTTCAATGAAATCAAATAGACAAACGTCATGGCACAAATCATTTCATAGAAGTTTTCAAGTGTTCTTTTTATAAATTCCCTTAGAATATTTTAAGATAAGGGTGGCAATAACCCAATAACCTAGCAGGTAGATGGTTCCCCCTCAGTGCACTCCCGTTAGGTAAATATTGTATTTTTCCACTTCATGCATTCCCGTTAAGCGAAATAGCCCCATGCTATGCCCCATTGTATTATGCTCCGGCTATATGGCTTGGAGAAAATTTATTTACTTCTTTTCAATACGAACATTGCTGAGTGACAAAGATGGTTCTGCTTTCTGTAAAAAGGCAAAACAAATTTCAAAAGCATATCTGATATCTTCGAATTATATTGATAGCATATGTTTATATTCTTAAAGTAAGACTGTAAAAAGTTATGTTGTTGTCCATTTTTTGTAAGAGCCTATTTTAATTTTAGTGCCTATATTAATGATTTTAATGCCTTTTTTGCCAGCCTATTTTGAATATTTTAAGTGCCTAACGCCCGAACTCTAGTTATAACATTTAAATATACAAGCGTTACTGCTATAAAGCGAATATTATCTTTAAAAATTGCTTACCTATTATGGTGGCCACAAGATGACAGCGGGAACGATATTCCGCTACCTCTCGTGTAAATTGAGAATACTACATGTATAAGCAAAATAAATGTTTGTGTTAGGATACCTGAGTGGCTCAGATGGTTAGAGCGTTAAACGTACCAGAGTTAAGAGACTTGGGATCAAATGCCGACTCAGGCATTTATTTTTCTTTTCATGTCATTGATATAGTTAATTGTTTTAGGAAATTATAAATGACAAAAGTCCTAAAGCATTAATAGCAAGCATTTTCAGTGTTGAGCCTATGCTTATTACTTTTTGCACCCCATTACCGATTGTTAATATCCTATTATTTCTTAGTCAAGTTAATACTGATTTGTGAGAGGTGGATTATACATGGATAATAAAGCAGTGATTCCTACCGCTCAATCAAATAGAGGAATTCGCTCTGGCTTTATGCTGATAGGCTTTATATTAATAAATATTTTCTAAGGATAGGGGTATATAGAGAGCAAACGTTCAAGCTGCCATTAAACTCTAGATTTGATTCTGCCGGTGAGTTCGTAATTTAGTTATATATCACAACTAATATTTTTTAAATCATGGTATTAAAAGTAGTTGTGTACCGAAAGAGTAATATATACAACAATCTTGAAAAATAAAAGTTAAATTAAAATTGTCTTCCATTAAAATAATACCAGAGTGAACGTTCAGAAAATTCTAGCAGTCGAGTAATCACACAACCCATTATGAAAAACAGTAGCTCAGCTGACTAATATTTCACAATTGAGTTATAAAGTTATACCATAGCTTAATAACTTGATTTAAGAAATTTTAAATGATCAGTTTATAAATACGTCTTCTAAGTATGTGTACATTTTAAAATATGGCACATGTTGCGATATGTATCTTTACATTTAGGATTTTCAACATTTTAATAATAACGAAGGCATTAGGATATAATAATTAATCACTACTAATTTAACTTAGTTTAAAATATATATACAGTCAATATGCCCATTTCACCAATTAATGTTTTAAAATGGTCAACAAGTTTCTACAGCCAAGCTGTCATTCTCAAGACCAGATATTGACTGAAGACAAAATTGATAATAAATAAATAAACAAATTCAGTTAAAAACAAACTAGTTTGTTTGACAGCTTGGCTGTAGAAACTTGTTGACCATTTTAAAACATTAATTGGTGAAATGGGCATATTGACTGTATATATATTTTAATATTTTATCACCAAGAAGATCACTTGTGTATTAAATAACTTAGTGTAGTATTTTCTAATTTTTTGTTTCATATAATCGTTCTATTTTTGTGTATTTCTTCTTATACATACATAAATCTACTAAAGATTTAAACTTTTCCTCCTTTTTCCCTAAATATCCATCCATAGTAATTCTGCCCGAAGGCAGGTCCTTCACTGCAATCATAGCACTTCCATGCTATGCTTGCAGCTGTACTTGGGAATTGTAGGTGTGGTAGCTTCCCGTTGCTTTCCACACCGGTGAAGGATGATGGTGATAAGGATGATGATGACAATGGCCATATGTTTTCGGGGACCGTTTGGGCCTTAAAGTTTTCCTGACATTTGTCTTGCAGGTGAGGAAAAACCCCGATAAAAACCTCACCCAGAAAAACTGCCCCGACCGGGAATCGAACCCGGGCCCGCTGGGTGAGAAGGCCGCACGCTACCTCGAGACCACAGCGGTGGACTTCCCTAAATATAATAATGTTAATATTTTATTTTTATTCTCTAAAATATCTCATGTTTTCGATACATGCAATAGCTACATGGGGTACTCTATCGTCCATTTCATTTCATTTCATTTCGTTTCACCTTTTCCTATGATGCGATGAAGCAATAGTCTTTGGTAGTCGTCATCCTTTAACTTCACAGAGTGTCAATAATGGTAGCTTCTGCATCTACTTATGAGTCGATCAGGAATTCCGCTGCACACGAGAAAACAAGTAATTTAATATAATGGATTATTGAATATTAAACATACTTAAACATACATTTAACATTAATCTTTTGATAATCCACTATAAATATAACTAACCCATTGACCATGCACTAAATATCTCAACATAATTAAATGCACGAATAAAAAATGAAGGGTCTATCCATATGTTCTAAATGGAATATAAAGTCGTAAAATTGTCGTTAAATTATACAGGGTGTCCCATTCAAATCTCTCACATTTTAATTAATCAAAACTAACAAAGTAAGGAGAATTATGAAACGAGGCCGGTATTAAACGAAACAGAATCTCAAAGAATTTTCATTGTCACACACTAAAACACCTCTATATGTGCACCATTAGTAGGACGAACAATATCAAGTCTGTATTAGGATTCGTGCCACGTTCTGTCCAACATGTCAATTGATACTGTTGCAATTGTGTCAAGGATACGGGTTCGTAAATCATGAAAATATTGTACTGGAATTACAAACACACGGTCTTTTACATAGCCCCAGAGGAAGAAGTCCAGTGGAGTGATGTCTGGCGAACGTGGCTTTATGTCATTATTGTCCAACATGCGACAGATGAATTAACTGAAACAATGAAAACAAAAAATGCTTTGAGTTTCTCTTCCTTTTAATACCAACCTCATTCCATAATTCCGCATACTTAGCGAGTTAAGATTAATTAAAATGTGGGAGGTTTGAATGGGGCACGGTGTATAAAAATGTAAATATTTCCTATGTTGATTATATACACTAGTTCTGTTCATGTATGATTTAACCATATACTGAATAAATCGACTTTATTACATTTAAGTATCAAAATACAAGCCATATCCAAAGGTTCTAAATGCTATAGAAAAATATTAAATAATTTACAAATAATATTATTCTAAAGAATTCCTGTGTTGTTTATATAAACCAGATGGTGATATGAGTCAATTACGAACAGATTAGTCCGATAATAAATTCAAGTCTAAAAGTCCGCAAATTAATAATTTAACGTGGATATTAATGGATGAAGATGTGTTACTATATCTAAAACTAAAATAGAAGTCCGTCGCTGTGGCGTAGTCGGTAGAGTCCCTACCTTCCACTCCGGCGATCCGGGTTCGATTCCCGGCGGCGTAAGGGATTTTTAAAAACAAATCTCAACTCTGGGACTGGGTGTGTGTAGTGTCCAAGTTGTACCCATTGGGTTTAATTCCTCTAACAAAATGGAAGTAAAAAATGTAATTTATATTCTAGCTTCAGGGAATCATTAAAACTTAGAAGTTATGAATGCTATTTGTATGGCTTTCTGTATATTTATTGTCAGAATTTGTATCCTAATTAATGACAAGTTTATAATAAATGTAATTTTAGAAAACGCTCACCCAAGTGTTGGCTACATTAGCATAATCTGAATTTTATTTAAATAAAAGAGAATGGCCGCCAGCTCAGGACGTAACTACAACTTTTCTAGATTTAATTAAATTTAGATTTGGACTGTTACATAAAGCAGAAATCAAATAGGCTTAAGGATTCCAATTAAAACTGAATGTCAAGTTATAAAGTACAAAACAATTCATAATATACTAGCTAATACCTCTCGAATATATGCTAATTCAGATGTTCTATGCTATTACTAGTGTAAGACACTTGTGTGTTCTTTTAACCTTCCGATTGAGGGTCTTTCCACTTTTCAGCGGTTGCCCTTTTACCAGCCGGCTGCTGGTCGTTCACATCCACATGTGTCAATCACATAGGTAGATGATCAACAGCCAGTGTAGGGGTGACATGTGGTTAGCATGTCGAGTCTCCCAGCCGTTATAGCTGATTCCTCAACCTGGAGCCGCTACTTATTGTAGCTACCCAATTGCCTCACGATGCTGGGTGGGCAACGGTCCCATACTGGCCGAAATACCATGAGAAAATTTCTTCCCCCATGGAGACTCGAACCAGCGCAAGTCCCGTAGCTCTGCGCCAAGGCTTCCTACCTTAACCGCTCGGCTACGGCGCGGGACTCTTTTAACCTGAGATGGAAAATATAATGAGTGTGATAATTTTTTTTTCAAAAAGCGAAAAAAAAGCAGTATCCTCCCCTTATGAATTTTTTGCATGGTTAAATAAATTGATGATTTATGAAAGGGCATAAATGCATTTGGGGTTTCAGGGTTTGGGGTAATGTTACGCAAGTTATTTTTAGCAAATGTGTTTAGTGGAATCATAAAGAATCTGAATCTCAAATTGCATAAGAAAATATTTAAAAATGCATCTTAAGGAGCATTTTTTAGAAAATATTTAAACAGTAGTTTTAAAAAATCATAATTCTGAAACTATTCTACTTATAAATACCAAACTTCACGGAAACGTTCCTATAAGCACAGAAGGTATGTGATAAAAATTTCAAAATAATCAGATGAAAACTAAAAAAAAATTGAAGTTCACCAGTCTGCCCCCTTAAATTTGCATGTAAGACTTAGTAAATAAATTAAAAATTAAATTCAGAAACATAATTTGAATCATTGTATATTAAATACAGGAACAAACATAAGAGTTAACCGGTACTATTAGAATAAAATAAAATATATATTTTTACTGAAAGTAAGTATAAATATATTCCTTACAAAATAAAGCGACTAATGTGATACATTCTCATCTCGTAAACAAATAAAGGGAGCGCGGGCTGTTTTCGATATTTCAAACAACAGATTGTAAAATGTAACCAAATTGTGTCTAATTGTCACTTGTTACGTTATATTATCACTATGAATCCAATCACCGAACAAAATTTTGAAAGCTGTTTCGCGTTTCAATAGCTGGGTGATTGGGTTTTACAATAATATATGTAACAATAATCTTCACGAAGAAGGGCATGCATATTACAGTAAAACTAGTTTAAAGAGGAATCGCATGAGACCAATTACTTTTACCACATTAAACAACTTTCCGCATTATAAAAAAACAAAAAATATTAACCAATATTACATTATAGAGCACCGCATGCCTTTTTATGTACCTTGGATTAATATAGCAGTTCCGCTGCCGTTGGAAAGTGAAGTATAGTATGTAAGAGCGACCTCGACTGTAACGCGCGAAAAAAAAACAGTCCTGTTTCTTCAGCGTTAAAAATGTCTCTTAGGCGCGTATCCTAAAATTAAAGTATGCAGTTTCGGTTTCCACTCACTAACTATGGTTCAGAATTTTGGAGAGTTTTTGATCGCGGACTTGTAAAACACTCCTACAGCTCGTTGGATTATTTTTTTTCTTTCCTCTTCATTTGACCATTTCAATCATTATTTTTTCTTCCTGTTTTAAAATATCATAAATAAT
Source organism: Diploptera punctata (assembly GCA_030220185.1). Classification (NCBI taxonomy): domain Eukaryota; kingdom Metazoa; phylum Arthropoda; class Insecta; order Blattodea; family Blaberidae; genus Diploptera; species Diploptera punctata. The sequence continues at coordinate 667,220 of JASPKZ010007293.1, read as the reverse complement.
TTAAATTTAGTCATTATTTCGTGTAATGAGAGTTTCTTTTCTTTATCTTAAATCACTTTCACTTTTTCTTTTAATGACAACGATACATACGATTTAGCCATCTTTAATCCGTAAATTCAGAACGCTACCTGTGAAAGATACGTACACAATCGGTCTCAGATCTTAAAAGAATGTAAGATTTTACACTGCACTGGTTATTTGTAAGACAGATTTCACACGCCAAATATTTGTTAAATGAACCTGCATTTCGAAAAAGCTATGTGCAGTGAGGCCGAAAGAAAATTCCAGATACAAGTAGAAACTCTACTTCTCCAGGAGGCAGGAGTCATCAGTCATCACTTTTTGTTAATTCGCCTAACGGGAATTGAATGAAGTGGAAACTAATATATTTATATTTCTATCTTTCCGCCTTATAAACATTTTTTCTTGAAATTTGTATGTATATCCTTCCGTTTCCGCTTTGGATAAATTCCGTTTTATATATAATAAATACACGTAGAATTACTGTTATTTTGCCGGGACTAATACATTTGTTCACATTGGACATATTTCCGCATTATTCACGTTCCGGAATAAGTAAGTTTTATTGTAATATACTAATTTATACGTATTTATTGAAATATCTTAATGAAGTTAGACACATTAATCTAGATATTAAAGAATATGGTTTATTTTTTTTAATGAGAACGAACCCAATTCTTATGGTACGTTTACAAGGATTTGGATTGTTGTAAATCAAATATAGGCCTATACCCTTAAATTATCTGATTCTAGGGTGATCTCAAGTTCAGACCGAAGATTTTACAAAAAACAACGTTCATAGTTTAATCTAGAATATATGACTAAATTAAAGTTTTTTATATTATTTTTTCTTTCTCTGTCTCGCTATCACGCCGAGTGTGACAAATTAACTTTGACTGATGAATGAAGATTTGATAAATTATAGTAATATAAAGCGATTTGGTATTTGATATCGGATGAAATATGTACTGCAATTTATCTAAGACTGGAAGCATCTGGCTTACGAAAATTTCATCTCATAAATCAATTTGTTTAACATCTCAGGATCCGTATTCATCTAAAATGGGATTTCGTTTACACATTTACACCTTAAGCTTCCTACAATTATTAATGACTCTTAGGACACAAATAATATATAAAGTTTATAAAAGTAGCGAAATTACACTACACACACACACACACACACACACACACACACACACACATGAATTCAATCATTTGGACGTAAATATAAAAAATATAAAACATAAATATAAGTATGAATTCTGTATTTAAGTATACCTTTGTAAAATTATATATAATTATATATATAATTTTAAGAAATAGACTTTAATAGTTAATAACTAACTAACTCACTGGCACTATCGAACCCATAGGTTCATGGCTGCGCGGACAAGCTCTCCATACATCCCTATCATGAGCTAATGTTTTCCGATCATCCCCTGTATAATCTACTTCGATCAAATCATAGATAAAGTTATTCTCCCACCTCATTCTTGGTCTACCAACTGTGCGTTTTCCCTCTGGTTTTCCTACATGAAGCTTCCGTGCACGTCTTTCATTCCTCATTCGTGCCACATGTCCTGCCCATCGTAGTCTACGAGACTTAACTCTTGTTATTGTATCTAGCTTCCTATAAAGGCCATGTAGTTCACTGTTATTAATTCTTCTCCATTCACCTGTCTGTTCATCTCTCTTTGGTTCAAAAATTTTCTTCCGATTGAGGGTCTTTCCACTTTTCAGCGGTTGCCCTTTTACCAGCCGGCTGCTGGCCCTTCACATCCACATGTGTCAATCACAGAGGTAGATGATCAACAGCCAGTGTAGGGGTGACATGTGGTTAGCATATCGAGTCCCCCAGCCGTTATAGCTGGTTCCTCAACCTGGAGCCGCTACTTATTGTAGCTACCCAATTGCCTCACGATGCTGGGTGGGCACCGGTCCCATACTGGCCAAAATACCATGAGAAAATTTCTTCCCCCATGGAGACTCGAACCAGTGCAAGTCCCGTAGCTCTACGCCAAGGCTTCCTACCTTAACCGCTCGGCTACGGCACGGGACAAAATTTTCTTAAGAATTTTATTCTCAAATACTCATAATCTCCTTTTCTCCCTTAAAGTAAGAATCCACATTTCACATCCATATGATATTACTGGTAGAATAATATTTTATGAATTTGCAGTTTAACCTTTTTTTTAAAGGAGTTGGGACGTTAAGAGTCTCTGTAATGAATAATAGCACGCATTTCTAGAATTGAGCCTAGTTTAATTTTTTTGTGCATTTCATTCATATTTGTGATTATTGTTCCTAGGTATGTGAATTCAGCCATTTCCTCAAAATTTCTGTGCATTTATCATTAGCTTTAAATTTCCATTGTATAATGTATTTTTATGTGTGACCATATACTTAGTTTTATTGATATTTACTTCCAGTCACAATTCCTTATTGTTACTCAACATAGTTAATGATATTACAAAAACTAATGAAGAAATATCATAAACGTATGCAAGAGGATTCTATGAAATAGAAAATAGTAAAATTAGGTACTGCATAAACATTTCTCGTATCTTTGAAAGAGTCGTCTCATTTTCTTTCATTTGATAATACAACCTAAAAATACTTGGATTGACACTTGTGCTTAAATTTATTTTCCAACTAGTAACTTAAAATTGAATTTAGCTCAGTAAACTCAATCAGTGTAACAATTTATTAGTATTAAAAGAGGTGTATAAACAATCCCTATAAAAATGAGTACCAAGCAAATCGTTAAGGAAAAGTTAAAATAATACATAATTGATATCTTCCACTTAAACACTCAAATATATTCTATTAATAAAAATATTATTATTAATATTTAATAATTATTATTATTTAATTATTATTATTATTATTATTATTAATATGACCACCGCTGTGGTCTCGAGGTAGTGTGCTGCCTTGTCCCGCAGCGGGCCCGGATTCGATCTCCGGTCGGGGCAGTTTTTCTGGGTGAGGTTTTTATCGGGGTTTTTCCTCACCTGTAAGACAAATGTCAGGAAACCTGTAAGGCCCAAACGGTCCCCGAAATCATATGGCCATCATCCTTACCATTATCATTATCATCATCATTACCATCCTTTACCGGTGTGGAAAGCAACGGGAAGCTACCACACCTACAATTCCCTAGTAAAGCTGCAAGCATAGCATTAAAGTGCTATGATTGCAGTGAAGGACCTGCTTTCGGGTAGAATTACTATGGATGGATTATTATTAATAGAACCTTAGACTACGTCTTGCGATTCCAATGGGTGTTCTAAGGAATAATGACATACAGAAATAAACCGGGTGGTTGCAACTAGTAGACATGTCACAATGAATCACTCTACAGTAACAACAAGTTTTGGAAATAGAGAATTGTCTCTATGTTGGACGATACTTTCAAAATAAATTGTAAAACGTCGCGTGGGATAAACGTGTGTATCAAATAGTTGGAATGCAAGATTCTCCCCAGAGATAGGCCTACTTACGAGAAAAATCGTACTTAAGCCCCGGTTTAATTTTTAAAAACAGATAAATTTTTATCGCCAGATATTAAATTTAAATCTTGTTTGCTGTAATTTACCACGACTATTTAACTCATGTCGCAAATAATAGTCAATGACCAATCACGTTTCAATGAATTCTGTTTTACACCAATGACAGACGTGTTTCACCTCACTCTTTATCGATTTCTCTTTATCAGCTCCTGCTTTTGTGATAAAGAAAGCTCCTCTTTTATAATATTCTGAACAGGTTAGACCATTATTATTCTCCAACAAATACATTGAATATATCAAATAATGAAAAGATTGTGATTTTATTGAGTTGTTTATTCAAAATATAAATGATTAACCTATAATGTTGATTATATTAATTTGATGTGTTTCATTACTTCTCCACTAGAGTGCATTCTTACAATATTGCGATTCTATTTGGCAATAAATAATATGATCGAGTTGCAGTGAATATACATAACCGCACATTTCTAATTTGTTTTCAAGCATCACCGTTTACATTAACAAATAAATATTTTAAAACACAGGTAACTATATTCAAATAATTATTTTTTAGTAAAGAGCTTAATTTTATTCGTTAAATAGTCCTAACAAATGCCACTCTTGATTTCCAAGTCCTGTAGATAAATTCACGACTCACTTCGTGAGTCGTGAATTTATCGATAATTTGGAAATCACTCGTGGCTTTACTTATGATAACATAATAGTATGTCGTTTTATTCCCTATTATGTAGGACCTACAGGAAGTAACTCTTGGCACGCGAGAGTTATAAAAATGTAATAAAAGCAACTTATCACAATATCATTTTCATAACGAAATAAAACAGAAGAGTAACTATTACGTACCTGTGGTGTAGAAATTATAATGAAATACATTCAGTGACACTATTTCCCCCATGTGTGCGGCCACATGGAAAACTGAAAATAAGCTGTGGGGCAGAGAAGTTGTGCTAATGTTTTTATTAATTTCAAAAATATTTAAATAAACTCCCTATTCCTATGCATCGGTTTATGATAAGGAATGCCACGAGTGATTTCCAAATTATTTAGAGGATTTGGAAATCAAGAGTGGTATTTGTAAGGACTATTTAACGAATAAAATTAAGCGGTTTACTCACAAATAATTATTTAAATATAGTTATTTTAAAATATTTATATATTTAATATAAACGGCGATGTTTGAAAACAAATGAGAAATGTTCGGTTATGTTTCATTTGTTCATCACTGCATCTTGATCATACTATGTATTGCCAAATATGATCGAAATATTGTAAGAATACACAATATTTGAAAAAAAATTAAACACACCAAATTGTATATTGTAACCAATATTATAGGTTATTAATTCATTTTTGTTAGGAAACAACTAAATAAAGTCAGTATTTAAAAAACATAATTATTGAACACACAATATTATCAAATGTGTAGTTCGCAGGAATCTCTTCATTATTTGCTATATTCACCGTATTTGTTAGAGAATCAGTCACTGCAAAATAATGATCTGACCTGTTTAGAATATTAAAAAGGAGGAGCTCTCTTTATTTTGGTAATGACATTTCGATTATTATCGAGGTGAATGACGACTGTGATTGGTTGTCAAACAAAATTCATTGAAACGTGATTGGCCATTGACTCCCATTTTGGGCATGAATTCAATAGTCTTATATAATACATGTCCACCGCTGTGGTCTCGAGGTAGCGTGTTGCCTTGTCATGCAGCGAGCCCGGGTTCGATATCCGGTCGGGACAGGCTCCTGGGTGAGGTTTTTCGGGGTTTTCCCTCACCTGTAAGACAAATGTCAGGAAGCTTAGGGACTAACAGTCCAGGAAAATCATCCGGCCATCATCGTCATATCATCCTTATCATCATCTTTCCCGGGTGTGGAAAGCAACGAGATGCCACCATACCTATAACTCCCTAGTAAATTTGTAAAGCATAGCATTAAAATTATATGATTGCAGTGCCCTCGGACAGAACTACTGTGGAATGTAATGAATATAACACATCCATTTTTTTTCATAACAATGTATATATTATGCAAATTTATATTCAAAGTCCAATAAATCTTCGAAAGAGACGATCATTATATGAATTTTCAACTTTGTTAAAATATATTAATCGGCCGCGGTGGACAAGTGGTTATGCTCCTTGCCTCTGGTCCCGAGGATCGCGGGTTCAAACCCGGCCGGGGTCGATGGATTTTTTAGGAGGAAAAATCCAAGGAGCAAGTCCTCCGGGAGGGACTTAGAGCCGTGGGTCCCGAGTCTGAAGTCAGGCTCGTAAAAGATCCTTAAGCCTGAACGAAAAGGCCTCTAAGCAAAATTTACCGAATTCTCCCGTCCTAGTACTACCTTGATTTCCTAGATGTCAGTATGAGGCGGAACGCTGACCACGGACCACTCAAAGGACATCTATATGAAAACAAGTGTAACTAAATTAGTATGGTTCAAATTCTTCCCTGTAGGGGGAGAGCGCCTAAATCTCTGTTAAGGGAAACATGGGCTTACAAGATACAAGAAGATAAAATATATTAATATGTGCATCACAAGAAAATAATTTCCAACATGATGTGTCAAATAAAAGTACCAAATATACATGAAGGAATTATCCTTAGTGCGTGCAACTCCTCAGACCCACAGCTTGTATTTGTGACCGCACACATGAGAAAAATAGTGTTACTGATTATATTTAATCTAATAATTTTGTTGCTATACATATATTACTTTTAAGTTCAGCTTGAATGGCGAGAGCAAGTCGCTATTGATTATATATTTTAGTTTGAAATATACACCTGCTATACCACTCACGTGTATTTCTTCAATCAGCATTAACGGTGAATCAAGATTTTTCTTTGAGTTAGAAAGCCTATGCATTAATACCGCTGACATCGGCAATAGAACATTGTAGGACTAAATCCCTGTTCATTTTAATTTGGTTAAATTTTCCCAGATTTTTTGCTGTACATATTGTTACTAAAAGTTAAATTATAATTAGCGTTGTAGTTTTATTTGTATATTATTATTATTATTATTATTATTATTATTATTATTATTATTATTATTATTACTATTACTATTATTATTATTATTATTATATTATTATTATTATTATTATTATTATTATTATTATTATTATTATACAAGTGTACAAGAGGAGCCGGACATCATAGAAAAGAAAAGATTGCAGTGGTATGGTCATGTCAAACGAATGCCAGAGCAAAGATTGCCAAAAATTGTTATGGAATGGATCCCAATGCAAAGGAAGGAAGAGAGGAAGACCGAAGAAAACTTGGATAGAAGTGGTACAAGCAGCTATGAATATCAGAGGAATGGAGGAAGATCAATGGATGGATAGAGAGGAATGGCGTTTGGTTTCCGGAAGACGGGGGCAGCTGCCATGATACCGGATGTTGATGATTATTATTATTATTATTATTATTATTATTATTATTATTATTATTATTATTATTATTATTATTATCATTATTGCTGGAATTTTGGGCCCGTCAATCTACATGGGATATTCCTATAACTAACTAATTAGCAATTACATTTAGTCTAGAATGTTCTATCCCACCACTTAATTTCCTCTCAATATCTTGTGAGGGTAAGTGTATCGAAATAAAGACGCTGTACACCACTTGTAATCGGAATCTCAACACATATAGCACTAGTGATTTGCAACCTAGTGGCAGAAGGCTCCAATTTAGGCCTAGCGTCAATACAGAGTGTTTTAGAATAAATAGGGCTATTACAGACTTCTAGGGGATTGTAGAGGGGACTTGGTAGATAAAGTTTTGATAAGGAACCCTCGCCCTGAAATGTAAAGTTTCGATGTAAAATATACTTGAACATCGAAACACAATTGCTGATATTGTGTGTCTTGTGTTTCAGAATAAGTATTACAAATTTCTACGGGTGTTACTACAAGTATGGTTCCGCGTTGCGATCCTGTTGTTTGTTGCACAAAGTGTATCTGTGACACAGGTTTTCAAACACACGCCCCACAAAACCTGGTGTGTGCTCAATAATTTCTGCTGACAGCAGAATTGGTGCAAGAAGATCTGCCTCCATCTCGTAGTCTTATTCTGAAGCTATTTAACATTTTCCAATACTGTTATGTTAACACAGTTCTAACAATGGATCATATTATTCCTATTTGTTCACAATATCATTATAATAATCATTATTCTGAAGCACAAGACACACGATATCAGCCAATTGTGTTTCGAAATTGAAACTTATTTTACATAGAAATGGGACTTTCCGGACATGTGTTCTTTGTCACAACTTTATCTATTAAGTCCCCTCTACAACCCCTGTAAGTCTGTAATGCTTATTATAAAACACCCTGTATATGAATTAATATTAACCTAAGTGAATATTTATGTATGTATAGGATGTCCCATTCAAATCTCCCACATTTTAATTACTCATAACTAACAAAGTATGAGGAAATTATGAAATAAGGCCGGTATTAAACCAAAGAGAAACTCGAAGAATTTTCATTGCAAACACACTAAATCACCTCTATATATGCATCATTTCTTCCATATTTCCTTCTGAACTGGTTTTTAATCATAAATGTATTTAAGTTATATTGAATTACACAATATAACTTTCAATGTAAATGAAACCTAGCTAGATTTATTCAATGATATTCATTATTTACAGGACTTTCCATAAACCATAAATGATTAAAAATCCAATATACGTGTATGAGCACCTCCTGATTCTTTGTTTTAACGCTTCCAGTCGCCAGAAACTTCTCAAGCCATGCCTTAAAGGTCTTCCCATCATGTGTATTTCCTCCAAATTCTCTCCGGTAATTTCTTTGCAATGTAATTATTGACTTCGTCTCTGCATACCAAAAAACTGTTTGTGCTCGCCATTTTGTTTTATGTCATTATTGTCCAACATGCGATACATGAATTAACTGCAACAATGAAACCAAACATTGTTTGAGTTTCTCTTTATTTTAATACCAACCAAAGTTCATAATTCTGCATACTTTGGTAGTTATGATTAATTAAAATGTGAGAGGTGTGAATCGGACACGGTGTATATTTCTGTAAAGAGTGCGTCACGTTTTTGTGTATGTCATGTTCAAGGGTTTAATAAAATCATTATTTTACACACTCTTTCAAGTTTAAAACATATTGAAAATAAATTGGTACCAGAATATGGTACTTTTTTATCAGAGATAGAATCCATTTTCAGTCGATTCCAGAACGTTCCACAAACATTAGCTTTCCGGACCTGGATATTTACGTAGAAATGTAATGCGTATTGAAACGTTGATCCTTTCTGTCCCGCAGTGTATGACCAGTCGGACAGAATTAATAGAAATGTGAGTTAAATATCGATTACGTCGCCGTCTCGTATGTCAGACGATTTTGAATTTCAGTGATCGTAAGCATCAGACGTTTTGGACGTTAGTCGGCTGATGCGTATAAAGGAACAGAAAAAAATTATAACATTAGAGTACATTTTAACAACGATACAAAGAATCATTATAAACGAAATGCCTCTACTTCTCTATTTGTCTCTGTCTGTCTCTCTCTCCCTCTCTCTCTCTCTCTCTCTGTCTCTCTCTCTCTCTCTATCTATCTCTTTCTGTTAATTTCACTCATGAAATGCCGGTACTGTTTTGTACAGAAAAAATATATATAAATTATAACATTAAAGTAAATGTTTAAATGATACAAAGAATCATTATAAACGAAATGCCTCTTCTTCTCTGTCTTTCTCTCTCTCTCTCTCTCTCTCTCTCTCTCTCTCTCTCTCTCTCCTCTCTCTTCCTCTCTCTCTTTCTGTTAATTTCACTTATGAAATACAGGTATTGTTCTGTACAGAAAAAAATATATAAATTATAACATTAGAGTAAATTTTTCAACGATACAAGGAATCATTATAAACGAAATATTTCTACTTCTCTGTCTGTCTGTCACTCTCTCTGTCTTTCTGTTAATTTCACTCATGAAATGCCGGTACTGTTCTGTGATTCAACCAGCCTGATTATGGATAATTTTTATTGTGGAACGCAATCATGCTCTATTGATCACAGAAGGACATGTGAATTCCCCCTACTTATTTAATACAGGGACCATTCCAAGATAACGTGGGTATTTGAGACAGAAGCAGCATTGAGTGATGACTTCATTCTAACAAATAAATAGATATTAGCGATTATTATTTCCAGATGGTTTTTGGTGTTTATTTGTACATAGAGTTTCCTGATATTTATTTTACAGATGGCCAAAATGTCGCAATTGAATCTCATCTATGAAACATTTTCCAACCAGACACCAAACTCAGTCCCACTAAGTCCGAGGCAACTATGTATCTACTAGATCTGTTTTTCCCAAACTTCATTTGATCACGCACGTCCTTGGAGTTAAACCATAAATACACATATACTGAAATAAATGATAATAAAATGAAATTTCATATTTATGTTATGAGGATATTAAAGTTTAACAGCAACAACTAATTTCGGCATTTATAAACATGCCGATAAATTATCATCTCCGGTATAGCATCGTACGGAATTGTAGGATACCTAGTAACGTCAAACAAACCTGTAAATACGTTATTTAAAAATATATGACCCTCGGAGATCCCCCGATAAATCTTGACGGATCTCTGGGAATTCGCTGAGCACAGTTTGGAAAATTACTGCTCAAGATTACAGTGGTAAATTTTATTTTACCCAATTTCCTCAGGTTGTAGTATCAAATTTGTGGCTCTTCTCCAGGCCTAAAATGAATTGTACTCCACTTCTGAGTTTGGGGCGTCTGGGAGACATAACCTAATGATATGATGCACTTCTTTTATAAATAAACTACCGGGTTACCAGGAAATTTCTTTGTTTCAATCTTGTTGTCAGTCAGTTTAACGACCGTCGAAAACTATAAATTCACAAGAACCTTTGTCATTTCGACATGTTATGTTTCATTCTCTCTCTCACCATCTTCCGATGGGGTCTGAACGAGGATTAATATGCATCAAGAGTCCATCCATCCATAGTAATTCTGCCCGACGGCAGGTCCTTCCCTGCAATCATAGCATTTTCATGCTATGCTTGCAGCTTTACTAGGGAATTGTAGGTGTGGTAGGTTCCCGGTGAAGGATGATGATCATGTTGATAATGATGATGATGATAATGATAAGGATGATGATGATGAAGATGGCAATATGATTTCGGGGACCGTTTGGGCCTTAAAGTTTTCCTGGCTTTTGCCTTACAGGTGAGGACAAACCCCGATAAAAAACCTCACCCAGAAAAATTGCCCCGACCGGTGATCGAACCTGGGCCCACTGCGTGACAAGGCAGCACGCTACCTCGAAACCACAGCGGTGGACACATCACGAGTATCATTATTAATCTAAATAACCCCGAAAACTATAAATTCAATACTAATGTAGGTCGTTTTGGATTATTTTTACGTGACTCTTTCCTCTCGCTCTACGCAGTATCATTTCCACATATAAAATGACTAAAATACTTCAACCAAAGTTAGATGAAATTGCTAAAGGTGTTACGGAATTATATATATACATACATACATAATATTTACACTGTAATCAAGTTTGTTAGTGATAGGATATCACACATAATTCTAAAGGGTAAACGACATGATTTTATAATTGTAAATGTACATGCCCCACAGAAGATAAAGATGACAAGATCAAAGTTGAGTTCTATGAAGAATTTGAATGCCTATTTGATAGCCTTTCACGATATCATATGAAAATTGTCTTAGGAGATTTTAATGCAAAAGTGGGGCGGGAAGATATATTCAAACCAACAATAGGCAAATTCAGTCTTCATGAAGATAGTAACGACAATGGGGTTAGATTAGTCACCTTTGCCACATCAAAGAATCTTAAGTGTTAAGAGCACAACATTTCAGCATAAGGATATTCATAAATACAAATGGACGTCTCCAGATGGCAAAACTCGAAACCAGGTAGACCATGTATTAGTGGACAAACGCAGGCACAGTAACATCATCGATGTTAGATCAGTTAGAGGGACAGACTGCAATTTGGATCATCATCTGGTCAGGGTGAAAATCAGGCAACGGCTATCGCCAATGAGAGGAACAAACACTAAAGATGATTCTGAAAAATTTGACTTAAAAAAATTGAAAAATGATGAAATGCGGCAATAATACCAAATTAAAATTGCTAATAGATTTGATGTACTGGTACTGAAATCTTCAGATGACAATGTGGCAAACAAAGAAGAAACTGATGTAAATAAAGAATGGGAGGCTATAAGAGATACTATTAACTTGTCAGCATCAGAAAGCATTGGTTATTTAAAATAGAGGCAAAACAAGAAATGGTTTGATGAGGAATGTGCCGACATTGTAAAGAAAAGAAAGAAAGCAAGCAAGAATGAAATGAATACATGAGCCAATTGCGGTAAATTTGGAGCAATAGGGTAGTGTCAGACGGGAAGCCATGAGGTTACTAAAGAGTAAAAAGAGGGAATATCTGAGAGAGAAGATTAATGATCTTCAAATGAATGCCAAAAATAGGAACATTAGAGAATTAAAATAGGGAATCAGGATAGAGAAGAAAGGGTTTTAGGTTAGAACAAACATAATTAAGAATGAAAATGGGGATATGATTGCAGATTCCAGGAGTATATTAAATAGATGGAAAAGTTACTTTAATCAGCTATGAATTGTACATATAGAACAGGACATTGAGGAGGATAAGTTACAGACAACAGAACTGCTAGTCGCAGAACAAGTACATTAGAGGTTGAAATGGCGATAGAAAAATTGAAAACGTATAACGCATCAGGTTCGGATGAGATCCCAGCAGAACTGATAAAATCAGAGGTTGAAAAGTTGATGGACAAGATACGCCGGTTGCTTAGTATGATTTGGGGAAAAGAAGCTCTTCCAGATGAATGGAAAGAATCGATTATCGTACCAATTTATAAGAAAGGAGATAAAACTGATTGCAACAACTACAGGGGCATCTCATTACTTTCAACTTCGTACAAAATTCTAACAAATATATTAGTAAGCAAACTTACTACCTACATTGATGACATTCTAGGAGATCATCAATGTGCATTTAGAAGAAACAGGTCTACAACAGATCACATTTTTTGTATAACACAAATTTTATAAAATAAATGGGAATATAATGGTACTGCACGCTAACTATATGTAGACTGCAAAAAAGCATATGATTCAATTAAGAGGGAGAAGTTATATAGTATCCTGCTGGAGTTGGGAATTCCTAAAAAGTTAGTTAGACTTATACGAACGTGTCTAACTGGCACAAAGAGTAGGGTACGTGTAGGCAAACAGTTTTCGGACGCTTTTGAAATCCAGAACGGGTTGAAGCAAGGAGATGCACTATCTCCTCTACTATTTAATTTTGAACTACAGCATGCCATCAAATCTTTAGATGATGAGGAAGGCCTACAACTCAATGGTACTAATAAGCTGTTAATTTATGCCGATGATGTAGTACTATTCGCCGATAGCGAGGAGATATTAAAGGACAACACGCACACACTATTGATTAACACTAAGAAATTGGGACTGGAAGTAAATATCAATAAATCTAAATATATGGTCACACGTAGAAATGCATTATATAATGGAAATGGACAGCTAATGACGAATGAGGGAAGTTTTGGGGAAGTGGTTGAATTCAAATACCTAGGAACAATATTCACAAATAGGAATGAGATGCACAAAGAAATTAAACATAGGCTCAATTCTGGAAATGCGTGCTATTATGCATTGCAGAGACTCTTGATGTCCCAACTCCTTTCAAAAAACGTTAAACTGAAAATACATAAAACTATTATTCTACCAGTTATATTATATGGGTGCGAATCATGGACTCTTACTTTAAGGGAGGAAATGAGATTACGAGTTTTTGAGAATAAAGTTCTTAGGAAAATTTTTGGACCAAAGAGAGATGAACAGACAGGTGAATGGAGAAGACTACATAACAATGAACTACATGGTATTATAGGAAGCCAGATATAATAAGAACAGTTAAGTCTCGTAGACTGCGATGGGCAGGACATGTTGCACGTATGGGGAATGAAAGACGTGCATGGAAGCTTCTTGTAGGAAAGCCAGAGGGAAAACGCCCAGTTGGTAGACCAAGAATGAGGTGGGAGAATAACATTAACTATGATTTGAGGGAAGTAGATTATACTGGGAATGATTGGAAAGCATTAGCTCAGGATAGGGATATATGGAGAGCTTATGCCCGCGCGGCCATGAACCTACGGGTTCGATAGTGCCAGTGAGTAAGTAAGTAATCAGTTTTGCGTTATATATTTAATATATTTTTTTAACTATTACTCCCTGATTTTAGTTAGTACTAACAACTAGAATTAATCATTATCTCAATCCAAAAATTAATTTAATTTATTTATTCAAGTCGACGTTTCAAACTCCTTCTGTGAGATCATTTTCAAGACATTTGGCAAGGTTGTTTATAATACATAGTTACCATCACCAAGACAATTTTTATATTTACAAATTTAAATAAACAAATGTAAAATTCCAATTTATGATTACAAATATTTTAACAAGGAATCGTATGTTTAAGACCACACACTCAAATATTTTTGTAGGTTCAAAGTTTTATTTAGTTATTTTTTATATTGGCCCTTTCTGCTATCAGTATTTTGTGGTAATTATTTCCATTGTGAAATTGTTTTATTTCATCCCATTTCATTTCATGAAATGTCGACTTGAATAAATTATTTTTTTGACTGAGATAACGATTAATTCCAGTTGTTATTAATTTTGTATTATATTAATATTATTAATTAAAGTTCCGCTTTATCTGATTACTTTGATGTTTGAGTATAATGCATACATTATTTCATGTAATTAAGCTACAAATCCATCATTAATATGAATTTCAATACCACATCCCTAGAGACCATACAAATAGCAATATTTGATACTGAATGGTTATTTGTCGTAAATGAGTTTTAATTAGACATACATATTCAGCTCAAACCATAATAAATTGCACGGTAATTGATTGTCTGTCAGACATGTAACAGCGACAATTCGTTGTACTGTAATTACTAAGCTATTAAATGCTTATGAAATTATGTTGACTTAAAAAATTGCTACATTTACACTCTCCAATGTCGGGTTTAAGCAAATTATATATTACATTTTTACTAGACAGTGCATAGTTTAATGAATGAAAATAAGAAAATTGCGAAAAGTTTCTGGAAGGATGGGAAATTAAGCCATGAAAATGAATTTCCGCGAACAAGCTGTCACTGCCCGGTGCATATTAAATTCATCCGCATTCATTTGATCAAGTTATACGTGTTACTTCAATTCTGAGTTTGCTTGGATATCAGACAGGCGGACAGTGCAGTACAGTGTGGTGTAGTTAAGATGTTACGCACAAACGCGTATTCATTTGTGAAACATTTGTGAAATTTCTGGTTTTAATTTCAGGTAAGTATCGAATATTTAATTTCTCACCCTAAGATAATATAATATTTTGTTGGTGGCCCGGAGAGCGGTTAATGAGAGGGTTCCGCGCGAGTGTCGCGAGGCAGTCCCACATCAGAGAAACACTTTGTACGAGTATATGGGTAATTAATGAAAAATGTGAGCTTGAGAACATCGAATATTAAGGGGTTTGGGAATAACACGAAGAAACATCGGTTTATTAGATATCAGTTTGAAGTATAATTTGCAGAGTCATGAAATCTCAATGAATCTCGTAAGGATATTCGTCTCTTTATAAAATTGCAAATACAAAACATCTAATCCCCATTAATGACGATATCGTTTGTTCATTTCTGGGCAAAAATTAAAAATTGATTTTATTTTTTTTATTCTTAATGTTTCTCTAAAATCTGTGATTACTGCTTCCAAGGGTGGAGATCGTCTCTCATTTCATGAGAAAAAAAATATGTAGGTGGTATTGACGCAGATGAAAAATAAATATCTAGAAATAGCCATTACATTTCTGATTTTTTAAACAGATGCTCGAAAATCTTGCACATAGCCAAGCGAGTTTTCATACACTTATTTTTTAATCACTTAAACATCTAAGTAAATATATATTCATTCATAGTGTTCTGGTCAAGAGCAGGTCTTTCACAGCAAACTCAACATTCTCCACTCTTGACTTGACTCAGCTTTCCTTTTTGTATCTGCATACAAACCATTTATTTTAATATTGTCTATCATCTGATATCTTTTTCTGCCTCTAACGTTCTTTCCGTTGACCATTCCTTCTAGGGCATCCTTCAGCAGGCAATTTCTTCTTAGCCAGTGCCCAATACAATTTATTTTCCTCTTCTTTATGAGTTCCAGCATTGTTCTTCTTTCACCCACTCTGTCTAGCACATCTTCATTTCTTACTTTGTCTGTCCACTTTATACGTTCCATTCTTCTCCATATCCACATCTCAAAAGCTTCCAGTCGCTTTTCCTCATTCCGTCGTAATGTCCACGTCTCTGCACCATATAATCCTACACTCCACACAAAGCACTTCACTAGCCCCTTTCTTATTTCTCTTGCCATAGGTCCGCAGAAAATACTTCTCTTCTTGTTGAAAGCTTCTTTTGCCATTGCTAACCTCTGCTTTACTTCTTGACTGCATTTCATGTTACTACTGATAGTACAACCCAAGTATTTGAAGCTCTCCACTTGCTCAATGGCCTCATCTTTTATCTTCATGTTTATCTTCCTTTGTTTCTTTCCTATAATCATGGCCTTTGTCTTATTTATATTTATCTTCACCCCATAATCCTCGCACTTATCATTCAGCTCCATCAGCAGGAATATATATATATATATATATATATATAGTGTTTTAATATTTTACTGATACTATGAAGCAGAGAATATGGTAAAATGGGTCCTAGAAATGTAATTCTAATCTAGTATTTACCTGGACGAGTATGAAAAACCAGGAAAATATCAACAATGCTGCTCTGACCGCGAGGTCTATCCAGAATCTCCAAACAGAGATTAAATGCTACCGCTTAAGTCAAATCCTTCAGTTAATTGAGTTTCTTTATACTTAATTATCTTATTTATATATTTTTTTTTTATTTCGAGACATTACATATCTGGAATATTGAATTTAGGATCTTTAGTAAATTACATTTTAAAACTTTAGGTCTATGTCTTGGAATATGTATATTATATAGCTGTGACTGAGCAGAAATGCTAGTCCCAGAACCAAGTACATTAGAGGTTGAAATGTCGGTAGAAAAATTGAAGATGTATAAAGCATCAGGTTCAGATGAGATCAGCAGAACTGATAAAATCAGGGGGAGACAAATTGATGGACAAGATACGCCGGTTGCTTAGTATGATTTGGAAAAAATAAGTTCTTCCAGATGAATGGAAAGAATCAATTATCGTACCAATTTATAAAAAACGAGATAAAACTGATTGCAACAACTACAGGGGATCTCATTACTTTCACCTTCGTACAAAATTCTAACAAATGTATTAGTAAGCAGATTTACTCCCTACATTGATGACATTCTAGGAGGTCTTCAATGTGCATTTAGAAGAAACAGGTCTACAACAGATCACATTTTTTTGTATAACACAAATTTTAGAAACGAAATGGGAATATAATGGTACTGTACATTAACTATATGTAGACTGCAAAAAAAGCATATGATTCAATTAAGAGGGAGAAGTTATATAGTATCCTGCTGGAGTTCGGAATTCCTAAAAAGTTAGTTAGACTTATACTAATGTGTCTAAATGGCACAAAGAGTAGGGTGCGTGTAGGCAAACAGTTTTCGGACACTTTGAAATCCAGAATGGGGTGAAGCAAGGAGATGCACTATCTCCTCTACTATTTAATTTTGTACAGGAGCATGCCATGAAATCTTTAGATGATGAGGAAGGCCTACAACTCAATGGTACTAATAAGCTGTTAGTTTATGCCGATGATGTAGTACTATTGGCCGATAGCGAAGAGATATTAAAGGACAACACGCACACACTATTGAGTAACATTAAGATATTAGAATTGGAAATAAATATGAATAAAGCTATTTATATGGCCATGCGTAGAAATACATTATATAATGGAAATGGACAGCTAATGGCGAATGAGGGAAATTTTGAGGACGTGGCTGAATTCAAGTACCTAGGAACAAATAGGAATGAGATGCACAAATAAATTAAACATAGGCTCAATTCTGGAAATGCGTGCTATTATGTATTGCAGAGACTTTTGATGTGCCAACTCCTTTCAAAAAACGTTAAACTGAAAATATATAAAACTATTATTCTACCAGTTATATTACAAGGGTGCGAAACATGGACGCTTTATTTAAGGGAGGAAATGTGATTACGAGTTTTTGAGAATAAAGTTCTTAGGAAAATTTTTGGACCAAAGAGAGATGAAGAGACAGGTGAATGGAGAAGACTTCATAACAATGAACTACATGGTATTTATAGGAAGCCAGATATAATAAGAACAGGTATGTCTCGCAGACTGCGATGGGCAGGACATGTTGCGCGTATGGGGAATGAAAGACATGTAAGGAAGGTTCTTGTAGGAAATCCAGAGGGAAAATACCCAGCTGGTAGACCAAGAATGAGGTGGGAAAATAACATTAACTATGATTTGAGGGAAGTAGATTATACAGGGGATGATTGGAAAACATTAGCTCAGGATATGGATGTATAGAGAACTAATGTCCGCGCGGCCATGAAACCTACGGTTTCGATAGTGTCAGTGAGGAAGTAAAGTAAGTAAGTATATAGTTGTGACTTCAATACCAAGGACAACGTAAGAGAGTTGATTAACTTATATTCAAGTTGCGGTGTAAAGAAGATACATGCCAAATTTACTTAATTTTGTGAAATGTATGATTCATGTCATGTATAACAGGCATACAAATGTATTCGGGATGCTTATGATTGTAGAATGGAGGAAAAATCAAATTTTATTTTAATGTATCTTATGGCAAAAATGCCCTACCGAAATTAAATTAATTTGTGAATAGGCGTTTGCGTCAGATATTAAATATCAGTGTCCCGATATAATGTCAAACCAAGATCTATGGTGCAACCTGAGCAGGCACCAATCGAAAAACAAATAAAGGAAAGAAAGTGGTATCTGGGCATACTCTGCGTACACCTGAAACTGTAATAGAAAGATGCGAACTGGACTGTTATCCTAAGGGTTGAAGAAAGAGGAAGACCAAAAATGACTAGGAAGAGGACTATTGAAAGAGAAATACGTGAAACGGGACAAATCGTTTGGAGATCATGAGGTTGGAAAATGAGAGAGCTAAATGGAGAAATTTCATTAGGTCCTAAGCTCCAGCTAGGAGTGAAAGGGAAAAACACTTCACTTATAAGAACAAATGTGGTGGTATTGTTATTTTCTATAACAAGGAGGGAATTCTACTAAACATGTAGAGTTACTGATATTTCAGGGTGAGATAATATATCGTTTTCACTGTCACAATACTCTTGTCGCTAGACGAAACACAAAAACAAAGTTCCACAATGCACATCACAACAAGAGAGGAAAATAAATCACTGGCAGTCACATGCTACAAAACACTGCAGTTTACCTTCTTTTTATTTCCCGAGAGCTTGTTCAGAACTTGTGGTGGGAACAGAATAATCTAAGCAAAAAGAAAACTAAGCTGTATTCATGTAGCGTCATGAATTTACACCATCAAACACGAGAGAATTTTAATTTCAATGTATTTTTTTTTATAAACTAGTAAAAAAGTTATTTTCTATATCATGGCGCGATACATTGTTGGGATTTCAATTATTGTTCCTTGCACTAAGACTTCCTTTTAATAAATTTGTTTACATTCTGTCACACTAAAACTTACAACTTACTAATAATTAGCGAAGTTATAAATATATACTTGTGAAATAAAACAGGCGCTTCAATAAATTCACTAACAACATTCAATTAATTGGAGATTGAAAGCTATTTAATGTTATGTAATAATTGATTCCAACAAAACATCGGTTACACTGGATCATAGATTGTCATGTCCATTTTGTTTCCTAGGTTTTTGTGTTAAAACCAGAGGATGTCACCGAAATTTAAATAGTGTTAAGTCCTGAGTATGGCTTCCTTTGGAAACGATGTGGAGCCGTATAAATAACTTTAAGTCTGAAATAAGAGACTTCTGGGCTCAACTGCAGTTTTACTAGCGCTTGATTGTTCAGTTATATTATTGTAAACTATAGCTCTTCTTTTGTATTTACTAACATTATTTAATATTTTAAACCTTTTCAATCAATTTTTATAACATTATTAGACAGTTTTGAAGAATTTATTTAAATATGCAAATCACAATATTATGACACTGTTAGAAATATTGTGATCTAACTGCTATTTTCTCCACAGAGTATATTACTTAGTCCATGATTTTTATATCGCTGTTTTGGGTTATCGCTGGTTGGATCAGCGTTAGGGAGTGATAAGTAAGTGTATACCCATTTTTAATAAACGTTTGGTAACTTTAATATTATTAATATATTTTTTAACATAGATTTGGGGATTTATTGCAAATATTGGTAATTTAAATTTCATAGCGACAGATAGTAATCGAGGATGATAATCAATATGTTGTTCGATTGTGGGTTATCGGTGGCTCTACAAAGTCTGGCGCATATAGGACTTTGAAAAGTTTACGCTAGTTTAAGTGCAGTTTTTCCGCTTTACAAACTCTGGCGCATGCGCACTGAAAATATTTCACGCTAATTTAAGTGCACTTTTTCCGGCTTCTGTACAAAATATATGTGAAATGAAAATAATTCTTACGACGCCGTTTCATTCTCTAGATGGAAATATCGATTATTTTGGAGGCTGTTTCCATAGTAATGAATCAATTTTAACACGAATGAAACCAACTTGAAAGTAGATATACCGGTAAAGTTGACATAGACGTAACAAAATATGATAAGTTGATATAAAAGCCAACATTACGTCAAATGACGTAGAAAATCATTTATGAGGTATTAGAATATACAGTTTTTATTTAGGTAATACAGATAAAGTCCGTCGTCCGGGAACGTTGTAAACAAAGAGAATTCCTTAGCAAGTCACATTTATGGTAAAAGTTTGCTGGGTGTTAGAATAGGCTGTATTCTTTTTTTTGTTTGTTAATTAAATAGTATTTATGCAGTTACAAAGCGAGAAAAACATGTTGACAGTGCGATTTTTTAAGTCTATGACTTTTAAATGATCGGATTTCGCTGATTCATGGAGAGTGCTTTTTTTTACTATTCAAATGGTACATGCTGAGTTTCGTTGCAAATAACAGAAAATGCAGTCGGGTGAGAACTTTTCAAATGTAAATTTGGTTATTCTCTCCTACAGCAAGTAGAATATTAAGGTAAGGGTTACTAGTAAAATTTACTATATAAAAATAGAATACCTGAGATCTCAGTCTTCCTCAACTTTGGATGTGGGGTATGGAGTCCTTTCAAAGCACATGCTTCATCTTCAGCTTGTAAATCGGTACCGGTTCTTCTTGAGAATTTTGTAAAGCGGGTTGACGTCACTGGGTGAGGTCTCATTAAGCAGGTGAGTTTCTGGTTTCTTTTACAGTGGAGGAAATTGGTATAAAGGCACTTGTTAAAAGTGTTAACCCAAGTTTTTTTTTTACTCTTTCTTTGGCATTTTTCTATATTAACTTAGGAGGTGATTGAGTATAAAACACACACAAATAATGTCAAAATTAATTATCCATTTCCGTCCAAAAAGTACATGAAAACTGAAACCACTCTCACATATGGGTGGAAATTAGTATAAAGGCACTTTGTGTGTTTCACAGATTAAACCAAAAAGACTGAGCGCAAAGTTTACAACAAAGTTCTAAAATTTAGTTGAACCACCATTGTTGTTAATTACTTGGAAGATTTTTTTGGCATTGTCTTGATGAGGGTGTTTATTTCTTCCACTGAGATTGAAGCCCACTCTTCCTGAATTACATTTTTCTGCCCAGTCACTGTCCCTAACTGCCGTCCATTGCGATACACACGCCTTGCCAGGATCCCCCATAAGTTCTCAATCGGATTTAAATCAGGACTTCTGACTGGCCACGTCAAAAGTGGTATTTCTTTCTTCCTGAACCACTCCTTTGATTTGAAGACACGTGAATGGAAGCATTATCTGGCTGAAAAATTAGATCTTCGCCAAATTCCTCATACATTCCTCAGTGTAGGACTCAGAATTCATCTTGATGCGTATCCGTGCTATTTTTGATCTTCCTTTAAAGCAGAATGCTGCCTAAATCATAATGCCTCCACAACCGAAGTTTCTACTCATTCTAACTTGCTCTTCAGTACGGAGGTCGTTCCAGTAATACTGAAGGTCATCAGGCCCGTCCAGATTAAACTTCTTCTCATCACTGAACATTACTTTATTCCATTCTGAGGTCTAGGACATGTGTTCGTCAGCAAAAGTCATTCTAGCTTTCTTATGTGCATTGTTCAGAGGTAGTTTACTAAGATTTGTTTTTAATTTTAGGTTCTTGTCTTCTGACAGAATTTGTCTTACTCGTCTGGCTGTTACAGGCAACTTCAAATGAGCCTGGATTTGAGAAGAAAACATACTCTTAACTTTTGCTTTACGTAAAATGTGACGTTTAGTGCGCTCAGACAATTTTCTTGTCCGTCCATATTTCCCGTTTCTTTTTTCATATTGTGAGCCCAGTTTAACAAAATTATCAATGACACATCTTCAAGCCCCAATTTAGTAGGTACTTGTCTATTGGAAAGGTCCATCTCCTTGAAGGCACTAACTCTTGATTTCTCTTCATTTGATAGAGGCTTTCCAGGTGGCATTGTACGTAGCCTACTGCTGACTTGTAACTGATGAACGATGCTCACAGACACGTCGTCTCCATGTAATTGCAGTGTTTTGTTTACATTTATGTCTCTGTAAGAGCCAGAAGTTGACCTGACTTTATACCGATTTCCACCCCTAGGACAGCGTTTTCTTAGATATTACGTATTATTTACATATATCCATCAACAGTAATTCTGCCCGAAGGCAGGTCCTTCACTGCAATCATAGCATTTTCATGCTATGCTTGCAGCTTTACTAGGGAATTGTGTAGGTGTGGTAGCTTCCCGTTGCTTTCCACACCGATGAAGGATGATGATGATAATGATAATGGTAAGGAAGATAATGATAAGGATGATGGCCATATGATTTCGGGGATCGTTTGGGCCTTAAAGTTTTCCTGACATTTGCTTTACAGGTGAGGAAAAACCCCGATAAAAACCTCACCCAGAAAAACTGCCCCGACCGGGGATCGAACCCGGGCCCGCTGCGTGACAAGGCAGCACGCTACCTCGAAACCACAGGGGTGGACCATTTACATATATAATAAATATAAAATGAGGAGACCTGTATGAAATGATGTCCAAGATGATAATATGTAATCTATGACACACACATTGCATAAATATTTCAGGTTGTTTTACTACAAAACGTTAGTGGCTTTATACCAATTTCCTGCACTGTTGTATGTCGATCTCTTCGAGAATGTTGATTTTCAGTTTGGTTTCTCTACGGATGATGGATTAAGTGTTATCGATGTTATTAAATTGGTGACCTGTTTCTATGACATGTTTCGACTTCATTAAATCTAAAGTCCTTAAGATGTTCGTTATATCGTATGTTGAAATTTCTAGTTGTTTTGCCAAATAATTAATTATTAGTATAATTAACTCATTAAAATTAATTGTATGTAAGAATAATATTAATGAAACATATTTCAATCGTAATGCTGCACCTATTTTTAATTTTCTCTTCAAATTAGCCCGCACTTTTAAAGGTTGAATTTTGCTATTAACGAATCGATTCCGATACGCCGAGTTTGATTTCCAAGAAGAAGTAAAAATTGCTGCCTCTATAACGTTAACAGATATATATATGTGTTTTTTTTCTGTGTATGCTATATAGTAGCAATAAACAATAGTATTATTGTACATTAGCATGAGAACATTTTCTATAGCTACTTCTTTCTGAATTGGTTAAAACTTTCTAAAAACCACGAAAAATATCCTTATAATCTAATTTCATAATGTTAAGACTGTATTTCAAATTTTAAAAGAAGACTGTTGATAATGTAAGTAAATTCAGCAATTTCGACTGTCTTCGACAGAATACAAAACGGTTACGTCAGTTGCCCGAGTTCATCACAATTCTAATCAACTAGTAAACGCAATGCAGTAAAAGCTCTTATTCGCGAAAGATATGTTCCGAAAATATGCCGCGAATATGGAATGCAAAATTAGTTTGGGTATATAGGGGATACGTTCCAAGTTCCAAAATAAAATATAAATTATCAAAATAAAACCAATTAAAGAAGATTTTGAACAATTTAACAATTTATATTAATTATTACTGTCAGGATTAGGCAAGAACTTCAAGAACTTAGTAATGTTTTCCTCGTTTGCCGCTTTTAAAAGGTATTTCAATTCAGATTGATATTCAGCTGTGAATTCAGCGATAGAATTCCTTATTTTGTCTTCGGATTTCTTGATGAATCGTACAGTTGATTCATTAACATTGAAACAGCGTGATACAGACGCAAAACGACTCGCCAACGCTTAAACGGTCAAGTATTCCTGTTTTTACTTTAAGAGACAACACTATTTTTTTTTACGCTTCGGAACTAATATTCTTTCCTTTAACTCGACATTATAAATTGGCAACAAAGTACAAGAGACACGTGTTATTCAATCAAAACTACTGCAACGAGTGACAAGTTGAAACAATAAAACACGGATCGTGGCGAGGACGGCATTTATCAACGGACATAGCGGCATGTGAAATACGACGGCGATGGCTTTTAACAATGAACTTCAGGCTTAGTGACAATAAGATTTGTATTACTTTGATATTAATTTGTCCATTTGGTTTAAATCACTCTTTGTAAAAGCCACCTTGGCACGTGCCTGCAGTAAAAAGATTTGCCGATGCGTTAATAAATGATACTAATACTAATATACCGACAGAATCCGCGAATAAATAAATTTTTAGCCGCGAGTACAGAAATTGTGTCGCAATTTTTTAACCCGCGAATAAGGGAACAGCGAATAAGGGATCAGCGAATAAGGAGCTTTTACTGTATTGTGAAGACGCAGACATGGGACGGATCGATTTCGAAGAAGATCTTAAAACGGAAATTTGAACTTACTTACTTACTTACTCACTGGCACTATCGAACCCGTAGGTTCATGGCCGCACGGACATAAGCTCTCCATACATCCCTATCCTGAGCTAATGCTTTCCAATCATTCCCTGTATAATCTACTTCCCTCAAATCATAGTTAATGTTGTTCTCCCACCTCATTCTTGGTCTACCAACTGGGCGTTTTCCTTCTGGCTTTCCTACAAGAAGTTTCCATGCACGTCTTTCATTCCCCATACGCGCAACATGTCCTGCCCATCGCAGTCTACGGGACTTAACTGTTCTTATTATATCTGGCTTCCTATAAAGACCATGTAGTTCATTGTTATGTAGTCTTCTCCATTCACCTGTCTGTTCATCTCTCTTTGGTCCAAAAATTTTCCTAAGAACTTTATTCTCAAATACTCGTAATCTCCTTTCCTCCCTTAAAGTAAGAGTCCATGTTTCGCACCCATATAATATAACTGGTAGAATAATAGTTTTATATATTTTCAGCTTAACGTTTTTTGAAAGGAGTTGGGACATCAAAAGTCTCTGCAATGCATAATAGCATGCATTTCCAGAATTGAGCCTATGTTTAATTTCTTTGTGCATCTCATTCCTATTTGTGATTATTGTTCCTAGGTATTTGAATTCAGCCAATTCCTCAAAATTTCCCTCATTTGTCATTAGCTGTCCATTTCCATTATATAATGTATTTCTACGTGTGACCATATATTTAGTTTTACTGATATTTACTTCCAGTCCTAATTTCTTAGTGTTACTCAATAGTGTGTGCGTGTTGGCCTTTAGTATCTCCTCGCTATCGGCCAGTAGTACTACATCATCAGCATAAACTAACAGCTTATTAATACCATTCAGTTGTAAGCCTTCCTCATTCTCTAAAGATTTAATGGCATGCTCTAGTACAAAATTAAATAGTAGAGGAGATAGTGCATCTCCTTGCTTCAACCCATTCTGGATTTCAAAAGTGTCTGAAAACTGTTTGCCTACACGCACCCTACTCGTTGAGCCATTTAGACACATTCGTATAAGTCTAACTAACTTTTTAGGAATTCCGAACTCCAGCAGGATACTATATAACTTCTCCCTCTTAATTGAATCATATGCTTTTTGGAAGTCTACGTATAGTTGATGTACAGTACCATTATATTCCCATTTCTTTTCTAAAATCTGTCTTATACTAAAAATCTGATCTGTTGTAGACCTGTTTCTTCTAAATGCACATTGATGATCTCCTAGAATGTCATCAATATAGGGAGTAAGTCTGCTTACTAATATATTTGTTAGAATTTTGTACGAAGTTGAAAGTAATGAGATGCCCCTGTAGTTGTTGCAATCAGTTTTATCTCCTTTCTTATAAATTGGTACGATAATTGATTCCTTCCATTCATCTGGAAGAGCTTCTTTTTCCCAAATCATACTAAGCAAACAGCGTATCTTGTCCATCAATTTTTCTCCCCCTGATTTTATCAGTTCTGCTGGGATCTCATCTGAACCTGATGCTTTATACATCTTCAATTTTTCAATTGCCATTTCAACCTCTAATGCACTTGGCTCTGCGACTAGCATTTCTGCTGTCTGTAACTTATCCTCCTCAATGTCCTGTTCTGTATGTACATTTAATAGCTGATTAAAATAACTTTTCCATCTATTTAATATACTCTTGGAATCTGCAATCATATCCCCATTTTCATTCCGAATTATGTTTGTTCTAGCCTGAAACCCTTTCTTCTCTATACTAATTCCCTGATATAATTCTCTAATGTTCCTATTTTTTGCATTCATTTCAAGATCATTAATCTTCTCTCTCAAATATTCCCTCTTTTTACTCTTTAGTAACTTGGTGGTTTCCCGTCTAACACTACCCAATTGCTCTAAATTTACCTCATTTGGCTCGTGTAACCATTTAATTTTTGCTAGCTTTCTTTTCTTTACAATGTCGGCACATTCCTCATCAAACCATTTCTTGTTTTGCCTCTTTTTTAAACAACCAATGCTTTCTGATGCTGACAATTTAATAGTATCTCTTATAGCCTCCCATTCTTTATTTATATCAGTTTCTTCTTCGTTTGCCACATTGTCATCTGAAGATTCCAGTACTTCAAATCTATTAGCAATTTTGATTTGGTATTCTTGCCGCATTTCATCATTTTTCAAGTTTTTTAATTCATATTTTACAGAATCATCTTTAGCGTTTGTTCCTCTCATAAGCGATAGCCGTTGTCTGATTTTCACCCTGACCAGATGATGATCTGAATTGCAGTCTGTCCCTCTAACTGATCTAACATCAATGATGCTACTGTGCCAGCGTTTATCCACTAATACATGATCTATCTGGTTCCGAGTTTCTCCATCTGGGGACGTCCAGGTGTATTTATGAATATCCTTATGCTGAAATGTTGTGCTCTTAACAATGAGATTCTTTGATGTGGCAAATGTGACTAATCTAACCCCGTTGTCGTTACTATCTTCATGAAGACTGAATTTGCCTATTGTTGGTTTGAATATATCTTCCCGCCCCACTTTTGCATTAAAATCTCCTAAGACAATTTTCATATGATATCGTGAAAGGCTATCAAATAAGCATTCTAATTCTTCATAGAACTCATCCTTGATCTTGTCATCTTTATCTTCTGTGGGGGCATGTACATTTACAATTATAAAATCATGTCGTTTACCCTTTAGAATTATGTATGATATCCTATCACTAACAAACTTAATATCTCGGATAGCGGATAGGATCCTCCTTCTGACTAAAAAACCCGTTCCAAATGCAGGTCTTTCTGCACCCCCATAGTATAATGCAAAGCTTCCTGATTCCTGACTACCTTCTCCTGGCCACCTAACTTCCTGTAAAGCGACTATATCCAAGGGCGATTTATCCAATTCCCGCGTTAATATCTCTAGTGCCCCGCTATTGTATAAAGTCCTAACATTCCATGTTCCTAGGAACATGTCCCTGTGTTTGAGCCTTTGGCATGGGTTCCCTGAAGTAGTCCCCGCCCGGAGAACCGAATGGGGGACTATTTGACCTCCGGAAAATTTTACCCCAGTAGAACCCATGTCCGCATTTCTTGACGGTTGTATTTTTACGGTGAAAGATCGTCACTCTTTCGACCAAGGTACTTATTTCGTCTGGCTTATCACCTTCGACCAGTCCGGCATGGGTAACCCTATCGGCAGCAATGCTACCGCCGGCATAGCTCTCAGGATCATTTAAGCACACAAGCCACTCCACCACGACAAGGTAAAGATACCATGGAGGGCCTCATACCTATTCTCGTGGTTACGCCCCTAATTCGTATTTTTTTATGAATATTAAAATACAGAGACTTTTGAAGTCTTTCAAGTCAGATGTTCTCTATTTTTTCATTATAACATGATCATCAACTTAATAATAATAATAATAATAATAATAATAATAATAATAATAATAATAATAATTTTATTTATATACAGAATTTTAATGTTTACACATCTTTCTGTGCCTAAAGTTTTATTTTTTTTCTCCACTCGTTTCTCTCCATCCAATCCATGTCCTCCAGTCCTCTTACTCTCATTCCAGTTCTTATTTCCTGCATAAGAAAATAAAATAATAATAATAATAATAATAATAATAATAATAATAATAATAATAATAATAATAATAATAATAAAGCTGAAATATTTTATAAGAGAAACTAGTTACATTTTCCGCTACTCGTTTTACTTCTCGTTAGCCTTAGCATCCTACAATCCCTGTTGCTTCTTCCAAAAAACAGCGTTCCTTCATTTTCGTGTTATTCTTTTCCCAAACTGTTTTTTTTTTCGTGGTGAGAAATATAACATTTCCAATGGAAGGTTCTGGGCTTTTGGGAGAATACAGCAAAAATTGATCATCCAAATCAATGCAATTTTTCTCCACTCCGATTTAAAACTGCAGTGAGGAGCCATTTTAATGGAAGAGGATGATAGTCAATATTTGATTTAACAGCTCTTTAACAACTCAAGTCATTATCGTCCCAATTCTACTGAGGACGCAAAAGCGCCTCTGCACCCAGGCTTCAGTTCATTTCAAGTGCCCTAATTATGCGGTAAGTGGTCAATGGCTTTACATCTCTTAAGAAGATGGCACGCTCACACACTTAAGAATAGATCGATCTCGGTGGAGTTTGAAACCGCGAACTTCAGAATCAAATGTAAGTAGTGTAACCTCTACTCCATCAGGATCAACAGAAAATATAATGTAGTCCTATAATATTCCAAGAAGTGTTTAGATTGCAGTTCGTTTTATTTGCTGAAAAAGTAGTCTTATCGCTGAATATTAATTATCCAGCGACTGATGGAAACCTATATGGACACTGCTAATTTTCTGTTGTGAGTCGAACAATGCATAACGGATTCGACATAAAATCTGAAACTCATTATTTTAAGGTGGAATAAATTTAATAGTGATAACGCGCATGTTAAGGTGGAAGGATTACAGTTACAAATACCGTTTTCAAAAATTTATATTAGAACTTAGATAAGCGATTATATTATATGGATGCGAAACATGGACTCTTAATTTAAGGGAGGAAAGGAGATTACGAATATTTGAGAACAAAGTTCTTAGGAAAAGTTTTGAACCAAAGACAGATGAACATACAGGTGAATGGAGAAGACTACTTAACAGTGAACTACACTGTCTGTTAGGAAGCCAGATAAGAAGAGTTCAGTCTCGTAGACTGCGATGGGCAGGACATGTGGCACGAATGCGGAATGAAATACGTACATGGAAGCTTCTTGTAGGAAAACCAGAGAGAAAACGCCCAATTGTTAGACCAAGAATGAGGTGGGAAAATAACATTAACTATGATTTGAGGGCAGTAGATTATACAGGGAATGATAGGAAAACATTAGCTCAGGATACGGATGTATGGAGAGCTTATGCCCGTGCGGCCATGAACCTACGTGTTCGATAGTGTCAGTGAGTTAGATAGTCTTAGATAACCGAAGAACTCGGATGCAAATCTGTATTTTTTTAATATAGACCATGTGTAGTGTTATTTCATTTCACACCCAAATCAGTTCCTTAACTTGTTTCTTTTTTTTAATTTCTGCATTTTAAAATGTCATGATATTATTTCTAATTAATAGAAATATAATTCACCAAGTCTGATAAATAAAGTTATCTACAACATCATATATTTCATGATGTATGCACAAGCATGTTACGTCATCTGAAATCAAGATTCAAAAATCTATCTCGAGGTATCGTGCTGCCTTCTGACGCAGCGGGCTCGGGTTCGATCCCGGGCCGAGAAATTTTCCTGGTTGAGGCTTTCTCGGGGTTTTTCCTCGCACGTAAAACAATTAATAGGAAGCTTTAAGTCCCGAAAGGTCTCCAAACACTCTCTGGCCATCATTATTATCAATATCATATTCGCCTCGTTAGATGTTTAAGGCCATTCCTGGGGCTTCACTACAATCATGATCAACTCTCATATCATCGGGAGAGCGAACCCCGCCTTCCAGGTGTCCCAAATCTCAAAAGTGGATTACATAAGTGGAGAGATCAGCAGAAATGTTGAAATGACAACCTGGGTCATAGAATAAAATAATATTTTCCTCTTGGTTGATAAAAATCTAAAGCGAATTAAGGATATCATTCCACTTGCATTGCTTTTGTATGGGTTTTCTAGTTGATCCGGTAATATTATACCTAGGTAATATATTTTCTATAGATTTTACTTATATTTATTTCTTTCTAATGTCTCCGTAACTAATATTCCTGCCAGTCTTCTACAACCTTTTATTTGCCGCAGAAATTCTATTTCTCCTGCCTATTATTTCTAAATATTTTTTTTTGCTGTAACTGTCATTCCCAAACACAAGGTTGCAATATTGTTTATGTAATATCGAACTTATGATTTCCTAATATTTAAAATCCATCCATAGTAATTCTGCAAGAAGGTAGGTCCTTCACTGCAATCATAGCATTTTCATGCTATGCTTGCAGCTTTACTAGGGAAATGTAGGTGTGGTAGCTTCCCGTTGCTTTCCACACCAGTGAAGGATGACGGTGATGATGATAATGATAAGGATGATGATGATGGCCATATGATTTCGGGGACCGTTTGGGCCTTAAAGTTTTCCTGACATTTGTCTTACAGGTGAGGAAAAACCCCGATAAAAACCTCACCCAAAAAAAACTGTCCCGACCGGGGATCGAACCAGGACCCGGTGCGTGACAAGGCAGCACGCTACCTCGAGACCACAGCGGTGGACTCATATTTAAAATAAGGAACGAATTATGCAGGAAATACTAAGAACTTTACCGAAAACTGTCGCACATATTTCATCTTCTGATTTGTTTAGTTTTCTTATGTTTTTTTATATATCTCATAGCAATATAGAACTGGAATATCCTTTATAATATATACGTTTCATGATTCTGCATCTTGCATTGAGTGTTTGTATATCTCTAGCTGCTGGCAGACGTTTGAAGAGGAATCCGTCTTCACCACAGTAAACGATTCAACTTATCTTTCTCCACTACGGGCTTATAAATCCCATTAATAAGGAAATAAATCAATAAATAAAGAATACAGTTTGGTAACTTTGGATGCCATTTTTCAGAGACTATAAACATAAAAAAATATGAATGAATGTCTTATTAGATTATTTAGAGATAACCGACTAATTTTTACTTAAATGATTACATTACCTGCTCCTTTATATTATTCGAATTCCTTCCATTGTAATAGTGTTAGCGCATCCGTCTTTAATATAAAATTAGTGGATCATGTATATTTATTATTTATAAACATGTTAACAGAACTGAATGAGTGGGTAAACAGTGGATTTCCCGATAACATTGTCGCAATCCTATTGGGGGTACTTAACATTTCGTTGTAACGTACAGTAAATAAATAACTACAGTTTTTCCCTCTTAACTAACTAACTCACTTGCTCTATTAAGAAATGATAATAATATGTGTGATCATGTCGAAACGTCAGAATCAGTAGCCAGAGGCCAACCTTGAATCCATGATGCGGAAAATCCAAAAAACCTTTCGTAATCGTACTTATATCTGTGAAAATCTACAATATAACATATCTATACATTTTTTACCATTAATACGCCTTCTCGCAGCCACACAGACTTTGACAAACAAAAATTGCATTAATGTTTGTACACTTATATAAGATGCAAATCAATTAATAAATTTTATAGTCTATTTAGAGCAATGCGTAAATCAAAGAGCAAAATTGGGGTATTGTGTTCTTCGAAAACTTGATTACTGTTAGAATAGCCATGGTACAAGAATTGTTCCTTAAAATTTCAGAAGAAAGCAGTGACGGTTGTTAACACCGTTAGTTCAACTTATTAAAAACTTGATATTGAAACAGTGACGTAAATAGAATAATAAACTTTTTTGCCCAGGTAGGAATTTATTACATAACATAAATTGATATGATAACATATCCCAAGCTAATTAAAATTAATATCAAGTCTAATGAAATATCAATAGTACATTTAATTTTATCAGCAATTAATGTAAATGCCATAAATAGAAATTTAATATACTTTTTAAGAAAAAGGCAGCGTATTCTGATTGAGGCATTCACGAAATTGGTATATAAAGAAGATTAGCTCTGATCAAACAGAACAATTGGATCATATTCTTTGATTATAAAATATCAGATGGCTGAGGTAATTATATAACTTCCTACTAATTAATCATTATTCCATGACATGGAAAGTGAATAGGTAAGGTAGAGCACGGAATTAATTGCTCAGTTCCATTTACATTTAATATTCAAAGGCTCAACTATAAGACTTCAGAACTTTATATTCCTGAGATGGAATCTTGAAATCTGCAAGTTATTAAAGAGTTTTAAAAGTTTCTGCAGGAACAGGAAGAAGTGTTTTTTTTTTGTTCTTTCTTCGAGTACGATTTTAATTTCAGTCTCAATAGCTAACTTGACTTCCAGCATCATGATATTGGAATTGCTATTTAAAAAAAGAAACCATTGCGCACTCCGCAATTTTCATTATTGGGAATGTGTTTTACTTCATATTACTTAATTCAAGCAGCATTAATAAACAATATTGTCTTTTTTTCAATACGAGAAATCTCTAAGTTAAATAGAGATCAATGTGATCAATGCGATTTATTAATTGCTATAGAGCACCACACGCTTTTGATGGTGAAATTAATTTTTTAGATAACTCTAGTTTTATTCTACATGTGTTGGATATGATATTTTTGTTGATCACTTTAATTTTATCCCAAGCGTGTTGGAAATTAAAATTATTTTTCATTTCTTAGTTCGGTTTTCTATTAAAGAGTGTTGTTTTAGTTTTTTAAAATATTATTTAATTTTAGTTTGGTTTTCACATAAAGCGTGTTGTTTTAGTTTTTTAAGCTATTATTTATTTAACATTCCTTATATGTGGAACAATGTTGTTAATCTCATGTTTTAATATATTCTTCTTCATCATGATGATTATGAATCATTTACTATGCAAGCGGAAATAGATGATTGGATTGTATGATTTAATGTTTTCTGTTCTCGTATTAGTTATGAATCCTGGTGTGGACGTTATATAATAATCCGATAGATTGCGTAATTTTCTGTTCATATTTTATTTTATTTTTATAATATCGGCATTTGTGTTCATACTTTACGCTAAGTGTGCATCCCTGCATGAGTTAAGCACAGAGTGGAGTAATGCGTGACGTGGCACGGACGGAGAGTAGTGAGGGTTTTCCAACCAATACATGAATTGTGTTACTTCCCTTAAGTTTAAATGAGAGATTTGGCGCTTGATTTTAGTGTGGTGCAGTTAAAAAGACAGATTAGTTATTGGACATGGCCCTTGTACATCGCATCACTTCTGTGGAAGAAATTTCAAGGCAGGTTTCAGCATGCATTGGTTGGCAATTTCCTTGCCAGATATTCCTTATTTTATGATTTTACAAAATGGTCGAAAAATGGAACATTGCTGTAGTATATATAATAATATTATAAAAAAATGGACGCTCCTTTTGTCATCTGATAAAAAAATTAAAACTGAATACGTTATTTTACAAATAAAGGAGCCAAGAAATATAATATCCGTCACAGTGGAACACGACCTCCTTCGTTTGTGGATGATTTTCTAAATAATGTCATGCCATCCCGCGTACACCCACTTGACGTCAATCTATAGCGTCGAGGAGTGCAGTGCACTTATCCTAAGTAAGCTGAGTAAGTGCTTCATTTGCTATTTGTTCCTGACTACACATGGTTAGTATGTACGTCCGTGTGACGCAGCAACTATGTTACTATGACTAGAGGTAAACATTCCGCCGTGTCGTATAATACGCATAATCTCCTTATTTTAATTTAAATATTGTATTGCACTGTAAACAAGTGAAAATAGACGACTCAATATCCATCTATACTAATTCTGCACGAAGGCAGGTCGTTCACTGCAATCATAGAATTTTTCATGCTATGCTTGCAACTTCACAAAGGAATTTTAGGTTGGTAGCTTCTCGTTGCTTTCCGCACCGGTGAAGGATGATGATGAATGATGATGATAATGATAAGGATGATGATGATGATGATGGCCATATGATTTTGGGAACCGATTAGCCTTAAGTTTTCCTGACATTTGTCTTACAGGTGAGGAAAAACCCCGATAAAAACCTCACCCAGAAAAACTGCCCCGACCGGGGATCGAACCCGGTCCCGCTGCGTGACAAGGAAGCACGCTACCTCGAGACCTCCAGCGATGGACAACTCAATATAAATCACGTTATAAAAATCTACTTATTTGTAAATCATTTTGTAATATTTCAAAAGTTAGTGCAATTCCGTGTACTATTCAGTGACGAACCCGCAATGCACACTATTATTATGAAACATGTGCTATGGAGAATTACAATTAATTTCCAACACCTTATTTAACTTTTTTTTATCTAAAATAAATGCTTGGACGCTAATTTGAACCTGGTCCTCTGAATTAGTACTTCAGTGCGCTGCCACTTACGTTTTCCAAGCAATCCTAGCACGAACATTTATTTTTCTTTATATATATTCTCTATTACTTTTTTCTTTTTAAATTTTGATTACAACCTGTTTTTTTTTTTTCCTCTTTTCGTTTACACTGTTTCCCTTATTGTTTTACTTTTTTAGTTAACTTTATGTTATTCACACATATAGACACAAGGACAGGACATACACCCAGACCCAAGGTGGAGAATAAAAGTTCCCTACCCCGCCGGGAATCGAACCCGGGTCGCCGGTGTAAAAGGTAGGGAATCTACCGATTACGCCACGGCGACGGACAAGATTTAACAACAACAAGAACTAAGAAAATAGTTTTAAGCCTACACAATGTTTATGTTTATTGTATACTATTTCTCTGCAGCACAAAAATCTATATATTTCGTCCTTAGAAGTTGTACCGTTGAAAATTTTCCCTTGTAGAATTTCACGATTTTACATCCTTTATACTATTAAGAGTCCAGCGCTGTGGTCTCGAGGTAACGTGCTGCCTTGTCACGCAGCGGGCCCGCGTTCTATTCCCGGTCGGGATAGCCTCCTGCGTGAGGTTATTATCGGGGTTTTTCCTCATCTATAAGACAAATATCAGGAAGTTTACGGCCCAACGGTCCCCGAAAATCATCATCATCCTTATCATTATCATCATCATCGGCGTGGAAAGCAACCACACCTATAATTCTGTAGTAAAGCTGTAAATCATAGCATGAAAATGCAGTGATTGCAGTCAAAGATCTGCCCTCGGGTAGAATTACTATGGAATGGAGTATTATTGGAATCATTCTATAATCACCAACAAAAAATCTTTCACGTATTTCTCAGGAACCGAATCGCTTTTCAAATCCCTCTTATCACTTTAAAACATACTGTCCATCAGCGCCTGCATTTGCCAACTGCTTAGCTATACGAATGAATTATTCACTCGTACACAGATATATCAGCAACTCGACAATTGTATCTCATTCCGGTATCTTACGAATAGAGGAATTTAAAGTTTTATTTTTTTCGTCTCTGTAAATCAACGTTTTCACAAAACTACGGCTAAAGCATAGAATATTTCGATCACAGGTAGATAATGTTTTTTCTTGGACTTTAACAAAATACTATATTACTACATTTTTTGTATTGTAAGCCTATATGTTCCCCTTACAGAGATTTAGGCGCTCTCCCCCTACAGGGAAGAATTTGAACCATACTAATTAATTACACTTGTTTTCGTATTGATGTCATTTTGAGTGGTCCGTGGTCAGCGTTCCGCCTCATACTGACATCTAGGAAACCAAGGTAGTACTAGGACGGGAAAATTCGGTAAATTTTGCGTAGAGGCCTTTACATTCAGGCTTAAGGATTTTTTACGAGCCTGAAAATCTTCAGACTCGGGACCCACGGCTTAAAGTCCCTCCCGGAGGACTTGCTCCTTGGATTTTTCCGTCCTAAAAAATCCATTGACCCCGGCCGGGTTTGAACCCGCGACCATTTGGACCAGAGGCAAGGAGCATAGCCACTAGTCCACCGCGGCCGACATATCAATATATACAGTATCAAATAAAATTAAAAACTCAATGTTATGTCGTAAAAGTCTAACAAGTATATCACAATTATATTGACCTAACCTCAACAATTTCTCCATATTACTCATACTCTTTCATGAACAGAATTACTTAAATTATTGTTCGTATATTTCCTTTGATTTATCTGCTAATAATTTTCCAATCGTTTCATTATACAGTTAAATCTTATTCACAGAGGATATGTTCTGCAAAATGCTGCGAATACAGAAACCGCGAATATGGAGCGATAATTTGTATCGGTATATAGGGGAAACGTTCCAAGGGTACAGAATAAAATAAAATAATTAAACTAAAATCAATTAATGAGAGATTTTGAACAATTTCTATAAATTATTACTGCCAGGTTTAGGCAAGGACTTAAATAACTTAGTAATTTGTTCCTGTTTTGCTTCTTTTAAAAGGTATTTCAATTAAGATTGATATCCAGCTGTGAATACTACGATAGAATTCCTTATTTGGTCTTCGAATTTCTTGTTTCATTAACATTGAAGTAGCGTGATGTAGACGCAAACAACTCCCCAACGCGTATAAACCGTCAAGCATTACTATTTTTACCTTAGGCGTCAATACTAATTTTTTCTCTTCTTCTTCTTCACTTCCAGGTTTAGGCTTTCACATTACTGCTATTCTTCACAATAGAAACTCGGACGGACTTAATTTTTTTTCTCTTCGGTACTAACTTTTCTTTCCTTTTATTCGACATTAGGCTTATAGGCTGGGAGCAAAGCCCTAGAGACACGAGTTACTCAATCAAAATTATTGCAACGAAAAACACGTTGAAACAATAATATACCGATCGTGGCGATGGAGGCATTTATCAAAGTAGACCTACATATCGGAATGTGAAATACGAAAAAGGCTTTTAGTAATAAACTTTAGGGTTAGTGGAAATAAGGTTTGTTTTGGTTTGATATTTATTTGTGCATTTAGTTTAAATCACTATTTGTAAATGGCGCTTTGGCACCTGCCCACAGTAAAAAAAATGCTGATGGTTATAAAATACACTAATCCTTCTAATATGCCGACTTAATCCGCGAATAAAGATCTCTTAGCCGCGAATACAGGAACTGTGTCGCAATTTTTTAACCCGCGAATAAGGAGCTTTTACTGTATTTGACTATTTAACTTATGCACCAAATGGTAGTCAATGACCACTCACGTTTCAGTTAATTTTGTTTTACAAACAATGACTGTCGTGTTTCACCTCGCTCTTTATCGATTTCTCTTTATCAGCTCCTGCTTTTGTGGTAAAGAAAGCTCCTCTTCTTTAATATTCTGAACAGCTCAGTGCCTTACTTTTCTCCGAACAAATATACAATGAATGCAGCAAATAATGAACAGATTCCTTGATTTTATTGAGTTGTTTACTAAAAAATTAATTAATAACCTATAATGTTGATTATAATATACAATTTGATGTGTTTCATCATTTATCCACTGGAGTGCATTTGTACAATATTGCGATTCTATTTGGCAATAAATAATATGATCAAGTTGCAATGGATGAACATAACCTCACATTTCTGATTTGTTTTCAAACATCGCCGTTTACATTAAATATATACATATTTTTTAAAATACCGGTAACTATATTTAAATAATGACTTTTGACTAAATAGCTTAATTTTATTCGTTAAATAGTTCTAACAAATGCCACTCTTGATATCCAAATTCTCTAGATAAATTGGAAATCACTCTTGACATTATTTAAGATACTTTTTTTGGTAGATTAAAATATCCTTATAAATTTCATCCGGGGCATATTCGCACTAATGTCACAGTAAGGAAGAACGCATGCACTGTGAATGTGTACTTGTTACAGTCAGAAATGAGACATTCTCAGTGGTATTAAATAACATGTGTTGCAAGGATTAATTCTCTTACGCATCCATTTAGAAATTGCAGCCTCAGTTATGCTTCGTCCGAAAACATATTTAACTTATCAGTAAAACGTATTAAATTTATGAAATATACTGTCAGCATTTTATTTACGATTCCTGCATTTTATTTTCCTTCTGTACCTCATATTGATATCTCTCTTTGAGGTACATTTAAATTTCTCACCTCACCCGAGTCTTTAAGAGACACGACCTGTAGGGAGCGGATTTTAAATTCAACTTCACTCACTCACACTTTTTTGACCACACAAGGACAAGAGGGACCTCCTTGAACGAGTGATTAACTCAAAGCCAGGGCCACCTCCGAGATAACACGAAGCATTTAAAACAAGAAACACAATTCATCCAAATATATCCATACTAAACATTTATATCACGGGTAAGGAAAAACCCCGAGAAACCTCTCCCAGGAATCTTATCCCGGCTGGAGAACGTTCCCGGACCCACTGCATCTCAAACAACGACGTTAACAATAGACGACAGCGGTGGACACACTTCATTGTTATTGTTATTATTATTGTTATTATTTTTGTTATTATTATTGTTATTGTTATTGTTATTATTATTGTTGTTATTGTTATTATTATTATTATGGTTATTATTGTTATTATTGTTATTATCGTTATTATTGTTATTATCGTTATTATTGTTATTATCGTTATTATTGTTATTATTATTATTATCGTTATTATTGTTATTATTATTATTATCGTTATTATTGTTATTATTATTATTGTTATTATTATTATTATTGTTATTATTGTTATTATTATTATTATTGTTATTATTATTATTATTGTTATTATTATTATTATTATTATTATTATTATTATTATTATTATTATTATTATTATTATTAACATAATTTCTCGGAATAGGTCTACAAAGAACCAGGCCATTTCAATTGCTAGGCTGTAATCATTTCCAGTATTCTCTAATGCGTGACTTTTTTGGTTCATTTGTTTTAAGTCCATTTCCTCCCTCCGTTTTACATTTGAGGTTACTTCTAGACGTATTCAAATGTTTTAGATTTTTCTGATGGTTTCTCAATCCTGATTTATCTCCAAAGTTATTACTACTTCTTGGATGTCTTTTTTTTGTCTCTATGGCCCATTTTTTTCTTCTTTTTCATTCCCGTAAGCAAATAAAATACGATTACTTAATCGCTCTTTTTTCATTCTGTCCACATGGTTACAGAAGGTGTTATTTCAATTTTCATATCTGTCTTATGGTATGCACATTTCGAGTACTTCTATGTCATTTTCTTTTTCTTTTTTTTTTTTTTTTTTTTTTTTTTTTTTTTTTTTGTTTCCAACTGCTGTGCTGCAGCAATCACCTCAGTCACTCTATCAATTGCTACTATTTCATTTGGTGGTCGTAACAAATTGCTCTAAGCATTGTTTGTTCACCTTGGATTACTCGCAACCAGTATTTGAGTACACGAATTTTACAGTTAATGTCGTCCTGGAATGACCCAAATTCATATAGAATTCCACAGTTAGAAACGGCCTTACTAAGTCCTGTAATATATTTTAGAAAATGCTTATATACCTTATTTAGTATTTCCGTTCTTTGGAAACCCCAAATCTCACTACCATAGTGCATTACTGGCCTGACCATCGCTCCATACATTCTTTCTAATGTGCTGACTGGAATATCAGGAACTCGACGCAGAATGCCGAGTACACTGTTAAGTTGTCCCCTCCATTTAAATAATGCTATATCAATATGTTTTTTCCACTTTCCGTTCATTTTCAACGTCGTACCAAGATATTCAAAATGTTTCACGTTTTGAAGTACTTGATCTCTGTATTTCCATTCCTCTGCTCTACCATAAACCGTCCCATTTTTAAAGGTCATTGTTTTTGTCTTACTAACATTTACAGTCAATCCCCAATTCCTACAGTATATTTCCAGTAGGTCAAATGCAATAACATTAATTCTTAATAATTATATATATATAAATTAATTAATGTATAATGCTATTGTGCTATTATTTAATTGTAATATTACTGTGTTTTCTTAAGTAATTGCAATGTTATGGTTTTTTTAGTGTATAGTGTTATTGTTTTATTATTTAATTGTAATATTACTGTGTTTTCTTTATGTAATTGTAATGTTATTGCTTTTTTAGTGCATAATGCTATTGTGTTATTATTTAATTGTAATATTATTGCGTTTTCTTTATGTAATTGTAATGTTATTGCTTTTTTTTGTTGTTGTCTATTTTTCTTCACACTAGTAGCAATTATTACTTTATTGTAACGGACTGTCAAAAGCACGTACGGCTTAGTGCCCGTGCGACCCATATTTGTAAATAATATTGTAAATATCTTACTTTTGTCTAATAAAGTCCTACTACTACTACTACTACTACTACTACTATTTCAAATTTACAAAATTACAAAAATATATTAAACTGTGTAGGCATCAACTATACCTATTTACATGAACAATATCGTTACATTTTTTCGTCAAATTTTTAGGTACTCCTTGCATTATTTATATCATTGATTTAGTAAATTACTGTGAACACTGATTAAATTAATAATAAAGTTGTAATGCAAATATTTTTTGTAGACAAAACTCTAAATTCCATTAGCTGTGTCAAATATGAAAGTTTTCTGTCCAAATTTAATAAAGTATGATATTGATGGGAATTGCACACAACTCGTACGGTACAAGTTCATTGTTGAGAGGTCTAGATGCCTTATTCAATAATGTATGAACCTGAGAACAATATAGAGATTTGCACAAGTTGCTCTAACTCCACAGCCAACTGCACTTTATGGAACACACTACTAAAATCGATTACCATTTCGAATGTATCGGTTTTTATGTTCACAAAATAAAACAAATGTAAAGTTAACCTGCTTTATGAGTATCTCCATTCGTTTGATGTTGTTTATAAAATTGTAACATTTATCTTTCCAATTCAGCGGTTCAAGAACAAAAAAAAATATGGGAACAAAATAAGAGAAGAATTCTAAGAACCTTCTCTTGAAAGTTGATGAAAATTCTTTGCTCATCTATGACAATCCTTTGTGACAAAGAACTCGACCAATCTTCTTCCTTGATCGAAATTTGAGTCACAAAGCAGTATCAGATGTCTACTACCTCGTTTGTCCCCTGAGCTTTCCTTTTTCTTCCTTTAAAGAGACAAATTCCTTGTATGGATAAGTATTTTAACTCCAGATTAAAGTACCTCAAATAGCACGTTTATTTACTAATAATTTTAAGCCTATTTTATGAATTAAAGTGTTTATAAGTTACAAATAAATAGGTTACTTCAATTGGCGGTCAGAGGTATTTAAAAAATATGTAATAATTTACTTACTCAAGTCTCTATAAAAACGAAGAAATAGTAGGCCTATATCACAATGCGAGGTTGGGAAGTGCTTTTACACAGAAGCGAGGAAATTATTAAAAACTTAGGGATATCGAGGTTTTTAATTTCCGAGATTCTGTAAAACACTTCACGAATGTATGTTGTACATTTTTGTTTGCACGATGGTATTTTTAAAATAGTAAATAATAGTAAAATAATATCTTTGTTGGAAATATTTGTATTCACTATAAACAACTGACTGATGTTAGCAGTCTGGCCAATGTATATAGGCCCTACGGTAAATGCCAAAAATAATTTAGTAGAAACTACAGAAGGCTGTGACACCAGTCAGGTATAACATGCCGGCAAGTATGAATTTATTGTTTTATATTGTTTCAAATAAAGTTCAGCTCAAATAGAATGAAGTTATTTGCTTCGTATAATGTATATTAATTCTACCTTTTGGAATTTTTTTATGCATTTACGTAGTGTTCATAAAAGTCAGTGGTTTTACTTTCCGCCCTAGGTAGATAATTTGTAATATTACAGTATAGTGATTAGTTATTTATAGGTTGGCAACCCCGAAATTTACGAAATTCAACTTTCAATCATGGTCGTTATTCCTGTAAGTACGACAGGACGCACTATCGTGCAAAACGTAACACACCATTTCACTACCCGAAACTATTATTAACCGCAATACAATTTGTTTTCACAATTAATAAAAATGTTCTTAGTAGCACGATAGAGTAATTAAAACAACTAAATATTAACGTTCAAGACATTCATAAAACATTAAATAATAAACTAAGTGTGCGTGATAATTATTATTGACATCGAAGTGAGCTGGAGCTCCGTCATGTGGCAGCCATATTACGTTGCGAAGCAACAGAGTGGTCACAAGATCTACCTCATAGGATCTAGAACGTTGACTAAAATAGATAATGAAGAATCAAGAATCCACAGAGAAGCAATAGAGGTTGAGAAGAGACCACATTCTAACTACACCCGAGATGATGCCCAAAGATTACCATATACATGCAAAACTGCTCTCGCTGCCCACCATGTCATCCCCAGAACAGCGTAGAAGATATCAAGAAAACCACGATTGGGCAACACGGAGTGTAGTCGACGCTTCCGAAACGAACCACAGTGAAAACACTACGGTATGTGTTTAATTACTGGTATATAAGACCTAAACCTTGGATGGGTGCACGGCTTCTCAAACCGACCACAGGGAAAACTCCACGTGTTTGATTATTTAAGACCTATACCTGTGTCTTGATAATGGCATGTGGGATCATGCCAAAACGGCGGAATCAGTGACCAGAGGTCGAACTTGAATCCATGATGCGGAAAACTCATGAAAACTTTCTTAATCTCATATATATATACCACAAGCAAAAGGATGCAGAAAAGAATCTTGGCGACAGAAATGGATGGATTACAGAGAAGTATGAGAATATCCAGCCTACAACATATTCGAAATGCATATATCAGACAAGAAATGGATGCACAAGAAACTGTTATCGAAAGGATAACAAAGAGAGCTCTACAGTGGTATGGGTATGTACAACGGATGTCGGAAGACCAGTGGCCTAAACATGTGTTAGATTGGATTGTACCAGGCAGAAGAAAGAGGGGAAGAAGTAGAAGAACATGGTATGAGAGAATATATGATGCCATGATGAAGAGGGGTATGGAAGAAGGACAATGGGAAGATAGGAATCTCTGGAAAGCAGAAATCAGGGCAAACTGCTGTAAAGTGGAAAGACTGTATTTAGTAAATAAAAACAGAAAAATCGCTCTAGCGGTCACATTTTTTAAAGTTTCACAATAGAATTTAGCATATCGTATTAAAATAAACCGAGGTACCTATTATAAAAAAATGAGGGAAATCCGACAATTAGATATGGAGGTTTACTTGAAACCCGAAAAACGATTAGGTGTAGGAGTTCACCTGAAGTGAAAATTTAAAAATCTCTCTAGCAGTCACAATTTTCGATGCGTTACAACGAAACTCAGTATATCCCATTGAATAAACCGAGGTAGGTACTT
This sequence comes from Diploptera punctata, assembly GCA_030220185.1. Taxonomy (NCBI): domain Eukaryota; kingdom Metazoa; phylum Arthropoda; class Insecta; order Blattodea; family Blaberidae; genus Diploptera; species Diploptera punctata. The sequence continues at coordinate 623,585 of JASPKZ010007293.1, read as the reverse complement.
TCAAAAATGAGCGAAATCCGACAATTGGAAGTGGAGGTTTACCTGATATCCAAAATGAAAAACACACTAGTAACCGCCATGTTTGGATCGTCTCAGAGTATACCTTATAATTTAATTAATATGTAATATTTAATTAACTTAAGCGTAGTATTGCAAATGCACTCCAGGTATCAGCTAGTATATATGTGTGTGTGTTTTTTTAACGGTATATTTCGCTTAGGGCGTTTCCCTAATAGTTTGAAATACGTCTGTGTTATTACTTTATGATTTATAAATCAAGGAACGATCTCCATGGCTGTCGACCAATCTGCCTTATAATTATTTTTTCATTTATATTTGAACAATTACTTCTGCCAAATCACACAAATACTCCTAAGAACTTCCACGATTATAATCTGTATAGTATATATATACGAGTATTACATGTTTAACAATTCATTAAGGAAAGTTGAATTAATCTTTGTCTCTTATGGGCCTGGGCAAAGATATGTTAATTTGAGCAATCTATATTTACAACTCAATGTATTTATCAACAACATTGGTATGATCCAGCACCAACAAACTGTAGCAGTCAGAGTGGTTCTGGGGTTCATGTCCCGGTTCAATAAATGGTAGCAGACAGCGTGATTAGGTGCTACATTATTCTAGACACTTTTGAAGAAAATTCTGTTTGTCGAATAATATTTTTAACACAGGCAAAACATTCGAAAGAAGTATGACATGTTTGCCTACTGTACAAAAAAAAACATTTACTTTCAGAGTCTATGAATACAATAATACAACTATTCATCTATAATAGAACCGTTCTCAATAATATAACGCTCAATCTACAAAACTAACCATGCACGCAGAAATTCCATAAAGAAGTGCATATGGTCTCCTTTATATATTTAATTTATTGTAGTCAACTTTCGAAAAGATGCTAATCTCTTAAAAAAATATATGTTTGAAGTAAAACCACGTGTGAATTCTCAGCAGATATTGTTAAATTAATAGACGAATGGGGTACGAAGTGTAAAAATGAAAATGAACTCCAAGAACTGTAAAGAATATATTCAATTTACAAAACAAAGGGAAGCATGCATTTTATTTATTTATATACAGAATTGTAATGTTTACACATCTTTCTGTGCCTAAAGTTTTATTTTTCTTCTCCACTCGACTCTCTCCATCCAATCCATGTCCTCCAGTCCTCTTTCTCTAATTCCAGTTCTTATTTCCTGCATCCACGAGTTTCGAGGTCTTCCTCTCCTCCTTCTTCCAGGTGGACACCATTCAAATGTTTTTCTGGGTAATCTTTCTTCTTGCACTCGTCGTACGTGCCCGTACCAAATTGATTGCTTATACCGTATATAATCTACTACTGAATAACCAATATTAATTTTTTCTCTTATGACAATATTTCTTATTTTGTCTAATTTTGAACATCTTGCTGCTCTCCTCAAGAAATCCATTTACATCGACATAAGTTTTTGTTCTAAGTTTTTGTTGAATTTCCCAACTTCAGCTCCATATGTGAAGCATGCATACTAACTTTATAAAATGAGCTATGAGACAGATTCTATATGATATTTTGTCCAAACTGACAAGGAGAGAAGAAAGAAAAATCATCGAGAGGCTCCGCAACTTGATTCGTCAATTACGACATCATCTGAAAGTAAAGTAACGTCTACTGTATTTCATCTACAAGTTATTCTAATTTTTATATAAAAAATACATTTTGGCTCTAAAGATTTACAATATGCACCATTGCACATACGCAATGAAGTGCTGCATGAAGATATGAACACGCCAACCATGTAACTGATGCTGCATTCCTCTTATACCAGACTCCATCAATATTTCAGAGACAATCTCGATGACTTGTAGTGAATAGGTTACCAACTTACCTATCTTCAAATCGTCAGTGGCAATCACATAAGGTAACAATTAGAAGACAGACACTGTACTTCATCTCTGTACTTATGCTTTATATTCAAAGTGTTTAATTTATCACAAATGTAATGTAAATACAGTAAAATCTCCTTATTCACGGTTTCCTTATTCGCGGGTTAAAAAATTGCGACACAGTTCCTGTATTCGCGGCTAAAAATTCTCTATTCGCAGATCCAGTCGGTATATTAGAAGAATTAGTACATTTAATAAACGCAACGGAACTATTTTAACGCAGGCACATGCCAAGGCGGTTTTTACAAATAGGCCGTATTAATTCAAGTCAAATGAACAAATAAATATCAAAGTAAAACAAACTAAGCCTAAAGTTCGTTGTTAAAAGTCACCGCCGCCGTATTTTACGTGTCGCTATGTACCGGTGTTTTATTGTTTCAACTTGCATTCATTGCAATAATTTTGATTGAATAACACTATCTCTTCTGCTTTGTTCCCAATATATAATGTCGTGTAAAAGGAAATAAAATTAGTTTTGAAGCGGAAAAAGAGTAATGTTGCCGCTTAAAATAAAAATATAAATACTTGAATGTTTACGCGTTTGAGAGTCGTTTGCATTCATATCACTTTTTTATGTTAATGAGTCAATTGTAAGATTAATAAAGAAATCAGAGGAAAAAGAAGGAATTCTATCGCTCAATTCACAGCTGAATATCAAAACAGGAAATAAATACTAAGTTATTTGAGCCCTTGCCTAAGACCGACAGTAATAATTAATATAATTTTTCAAAATCTCTCATTAATTGATTCTATTTTGATAATCCTTATTTTGGAAACTTGAAACGCATCTCCTATCAAGCGCATTAAATCCAATGCACAAGGAACAGATAACATCAGCATTTTAATGCTAAATAAAATCATTGACATTATACTACCCACAGTGACTCATATTTTTAATGCTTCCCTTATAACTTCTATCTTCCCTACTGTATGGAAACAGTCTAGAGTTCGGCCTATACCAAAAATAAGTACACCTGCTAACTGTAATGACTACCGACCGATTAGCATCCTTCCGACATTATCTAAAGCCCTGGAACATATTGTACATAAGCAAATGACTGAATATCTCCAAGAAAATCACCTCCTTGATCCTTATCAATCCGGCTTTAGATATGGTCATAGCACAACCACAGCTTTGCTAAAAATTACTGAAGATATTCGTGAAGCCGTGGACAGACGTCAATTGACTCCTTTAACCTTACTTGACTTCAGTAAAGCTTTTGACACGAGTAGACCACGACTTACTTATGATAAAGCTCAAGCATCTACACTTGTCTGACAGCGCTGTATCCTGGTTCGACTCATACCTGCACGGTCGTCAACAATACGTTTCATTAAACTCTAGATCTTCGTCTTGGCGCAACGTGCCGGCTGGAGTCCCCCAGGGCAGTGTTCTCGGACCTCTTCTTTTCTCAATCTACATAAATGACTTGCCAACTGTACTAAAGCACTGCCGTTATCACCTCTACGCTGATGATCTCCAAATTTACCTACATTCACCTCCTCATTCTCTCTATAACAGCTTGACAAAAATGAATGACGATCTCATATCCATCTTTAACTGGTCTTCAAGTATCGGTCTAAATCTAAATCCTAACAAGTCACAAGTAATTCTAATGGGACAACAAAGACTGCTTACAACCTTTGACATATCTACACTACCAAACATTACTATAAATAATATAATCATCCCTTATTCTTCTTCAGTAATAGATCTTGGACTACATCTAGACGCAAATTTAACCTGGCAAACACAAGTGAAACACATATGTAAAAAGACTTTCTCCATCTTACATTATCTTAGACGTTTAAAGGAATTTTCTCCCAGTTTCGTTAAAAACAAATCCTTGTGCAGAATCTTGTGTTACCACACTTCGATTATTGTGACATTATATATAATGATCTAAACTATGACTTGTCGCAGAGACTGCAGCGTGTTCATAATGCTTGCGTTCGATTCATTTTCAATATCCGCCGTTATGACCATATTTCCGAACACTTTAATAACCTCTCTTGGCTCCGTCTTACTGACAGACGTAAATTGCACTCTCTTTCACTACTTTTCAAGCTTCTGAATTCCTACATCCCTACTTACCTGGCGTCTAGATTTGAGAAGTTATCCTCTTACCACAATATTGACACTAGATCACAAGATAGCAGTCTGCTAACAATTCCTCTTCATAGCACTTCCTCCTATTCTACTTCCTTCACAGTAGCCTCTGCCCGCTCCTGGAATCTCCTTCCTCAAGATATCAGGGGTTGCCGCACACTTGGTACCTTTAAGTCACGCTTATACAGTTACCTGTTGTCTAATAATTAATTTTTCTCTATTTATTTAATTTTATACTATGTCATTAATCTTTTCCTGTTTTTTATATATATTGTACATATTATATATTTAATTCGTTAAATTTAGAGTAAATCAAAATACATTATACATATTAATTGTATTGTATTCATAACTTGTAATCGTTTATATATATATATATATATTGTAATTTAGATTTAAGACTATTTTTTGTTTGTATTTTTTTTAAACCTGGTTGAGTGGTAGACAAGGCCTTAAGGCCTTAACTCTGCCAGGTAAAATAAAGCTATTATTATTATTATTATTATATACCCACACAAATTAACATTTCATATTTACGGTTTCTGTCTTGGCGGCATATTTGCAGAACATATCCCACGCGAATAATGACTTTTTACTCTATTTAAATCATTGTAATGTTTGCTGTGTTCACAAAACAAAGACAGTGTATAAGAAATCGATTTATATCCATACTAGTTTCACAGTATTAGAGGTCACCTAAAGGAAAGCTTACAACACTTCGAAAATATGAAATCTAGTTTTCCACAGTGACTATTAAAATACCTGAAAAATCAGTAACAGGACGAGGTTGCCCCGGGAATTTTACCCGTCACTTATCGACCTGTGAGATATCTAGCAAACGTGTCGCTCAAGCGTTTCAACTAGCCATTTCGAAATGTTATATTGTTTTCTTTATGCATTTCCAAGTCTTTTATTTAATTTTCAAGATGACGTAATTCCGAGTTAGAGCAAGTTAATGGTTATGCAAATTGCAGTAGCTGCTACGTATTTGCAATTGCAAATCAATATGAAACCCGCGAGCTGGCGCCGAATGCTACGATTATATTCAAGATAAAAAGAAAATTATCTGAGAGAAAAACCAGCTCTGCTACATCTTCCTCTGTAGGTCTAAGAAACAGTAACATTCATCACTGCTTCATTATAAAAATTAAGCTATTTAAAATCAACCTATATAAAATTATAATTAAGACAGGACTTGCAAAAGATTAAGTTCAAAGTTTATCGAGTTCTTAAGTTTTCCGTTAATTAACTTTGTCAAATAATTTGCAGCGAAGGTAGATGACTACTTTACTCACGTAGTTATAAAAGTTAGGTGACACAATTTACGATAATCGACTTACGGTTGTTAAGTAAGCATGCGCAATAATTTTGTTAAATGTTGATTCAGAAAATCCATTTCCCATGCCATTAAAATTGCATTATAATCAATATACTTTGCGAATTTAGTTTATCGAAGTTAAATATTTTCAATTAAACCGTAATACTGATTAGACTTTCTTTATCATATTAGCTAAGCGCCTAATAAATTGTTCCAGTTTAAAGTAAACTAAGCGCTTATTTATTCCCTATTATCATGTAAATGCCCACCGCTGTGGTCTCGAGGTAGTCTGCTGCCTTGTCACGCAGCGGGCCCGGGTTCGATCCCCGGTCGGGGCAGTTTTTCTGGGTGAGATTTATATCGGGGTTTTTCCTCGCCTGTAAGACAAATGTCAGGAAAACTTTAAGGCCTAAACGGTCTCTGAAATCATATGGCCATCATCATCCTTCACCGATGCGGGAAGCTACCACACCTACAATTCCCTAGTAAAGCTGCCAGCACAGCATGAAAATGCTACGATTGCAGTGAAGGACCTGCCTTCGGGCAGAATTACTATGGATGGATCATGTAAATGGGTTCGATTCCCGGTCTGGACAGGCTCCTGGGTGAGGTTTCTTCGGGGTTTTTCTTCACCTATAAGACAAATGTCAGGAAGCTTAGGGCCCAACGATCTCCGAAAATCATTCGGCCATCATCATCCTGACCATTATCATATCCTTCACCGGAGTGGAAAGCAACGGAAAGCTACCACACCTATAATTCCCTAGCAAAGCTGCAAAGCACATCATGGAAATGCTCTGAATACAGTTAAAGACCTCCCTCGGGCAGAATTACTATGCAATGGAATCATCTAAATTTTTATTGGAAGATAAGAGGATTCTAGAGATGTGTGTATATTCCATATACGTTACATGTACAGATTGGGCTATAAAAGGGCCTATGTGAACTAGCACATCTTCATTTCTTACTTTGTATGTCCATTTTATACGTTTCATTTGATTCGTCTCCATATCCACATCTCTAAAGCTTCCAGTCGCTTTTCATCATTCCGTCGTAATGTCCAAGTATCTGCACCATACAATGCTACACTCCACACAAAGCACTTCACTAGCCTCTTCCCTAATTATTTTGTCAAAGGTCCGCATAACATGCTTCTCGCTTCTTTTGCCATTGCTTCCTCTGCTTTACTTCTTGACCGCAGTTTTTATTTGTGGTTATATATATATATATATAATATATATATATATATATATTCTAATTTTGCATTTAAATTTCTATATCCAATTCCGATATATATATATATATATATATATATATATATATTCCATTTCATAGTAATTCTGCCCGAGGACAGGTCTTTCCTTGCAATCATAGAATTTTCATGCTATGATTTGTAGCTTTACTAGGGAATTATAGGTTGGTAGCTTCCCGTTGCTTTCCACAATATATTAAACTTTTGTTTGAAGTTTAAGATTATTGGAATTACGATTACAAATCTATCGTCATGACGTCATTTTGTAATTTGTGACAACGGTCTCTATATACCTTAACTTGCATAAGGCTCGACATTACGTACTTCGAGTTCTAGGATACTATGATAGAACACAGATACTAGGAGTGATGTGGATCACATAGCAGACGTGGAGTGATCTAAGAATGAGCTGGTAATATTCTACGTAAGTTAATCTACAATACACGCCCTGCTACGTGTTGAGCAGGTCTACATGAGGTAGCCTATTTAAACTAATTGTTATGTACTACGGCGCACAGTACTTCATCCAAACAATGTAAGTGGACAAATAGTCATTTCCAGATTGCCAGTAAAGAATGATTAAATAATTATTTATATATCACAAAACATCCGAATCCAGAATTCTTTATCCGTAACAAGCCCTAGAGGTAAGTTATAAGGATTAAAAATGTAAATGGTTTTATATTAAATCGCAACAATAGGTCAGTCATATGTTCGCTACATTTTTAACATCATTTAAACGTGGTTGGTCTTAATAGTTTAGAAATTCTTAGTGCTAGTCTCATTTCTGAGAGTGGGTATACTGAATACTTTTAAAGAACATAAATATGTCTATTAATTAAATAAAAATAAAACATAGTTTTATTTCATTTTCATATTTATTCGGATATATTCAGTGACAGCTGTTTCGGTACACTGAATATATCTTCATAAATATGAAAATCAAATAAAACTAAGTTTTATTTGTATCTAATTAATAAATATGGATTTTCATCAAGTAAACACCAACTCAATTGATTATAAATATGTCCGTTAGTCAAACGATATATCATGTATTGAAAATACATGAAAAATGTTATTTAATACAATTTGCAATACCTGTAGACAACATGTACTCATATACGTCCGGGCTATAATTTGTATAAATCGTAGCTGAACCATTTCTGCTTGTCATAATGTTTGTTTTAGCCAGCATATTTCAATACAATATATATATATTTTAATTTATTTTGCAGAGCACATCAGCTCTATTAAAACAATATTTTTTTTAAGAATGGCTGAAGCACTTAAAACGTGAAAGGAACATTCGAGTTTTTTTATACATTTCATTTTAGTGATGTTACAAAGAACACTCTAAGGAAATCAAAATGAATTTGGTCAGCTATTCATCAAAATTAGCTGTCAAATTATTTGCTTCAGGAAAACAAAGGAGCGTTTCTCGGCAATAATACATTATAATTTGGGAACAAAGCAGAAGGGATAAGTGTTATCCAATCAAAATTATTGCAACGAATGACAAGTTGAAACAATAAAACACCGGTCGTGACGAGGGCGGCATTTATCAAAGGACATAGCGACACGTGAAATACGGCGATGGTGCCTTTTAACAACAAACTTTAGGCTTAGTGGCAATGAAGTTTGTTTTACTTTGACATGTATGCTCCATTTGGCTTGAATCAATCTTTATGTAAAAGCCCCCTTGGCACGTGACTGCTTAACAAAGTTACCGTTGCGTTAATAAAATGTACTAATCCATCTAATATATAGAAACTGGATAGCGAATAAAGAATTTTTAGCCGCGAATACAGGAACTGTGTCGCAATATTTAACCCGCAAATAATGGAAACGTAAATAAGGAAACCGTGAATAAGGAGCTTTTACTGTATTTATATTACATTTGTGATAAATTAAACACTTTGAATATCAAGCATAAGTACAAAGATGAAGCTCAGTGTCTGTCTTCTAATTGTTACCTTATGTCATGTGTACTGAAGTTTTGAAGGTAGATAAGTTGCTAACCTATTCAGTACAAGTCATTGAGATTTTCTCTGAAAGATTGGTGGAGTCTGGCATAAGAAGAATACAGTATCAATTACACAGTTGGCGTGTTCATATCTTCATGCAGTACTTCCTTTCTTATGTGCCATGGTGCATATTGTAAATGCACACAGCCAAAATGTATTTTTATATACGAATTAGAATATCTTTTTAGATGAAAGAGTAGACAGGATTTTACTCTGAGAAGATGTCGTAATTGACGAATCAAGTTGCGGAGCCTCTCGATGATTTTTCTTTCTTCTCTCCTTATCAGTTTAGACCAAATATAATTCAGATCCTGCCTCATATATTGAATACAATAAATTAAACATATAAGGGAGACCATTTACACTTTCTTAAGTAATTTCTGCGTGAATGATTGGTTTCGGAGATTGGGCATATCATATTATACAGAAAGGTTCTATTACAGAAGAATAGTTGTATTATTGTACTTATAGACTCTGAAAGTAAATGTTTTGTTTTGTATTGAAAATAAATATGTCATACTTTTTTTTCGACTGCTTTGCCTATGTTAAAATATTATTCGACAAACAGAATTTTCTGTAAAAGTGTCTAAAATAATGTTTACTATTCGATGCACATTCTTATGGACCAACAAACGGTGCAGAAATTTGGCAGTTGAATAAAAAATTGAATGCAAAGCTTATGTACAACTAGAATGGTATGTCCATACACGTAGGATACCAGAGAAAAAAATACCCAGACATGCTTTGGGATGGATTCCACATGGGAATGGAAAGAGAGGTCCACCTAGATTTAAATGGATGGATGATGTAAGAAGAGGTATGAGGGAGCTAGGTCGGGAAGAACTGGAATGTGAAGATACAGAATAAAGGAGAAAGATGATAAAAATTTAAAAAGCTTAGGGCGCAAGAAGATGTTTGATTATATTGTAAACCTTTTATAAATAAATAAATAATAACAATACAAAATTAGTAATACTTCCAAAGAGTTAGTACTTTTTATTTTTCTTTGAGAATGGACACACAGAATAAAATGGAAAACATTTTAACAATTAAAAAATTTAACCTCATCGGGAATCGAACCTGTGACCTCCTGCATACGAATCGAGTCACTAAGCACTGAGCTAAGGGTTAATTGAGCTTGAAATAATGTTGTTCAAAGGAAGAAGGGAAACGTATTGTAGCTCTACTGTGCAATTAGTTTACTCTATGAATCGCGCGTTAGAACTTAAAATATTCGAGATCAAGAGTCGGCCCATTCTTTTCGTTGCTAAGTGTACATAGTAAGAGCAGCAGTAGCTACAATTATCAAGAATGTGCCACGATGTGTGGGCGAAGAGGTTCATTATCGTACCGACGTATGTCACGTACTCAAGGAGCACACACAGAACATCTGTAGCCAATTGAAAGCTTGGTGTGTTCTATTTCACTCTTGCTCTCATAACATGCCGACAAATTATAAATAAAATCGGGTTGATCATTTGTAGTAACCCTACTATTTATTACTTTGGGTATTAAATAAGTATTTTTCGTTCTGCTATTAACAAACTTTTTCCACGTGAAAGTTAACTTTGATATGAATAAAGATAAAAACATTGCTATGGGATGGTTTTTATTATTGAAATATCTGTAATTTAATCGTGTTCATATAAAATATGAGATCTTATGGCCTTCACCTTAACATAAGTAATGCCACGAGTGATTTCCAAATTATAGATAAATTCACGACTCACGAAGTGAGGAATGAATTTGTCTAGAGAATTTGGAAATCAAGAGTGACACATTTTAGGACTATTTAACGAATAAAATTAAGCTGTTTACTCACAAATCATTGTTTAAATATAGTTATTTTAAAATATTTATATATTTAGTATAAACGGCGATGTTTGAAAACAAATGAGAAACGTTATGTTTCATTTGTTCATCACTCATCACTGCAACCAGATCATATTTATTGCCAACTGCCAAATAGAACCGCAATATTGTAAGAATGCACCCTAGTGGAGAAAACCTGAAACACATCATTACAGGTTATTCATTAATTTCTGATGTCCTATGATGTAAATATGTCAGTTATATTTTTTGCAACGTTAATTCCTGGGAAATAATACGTATCTCATAGTGCAAACGGTAGTTTATTTTTTGTGGTATAATCAATTGCAACGAATGTTTTTCTATTATATCTCGCAAGCTGAAATCAGGTTAAATTCGTGCAATATATATACAATCTGGAAGCCACTTGATAAAATTATAACGATAAAATTGAGATGAGAAACGACTGTGATTGGTTGTAAATCAAAATTCATTGGAATGTGGTTTTTCATTGACTGCCATTTGGAACATGAGTCATCCAAAATGAATTAATAAATACTTAAATACACAAATAATAATAATCCTGTACTATAATAATATTAATTATTGTTCTTGTTATTATAGTTATCATTGTTACTCTTGTCAATAATTATGAAAGAGTATATCTATTGTTACATCCTTGCTAGAGATTTGCCGAGAAAAATGGAGTGGAAGCTATTAAACATCACAAAAAGGGACCGCGTCAGGAACGAGGACATCCGCAAGATAACGAGGCTGAAAGACGTAGCAACATCAGCAATGGGGTTGAAATGGAAATTGGGGGGGGGGTTCATGTGCTCCGAATGGATCTTAAAAAAGTGTACTGATGCAGTGACTATCTGGGAACCCAGACAAAAGAAAAGGAAAGTTGGAAGACAAAAAATGCGTTGGAGTGAAGTGTTCAAGTGTCATCTAGGAACATTGTGCACTAGAATATCACAAGATAGACCATCTCTGCATGGCCTATCATCCATATCGTTTTGCCGGTGAAGTCCTGTTACACCCTGTATATTACTTTCGTAATTGGTTAATATAATCTGGAATAACTCCCATTGCAAAGTTGTCGTGAGAAACGACTGTGATTAGTTGTAAATCAAAATTCATTGAAATGTGGTATTTCATTGACTGCCATTTGGAAAATGAGTTATATATATATATATATATAATTCTTGTGTACGTGTGTTTGGCATTGAATTCCTCTTAAACTACTGAACCGATTTTGATATGTCAATGTATCGTGATAGATTAACACAGCGTGACCTCCAGTACGAAAAACATTCGTTGCAATTGATTATACCACAAAAAATAAACCACTGTTTGCATTATGAGATACGTATTATTTCCCAGGAATTAACGTTGCAAAAAAATATAACTTACATGTTTACATCATAGGACATCAGAAATTAATTAATAACCTGTAATGATGTGTTTCAGGTTTTCTCCACTAGGGTGCATTCTTACAATATTGCGGTTCTATTTGGCACTTGGAAATACATATGATCTGGTTGCAGTGATGAGTGTTGAACAAATGAAACATAACGTTTTTAATTTGTTTTCAAACATCGCCGTTTATACTAAATATATAAATATTTTAAAATAATTACATTTAAACAATGATTTGTGAGTAAACAGCTTAATTTTATTCGTTAAATAGTCCTAAAAAGTGTCACTCTTGATTTCCAAATTCTCTAGACAAATTCATTCCTCACTTCGTGAGTCGTGAATTTATCTGTAATTTGGAAATCACTCGTGGCATTACTTATGTTAAGGTGAAGGCCATAAGATCTCATCTTTTATATGAACACGATTAAATTACAGATATTTCAATAATAAAAACCATCCCAAAGCAAGGTTTTATCTTTATTCATACCAAAGCTAACTTTCACGTGGAAAAGGTTTGTTAATAGCAGAATGAAAAATACTTACCTAATACCCAAAGTAATAAATATTAGGGTTACTACAAATGATCAACCCGATTTTATTTATAATTTGTCGGCATGTTATGAGAGCAAGAGTGAAATAGAACACACCAAGTTTCCAATAGGCTACAGATATTCTATGTGTACTCCTGGAGTTACATGACATACGTCGGTACTTGAATTTTATCGTTATCATTTTATCAAGTGGCTTCTATATTGTATATATAGTGCACGAAATTAACCTGATTTCTGCTTGCGAGATAATATGATAGACAAAGATGGAAGCAATCCATAAAAAAGTTGAAGTCATAGTCCCAAGGGATTGGCTAACCGGAGGCTGAAACGTAAGCCACCCTACAGTCGCAGGAGACCCTTGCCCGAAATGGGATGATTATGGGCTAATTCTACTAATATCTATAATTATTTTGAAGTGAATAATATTATTATGGAATAACTTGTGTGAAAGGAGATATAATTCAGGTAATGGTATCTCTCTTCACATAACCAATCTAAAATTATGTGAGATGTTTAAATAAAAATATGTAGTAATTAAATTAAATTTCCTCAAATGTTTATCATTCTGTCATAATTGCATACACTAAATTCTGAAGCATCCTGTGAGTCTACAAAATTCACGGCTACTTAGAACAAAGGAAATTTGGTGAAGATCCGGGCCAGACCATTACGTGGTGTTAAGAGGGCTTGAAGCTCACAAATTTCGCAGAAAGCCATTGTCTTTATGTGGTTTAAAGAGATTCCACTTGCAGCATAGCATAATCCGCACTGTATCTCCAGCTTTAAATGTTTGATCAAAATGGCAGTGCCTTGCTCTGTAGCGAACACTAAGTTTCACACAAAGTTTAATGTTCAATATCCACAACTTCCAAGAACCTATATAATCACTGGTTATTTCTTACTATTCACATTTTGGTAACTACTTTCAATATAATAATGTACCTAGGATTTAAAGAGAGATCAGGGCTTCCTTGGCTTAGGCTAGGGCATGGAAATTTCTAAAAATTAGCGACGATCACGATATGCGAATATGTCCAATGTGCGGGAACTTTGAAGACGAGTTACATATATTAGGAAAATGTAACGATTTAGAATATTGGAGGCGTCAGTTATTACCGGAACGATTTCTAAATTCAAATCGTGGAAGATTGGCATGCTACGAGTTACTGGTAAACACAGCAAAATTGGATAAACTTGTGTAGATTTCTGGACAAAACACGGAAAATAAGAACAACACTCATTCATGAATAAATATATGTTATCAAAATGCAATACCATTAATTCTTAATAAGTATATATAACTTAATTAATATATAATGCTATTGTATTATTATATAATTGTAATATTATTGTGTTTTCTTAATGTAATTTTAATGTTATTGTTTTCTTTTTTTGTTTTTCTTTATACTATTACCAATTATTACTTTATTGTAACGGACTGTCAACAGCACGTACGGCTTACTGCCCGTGCGACCCATATTTGTAAATAATATTGTAAATATCTTATGTTTTGTCTAATAAAGTCCTACTACTACTATATAATAATGTCAATATTACTAGGATGGTCTGAAAAGCATAATTAATAAATAATAGTTTTAAAAAACTCAAAGAACACGCTTTATTAGAAAACTAAAAAAATGAAAAATAATTTTAATTTCCAATACGCTTGGGATAAAATAAAGTGGTCAACAAAAAAATCATCTCCAACACATATAGAATAAAATTAGAGTTATCAACAAAAAGAAAATAATTTTACCATCAAAAGCGTGGGGTGCTTTTTATGATTTTTACATTTTCTTCTTAGAAAGCTTACTTTTACCAATATCTGTTTATTATCAAATATATTAATTGATATAGAGCACCCCACGCTTTTGATGGTAAAATTATTTTCTTTTTGTTGATAACTCTAATTTTATTCTATATGTGTTGGAGATGATTTTTTTGTTGACCACTTTATTTTATCCCAAGCGTATTGGAAATTAAAATTATTTTTCATTTTTTTAGTTTTCTAATAAAGCGTGTTCTTTTAGTTTTTTAAAACTATTATTTATTTTTTTATTTTTTAGTTTTAATATTTTACAGAATAAGATAAGAATGTAAATATCTTTAAATTCCATACTATTGTAGTATGAGCTAAAATTATTACTCTTCTAAAAAAAAATCCTCCCCAGCCGGATTCGAACCAGCGACCTATGGATTACTAAAATTATATACCACTAGTTCACCGCTCTACCAACTGAGCTCTGACAACGATTGGACTAAAAGTCGACAAGTCCGTAACCTATTATACCAGTTTTAATGTTTTTGATTTTCTGATGATTCTGGCCAGGAATTTAGAAATAAAATATGAAATTATTGTAGTGTCATGGGTCCTTTACAAGTATACAAAGTTGCAAGTCGATCCAATGCTTCTAAGTGGGTGAAAATCGTGTTCAAAGATTCCGTTACATAAATACAAAAACACTTTTTTGATTTTATGATGATTCTGGCCAGGATTTTAGAAAATAAATATGAAATTATTGTATTGTCACGGGATCTTTACAAGTATACAAAGTTTCAAGTCGGTCCAATGTCTCTAAGTGGGTGAAAATCGTGTTCAAAAATTCCGTTACATAAATACAAAAACACTTTTTTTGATTTTCTGATGATTCTGGCCAGGATTTTAGAAAATGAATATGGAATTATTGTATTGTCACGGGTCCTTTACAAGTATACAAAGTTTCAAGTCTATCATATGTTTCTAAGTGGGTGAAAATCGTGTTCAAAGATTCCGTTACATAAATACAAAAACACTTTTTTTGATTTTATGATGATTCTGGCCAGGATTTTAGAAAATAAATACGAAATTATTGTATTGTCACGGGTCCTTTACACGTATACAAAATTTCAAGTCGATCCAATTATTTTAAGTGGGTGAAAAACGCGATGAAAGATTCAGTTACATAGATAGATAGATAGATAGATAGATAGATAGATAGATAGATAGATAGATAGATAGATAGATAGAGATAGATAGATAGATAGATAGATAGATAGATAGATAGATAGATAGATAGATAGATAGATAGATAGATAGATAGATAGATAGATAGATAGATAGATAGATAGATAGATAGATAGATAGATAGATAGATAGATAGATAGATAGATAGATAGATAGATAGATAGATAGATACAGGTCAAGCTAATATAAAGCGTGTAAAAATTATAAGCAATAAAAACGTGGGTAAAATAATAAACGAATATACCTAAGTGACATTTCTTTTAAAGCACATTGTAAAACCTTCGATACTGATGACGTAAAATGTTCCGAAAGCACTTCAATGTGTTATAGACGATACCTTACTTTGTTGAGATTTGAGGTCTCCTAATATGGGATAGTCAATAAAGATTTTTTAAAGTCTGAATAACATGAAATAAGACAATTTAATTTTACTTCTTCGTATATTTAATGAATTAACTGTCATATCACACTATTTGCGTCTAAATGTACTACAGTCAGGATACAAGAAAATATTTTCTTCGAAATTACAATCTTCATGAGCCCAGCGATAATATTTTGTACACTGTGCCCATTTTTCCCCGTGCTTATCATCCGAAAAACGACCAGTGCAGAAAAGGCATTCAGTATCTTCGCCATTTATGTCCAAATTCGAATCCCCACTTTCAGCTAGATGAACATCAGACTCAGATTCACTCGAAAATTCTTCTGATTTTCTTTTTGAAGATTTTTTTGACTTCTTCTCGAATAATATCTTTGGTGCTGTCTTCTTAGTTTCTGCTGCTATTTTTTAATCGTTTCCTATATGGAACCGATGTTATTAATTTAGCAGAACCCGAAATTGATCTTCCTTTACCGGCCGAATCATCAGATGGCTTCCGTATTTGTGGAAGGGGTCTGGTTGTCTTTAGGGCTCACAGTTTGACTAATCTGTTGAACAGCATGTATACCGCTTGGACCAGGCTCACACTGAGTTCCACCATTTGTTTCTTGAGCAGATGAATTAAAAATTCATTGTCTCTGAATGCCTGTTAGAAGGGACGAGAACCGTTTTTCTAAAAGCGTTGACGGAAGCTTCCATTGTGGCTGCTCTCATCTAGGCTGCCACAAATAACCTGGCTATTAATAATGGAGTGATAACACGACCAGGGTTAGTTTTCAGCCAAGTCTCTATTTCTTGGGCGTAATAGGTCTTAAATGGTCCCATAAATTCCACGTCAAGGGGTTGCATTTTATGCGTGGAATGAGGTGGCAAACAGACAATGTGGGCATTATTTTCCCTTGCTTTGTATACCACGTCAAGGTTCTTTGTGTGGGAACAATTCCCATCAAGTACCAGCACAACAGGGTCTTCAGATGACGGCTTCACAAAGTTAAAAAAATGATCAAACTCTTTCGTGAAAATGTGAGTCTGTATCC
This sequence comes from Diploptera punctata, assembly GCA_030220185.1. Classification (NCBI taxonomy): domain Eukaryota; kingdom Metazoa; phylum Arthropoda; class Insecta; order Blattodea; family Blaberidae; genus Diploptera; species Diploptera punctata. The sequence goes on along the minus strand of JASPKZ010007293.1, from coordinate 606,732 downwards.
AACCACTTGGATGGTAAGCTGACAGTGATCCTGGTGGTACACCATCCATGAGTTCTTTTATATTTGTCCTTGGGAAGACAATTAGAGGAGGAACATAAGTGCCTGCTGCATTCATACAAGTCACAATTTTGATTAGGTTGCAGCAACTTGTTTTTTCTCCTTCATAGCAATAACATTGCTATATTTGTGCTGCACACATGTCACCCCAGTTTCGTCAACATTATAGATCATGTGAACCTTATGGTTGACCTTTTGTAGAACAGCTTCATAAATATCAAACATTTTTTGCCACATTCTCTGGAGTGAAAGCTTTCACTTTTGCTGCGGAGATCCCTTGTGGAGTTCTCAGAGCTAAAATGGATGCCTTTTCAGAAAATCCCTGAGCCATTTTATGCCTGCTGGAGCCTTATCTGAATTGAACGAATTTTTCAGCCGATTCCTAATAGCTAGCTGAAATGCCATGCTTATTATGTCCTTACATCTCAGAGCATAAGATCGTTCTTCCATGGCATCCCCTTAGTTTGACGATATAATTTGGGTATCAGTAGAACCACTAATTTAAACGTAAATTAACGGAATTTTATGCAATATTAATACATTTATTTTTATAATTTAATGAACAATTTATAATAAACACGCGAGAAAACAAATTCCCAATATGCGATAGGGTACCCTAATATGCGGTACTATCGCACATTAGGTACACCATGGTATCGCATATTAGGAGCTAGCCATCTTGAAAAAAAAATCAACCATTTCGAGAACCATCTTCAGTTAAAAACAAAACCAATTGTCGTTAAATATAAGTAATTGTATAATAAATAAGAACAATTAAACAGAACAGCTGTGTCCAATCACGTTTAAGCACAGATATCCAAGGAGCACTAAAACTACAAAAACTTGAAATTTAATTTTTTGAACAACAACCTCTACCCACGCTATCCAATCTCGCACTGGCGACTTCGTTCATGGAATAATACTTGGACTTGCTGGGGACCTAATTTATAAAACTTCCAGCAGAGTTCTTCATATACTATGATTAGAATCGAAGTATCGCTTATTAGGGAACTATCCCATATTAGGCACATTTCCTCTATGATATAAAAATATTTGTAGCAATTGATTATACCACAGAAAGAGGAACCGCTGTTTGCACTTTCTTAAATGAATTATTTCAAAGGAAGTAACGTTGCAGAAAAATATAATTGACAGATTTAATTAATATGTATATTTTCTTTTTCAAATGCCCCAGGTTTGTCTTTCGACATTCCTGGTTTCTCTCCTGGCTTGGTGTACTTGTAACCCATATCTGAGGTTGGGGCGCCTAGAAGGCGGGGTTACGTTGCCCCGAAGATATGATGGGTGATGATGATGATGATGATGATGATAATGGTGCTCCAGGAGAGTCCCTAATCCAAAGCTTAACCTAAGATGAATATGAATGATGATGATTGCGATGGCCATATGATTTCGGGGACCGTTTGGGCCTTAAAGTTTTCCTGACATTTGTCTTACAGATGAGGAAAAACCCCGATAAAAACATCACCCTGAAAAACTGTCTGGACCGGGGATCGAACCCGTGCCCGCTGCATGACAAGGCAGCACGCTACCCCGAGACCACAGCGGTGGAGTATATATATATATATATATATATATTATAATTAAATTTTTGACATTGAGCAATGCAAGCTTAATATGACATGATAAGAAAAATAAATTCCTGGACGGGATTCGAAACTCGGGTTCGAATCGCTCAATGTCAAAAATTAATTATAACATCGATTAACCGTCACTGCTATAAAGTAAAAATGTTCTCTTTAATTTGCTTACTTGTTATAATAGCTATTAGATGGCATTGGAGACCGAGTTCCCGCTACATCTGGTAATAATAGAGAATATGTATAAGAAAAATAAATGTTTGTTTTGGATTCGCCTGGTAGCGTAAGTCGTAGCGCACTGATATATCAACTCAGAGGTCCGGGTTTGAATCCCGTCAGGGCATTTATTTTTCTTATATATATATATATATATATATATATATATATAATTTTGGTTATAAATTTCTCCACTAGAGTGCATTATTCGTACACTATTGCGATCCTTTGGCAGTAAATAACATGATATAGTTGCAGTGATGAACAAATGAAGCGTAACAATAGTTTCTTAATGTTTTCAAACATCGCCGTTTACATTAAATATATAAATATTTTAAAATAACTATATTTAAATAATTAATTGTGAGTAAACAGCTTCATTTTATTCGTTAAATGATCCTAACAAATACCACTCTTGATTTCCAAATTATCGATAAATTCACGACTCACGAAGTGAGGAGTGAATTTACCTAGAGAATTTGAAAATCAAGAGTGGCATTTATTAGGACTATTTAACGAATAAAATTAAGCTGTTTACTCACAAATCATTATTTAACTATAGTTATTTTAAAATAATTATATATTTAATGTAAACGGCGATGTTTGAAAACAAATGAGAAACAATAGGTACGCTTCTACTGATTCATTTGTTTATCACTGCAACCAGATCATACTATTTATTACCAAAGGAACGCAATAATGTAAGGAGGAGCTTTCTTTAATATGGTAATTATAACACTGATAAATATTTGGTGAAACACGACTCTGATTGGTTGTAAAACAGAAATCATTGAAACGTGATTGGTCATTGACTCCCATTTGGGGCATGAGTTAAATAGTCTAGATAAATTCACTTCGTGAGGTATGAATTTATCGATAATTCGGAAATCACTCGTGGCATTACTTATGGCAATAATTTGATTTGTATTACTATAAAGCATTAATGCTTAGAGTTTATTTGTAAACTCTGTAACTGCGTCTGGGGAATTTAGTTGTACAAAAGGATGTTGATAAGAGGAGCTGTTTGTGTTTGTAATTGAACGCAGATAATATCTGGCACGCTTCCGAGACAATGTAATGACATAGACACTGTATCACACTATTATTTGAATACGATCATAAAGTAGTTTCTTGTTACACTACATGAAAACCAATTTATCAGCTTAATGTGCTTGACAATATTAACAAGCAACAGTTAGGTTATGGTTATTTTATTGATAGTTGTGTTTCTACATTGTAACTTTATCATACACTATGATAAATACTTATGGAACTGTCTTGCTTATTTTATGACTTATCTATATAAGCGAACAACTTTTAAATGTACTGTATAACTTGGACTATTTAACTCATGCCGCAAATGGGAGTCAATCACCAATCACGTTTCAATTAATTTTGATTTGCAACCAATTACTGTTATGTTAAACCTCGATAATTATCGAATTTTAATTACCAAAATAAAGAAAACTACCTCTCTTTTTAATACTCCGAACAGGTCAGAACTTTATTTGCAGTGATTGACTCTCTAACAAATGCGTTGAATATAGCAAATAATGAACAGATTTCTTCGACCAACACATTTGATAATTGTGTGTTCAATAACTGTCTTTTTAAATACTGATTTTACTAAGTTGATTCCGAAAAAAATCAATATCCTATAATGTTGGTTATAATATACAGTTACATGTGTTTTATTTTATTTGTACTAGGGTGCACTGTTACAAAATTGCGGTCCTATTTGGCAATAAATATTATGATGAAGTTGCAGTGATGAACATATGAAACATAACCAATCATTTCTCATTTGTTTTCAAACATCGCCGTTTATATTAAATGTATGTATATATATTTAAATAACTGTATTTAAACAATGATTTGTGACTAAACAGCTTAATTTTATTCGTTAATAAGACCTAACGAATGCCACTCTCGATTTACAAATCCTCCAGATAAATTCGAAATTACTCGTGACATTACTTATGATAAAGCCTACTCTCGTAGCAGGTAACCGAAATTATACTTTGTTTGTAACAACAATTAACTAATTAACTCACCTGCACTGTCAAACACTTAGGTTCATGGCCGCGCAGACATAAGCTCTCCATAATTTTCTATCCTCAGTTAATGTTTTCCTATCATCACTTGTATAATTTCTTCCCTCAGGTCATGGTTGAACTTACTCTCTCATCTCATTTTTGAACTACATTCTAGGCGCTTTCTTTTCGGTTCTACTGCTAGGAATTTCCATGCCCTTTTTCGTTCCTCATTCGTACCACATTTCATGCTTATTTCTGCCTACGGGACTTAACTGTTATTATTGCATCTGATTCTCCACAAAGATCATACAGCTTACTGCTGGACATATATAGCTTTCTCCATGCCTGCCTCTTGGTCTGTTTTTGGCCCAAACATTTTTCTAAGACATTTATTCTCAGTTACTAGTAATCGTTTCTCCTCCCTTAAGTCCAGGTTTTCACCTGTATACAATTTCTGGGAGAATAACGTATTTATATATTTTCTGTTTAACGTTTCTTTAGAGAAGTTGGGATTATCAGAGTCCTTGTAATACGTAGTTATATGTTTTCCAGAATTGAGCCTATGTTTAATTTCTTTCCATATCTCATTCCCATTTTGAATTACTGATCCTATATATGGAATTCAGCCACTTCTTCAACGTTTTTCTCATTTGTGACTAATTATGTATTTATTTTATATAATACATTTCTTTGTGTGATTATATATTTTGTTTTATTGATGTTTATTTCCTGCCCGAATTTCTTAGTGTTACCATGTGCGGTTGGCTCTTCATTTCTCCTCACAATTGCCTAATAATATTACATCATCAGCATATACCAACAGCTTATAAATGCAATTGAGTTGTGTGCCTTTCTTATCCTCTAAAGCTTTGATGGTACGTTCTAGAACAAAATTGAATAGTAGAGATAATGGTGAATCTCCTTGCTTTAATCCATTGTGAATTTCAGAAATATCTGAAAAAAAAAGTTTGCTTCACGCACTCTACTCTTTGTACCATTTAAACACATCCGAATAACTCTAAAATTTTAGGAACTCAGAAGACTATTAGGATACTATAAAACTTCACCGTTTTAATCCAATCGTATGCCATTTCGAAATCTATATATAGTTTTTTTTACAGGTTTGTGAAAAAAGTAAAGTAATCTAATTTATCAGTACCTACATTAAACTTTTCAGTCAATTTGATAGTTTCATCCCATCATCCCATGTAAATATTGTTTACGATCGTTGATGATGATATATATATATATAGGCTATATACAGTGTATCTTGTATATTATAAATCATTTAGATAAAAGAAAGAAGTAGATGTCAGTGCTTGCCTCTCCCAGTTAAGATATACTCTGTACTTCCATGCTATGTTGTATCTCATTACACGGGAATTGCAAAATATTGGAGTTATGAGATTTTGGTCGAGTGATTTAAGTATAAAGTGTTTTTGTTAGAACCGGTAGTGTATTTTGTGTTGTCCGTCGGAAGCGAAGTCAAACCATGAATCCGGCGACGTAAATTTATGGCACTTAAAAATCCTCAAGTCTAGAGAATTAATCCTCAGACCAAAATTTATAGAACTGTCTTTCACAGCTTTGAATTGGGATGAAATTTTTTTAGGTGTTAAATATAGTAAAGAAGTACAAATTCTATCTAATTTAACCTGTTTTGTATGAAGTTAAAGTTATTTTCTACTAATTATAAAACTGTTCTTGATAAAATTAATACAATTCATTTTATTTGTATTCTGTCCCCTCCATAAACTCAGCATTCACAGACCAAACTATCAACTCTAAATTCCTAAACTTACTTTGAATTTTGAGTTCAGATCTATATCTCCACCCGTAATGAACGCGTTCAATAATACTTTTCTAAAATTGCAGGTTTGGGTGCTCAATATGCAAATGTTACTATATCCATCCCGTTATATTTGCTTTAAATAAAGGGTTATTATCTTGAAAACTGGGCGATTATAAATTTGGATCAGATTTACGGGATTATTTTGCTTCCCACGATAGGCGTAATTAATGTTGTAATATTCAGAGAGTATTTTCGGCATTCTGTTTACTATTATAGCACCGTGTAGTCCTGTTTTTGTTATTCCATTAATTCTTATTAACATTCAGCCTCATATCTGTTGTTCTGAGGACTACTGTAAACATGGTGGTCGCCAACCTCAGTTCAGAGATCCGATAAAGGCCAGGAGAGCATGTGGACTGTATATTAAACCATAGGTAAAATTAAAATATTATTCATTAAGTAATCAATTGAGTTGGTGTTTACTTGATGAAAAGCCATTACTTACTTAATTAAATAAAAATAAAACTTACAGTTTTATTTGATTTTCAAATTTATTTTTATTTAATTAAATATTATTTATTATATTATAAAAACAAACGAAACGCACTTCACAGAATCACAATTTAAATTTTAAGTTCCTGTAAGTTATATTAAGATTATTAAGCTGTGTCACTTTGTAAAAACTTTGCACTGCTGTACTTATAAATTTCAAAATACGTGATGTAATTAATCAAGGAGAGATGACGAGCAGCGGTCTTGCTTACGTAAAAATTCTCTCGCTCTAAAGACACAAAGAAAGATACTAAGTTTATAAACCAAATGTGGGCGGTGCTTCTAGAACATTCGATAGGGTAATTGCATGAGTTGGTAGCTCCGAAACCATCAGAGCCGTGTGCAAAATATCAGAACGTCAAATAGGAAAATTCACATTTTAATAAGTGGTTCCCATATGAGAGAGACAGAAGATAAGGTACCAATCCTTGAATAAAAGCTGAATCATTAAAATGATGTAATACTGTGATTCCTCGGCTTATCATTTCATAGCAGGCAGATGTTTTGAACAACTGCGTGTCGACAACTTTCTAATAGGAATATTAATGACATCAGGTGACTTCTTGAAGCCTGAATTGCGCGTAACATTGAACTATAACATGTATACTGTTTGATATTATGCAACTATTATATGAGCTTAAATTAATTAAATCAAATTACCATAATTAAGATTGAGGTGAGAATAAAGACTCGTCCACATGGTCTACGAATTCTCTCTCATTCCAGATTCTTCAATCCTAACATTATGATAATACGTTACGATGGCGCTAGGTTGAATGAAAAGAGGCGCGTTTGTACCGAGAACAGTATCGAAACAGGAGACATCTACACAACAACATATTTGCTGCAATTTATAAACGCTTTCAAAGAACCTTCGTTTTCATATGATTAGCTGTATAAGTTGTGATGTGAGGACTCTGGGGCCTGAGGATGAATGAATTCTTTTTAGTTTCAATATCACAGTTGCTAATTATTCTACCTTCCCTATACACACTGTAGTCAGATGTGAGTCTTCCTTTACGCGTGATGTTAACAAAAACAAAAGTTACTTTTGGAAATAATGTGAACCCACATTTGATTGATGTCCGAAATAACCAACAACGGTTTTTCGTGAAACATCTGGGTTGGAATTCTTGATATTAATTTGCGGAAACCTACAATTTTATTATAAATAATAACACTGGTCAATATGATTTTTATCTCATGAGTACCAATAGTTGTATTTAATGCAGTATTTTATCGTTCTTTCAAATATGTAAATGGAATTTTTCCATCACCAACAGTTTTTTTATTTCAATTTCAATTAAAGGATTTAAATAATTATGTTTTAATAAACGTTTTTCGTCCATTAGTCCATTGTAAAATAAAACCAAATGAGCTAACTCAGGATATTTCAGCTATGGAATAGAGATATCAAGGCAAATTGAATCCTAATATGCTGGCCGATTATTGTTGGTCCATCAAGAGGGATGCTCCATAGGCGAAATATAGCGGAAAATCGTCATTTCTTACTTTCTAGGTGAGTCCGAATGATCGAATATTGTGTAGTTGCGACTGTAGAAAATATTGAATTGTTTAAAATTATAAATTCCTGTCTCTCGGAAACCTTACGTGATGGAGAAAAACCGATATCATATTTGAATTCAGGGGAAAAACTACTATCAGAATCACGTATTTTTCTTTCTGAGACAAAACAAAAGTTTATTTTTTGTTGCTCAGTGTAATTTGAACTTATCTATATAGATACAGTTCGTGTAAATCGTAATTCTAGATCTACTGAAAAGTTACGGGTTGTTGAGCCAGCAACATCTGGTCCCAACATGTTTGAACACACCACACTTCAGCATTGATGCGCGAGCACAACTAATTTTCGACTTTGGGGAACATCGGATTGAATGAGTAGGAACTATTCAGTGGCCAACGCGTTCGTCTGACTAAACGTCCCGTGATTTAACTTGGGGGGCATTCAAAGTATAATGTAAAATGCTTCAGTTGCGACTATATTTCAGCCGATTGCTCGAACAAATTACGTGTTTCGCAGGATCAAACAGAATCCTGCCTTGACCAACATGGTTGAGAGTCGTCTCTGCGAATTATGTGGTAAGTTACAGGGCCGTTTGTTTGAACCACACATTGTAAATTCAGAAAATTAATTTAGATTAATTGTATTTTCTGTCTATCTTCTTACCTATCTATCTATCTATCTTCGGGTTATTACAGCTGCTGCCGTTTTCCCGTATTAAACCTCCGAAGCCTACGATATTGGGTTTCTTCATTGCTTTAGCCCTCTTGCTTGCATTATTATCTGCATGCTTTCCTTCCATGTTAACTTCGGTCTCCCTCTTTTCTTCTTTCTTCTGGGTTGCCGTTGATATAGTAGTTTCGGCCATCGCTCATCTTTCATTCTTAAGATATGTCCTAACCATTTTAATACCTTCTGTACTATAATTAGATTAATTATCCACTACCTTAAAGTCGATACATTGACCAAGGCGTAAAACTCAAACGAAGTGTTTAGGAGTACATGTTCCTTAACTAAAAATTATTCACTCCGTATGACCTAACGTTAATGGAGATTTATCGTCGAGGTCCTACAATAATCTATAATTGTTACAATACGTATTTGTTAATATGTAAAAGGTAAAGTGATCCCACTACAGGTCATAGGAGACGCTTGGGGTAGTAGGGGGTTAAGGCTACTATTTTTCTAGACAATCGACACTTGATGTCAGCCGGGTTGTGAGCCCTGCGTGACGGCCGCCTTTACCCCCTGAACAATCGACTGGTACTCATTTTTGTTAGAGGCTGAGTCGATCCCAGGGTCATGGTGCCACCAGAAGGTTTGGGTCAGTTACAAATCCTGACCCCACCGGGACTCGAACCCTCTACCTTCCGGTTTGTAGCGCTCTGCCTTAACCACTATGCTACGGCGTGCCCCTTGTTAATGTTCCCGTTATAATTTAATATATGAATATATGCCTCATTGTATTCTGTATTTTCTAAATTTGTTCTAGGTGAGTGGAACAGAAGATCTTATGACCTTAAATTTCTCGGAACAAATAAAGTGTATAATAATAATAATAATAATAATAATAATAATAATAATAATAATAATAATAATAATAATAATAATAATAATAATCCATCCATAGTAATTCTGCCCGAGGGCAATTTCTTCACTACAATCATAGTATTTGCATGCTACGCTTGCAGCTTTACTAGGGAATTGTAGGTGTGGTAGCTTCCCATTACTTTCCACACCGGTGAAAGATGATGATGACGATAAGGATGATGATAGTGATGTTGGCCATATGATTTCGGGGACGGTTTGGGCCTTAAAGTTTTCCTGACATTTGACTTATAGGTGAGGAAAAACCCCAATAAAAACCTCACCCAGTAAAACAGCCCCGACCTGGGATCGAACCCGGGCCCGCTGCGTGACAAGGCAGCACGCTACTTCGAGACCACAGCGGTGGACAATAATAATAATAATAATAATAATAATAATAATAATAATAATAATAATAATAATATTAATAATAATATTAATAATATTAATAATAATAATAATTATTATTATTATTATTATTGTTAATATTATTATTATTATTATTGTTAATATTATTATTAGTATTATTATTGTTAATATTATTATTATTGTTATTATTATAAACATTATTATGAAGTGCCGTACGTCTCTCGTACATTAGGGGTCCATATATCAACACAAATTCTCTCTGCATCTTGATTTTTTCAGGATGGAGATGTCTCGTTTAAAACTCTGCATATAATTCAGCTTGAGCTGTGCAAATGTTATGAATATACCGAGAAGTCATTTATTTTTTAACGTGACGAGAATATCACAAACTCCTCCTCCTCAAAAAAAAAAAATAAACAACAGATTGAACAATGTATCTTCCTGGCAATTAAACTCGTCGAATGGCCATTTTCTCACTGAATTAATTTAAGGACAAAAAAATTGAATTATCATTTGCTCTCTCTCTCTCTCTCTCTCTCTCTCTATTTCTTTTCCATTGTTAATCAACTCATTTTAGGTATATTTTGCGTGTTCCTCCATTCCAAATCCGACAAGTGGATGATATTCCAGAAAGGGTTTCAATTTGATACCATGCGCTTACACTTCTTACATGATGAGGTTAACGGCTAGGCACCTCTTGGACAACACAACTAACTAATATAATTCTTGTCATTCACTCGTGGGAAGATGAATCCGATATGAGTGTTTATGATCGTAGGTTATATTTAATTAGTGATTTAAATTTTTCTGACGATTTTCTTAAAGGCGAGGAAAAATTGTGAAAATCAACTCAAATTTGAGCCCGCTCCGTCAGAAATAACATTACTCTTAGAACCCAGTGATAGATCTCCCCAACAATTTACCGTTCGATGTTTTAAAGAGTATGTCGGAATTTGCCTTCTTCATTTCGTGCTGTAGATAATGGAAATTGACAGTTAATGGCAAATGAAAGAGATTTTAAAGAATAGGTTTAATTCAAATAAATACGAACGATAATTACAAAGAAATAGGTACAAAAATATATTAAATATACCGGTATAGGGAATCTGAACGCCATAAAGAGATAAACTGAAAACACACCGTGTCCCATTCAAACCTCCCACACTTCAATTAATCATAACTCTCAAAGTATGCGGAATTATGAAATGAGGTTGGTATTAAAAGAAAGATAAACTCAAAAAATGTTTGTTTTCATTGTTGCAGTCAATTCAGCTGTCGCACATTGGATAACAATGACGTAAAACCACGTTCGCCAGACATCACTCCACTGGACTTCTTCCTCTAGGGGTAGGCCTATGTAAAAGACCCTGTGTTTGCGACTCCAGTACAAGATCTTCATGATTTACGAGCTCGTATCCTTGACACAATTACAACAGTACCAATGGACATGTTGGACAGAACCTGGCACGAAATCGAATGCAGACTTGATATTGTTCGTGCTTCTAATGGTGCACATATAGAGATGTTTTAGTGTGTGGCAAAGAAAATTCTTCGAGTTTCTGTTTCGTTTAATACCGGCCTTATTTCATAATTCCGCATACTTTGTTAGTTATGATTAATTAAAATGTGAGGGTTTGAATGGGGCACACTGTATACTTCTTCTTCCTCCTTCAAGTATTAGGCCAAGGCCTGTTACGATCCTATAGAAATGTTTCCCTCCAGCGTGACCCTTCCGGGAAATTCTCGTATAAGATTTGAAAGCATAATAATAGTCCCTTCGATTGAATTGCTGGCCGAAGGAAGGCAAGACCAGCGATGGGACTGCAATCTTATAGCCTCTGGCCAGGCTTTTCTGGAGAACAAAATAAAATAAAAGAAAGAAGAAATGGAAGAAAGAAAAGAATAAATGGAAGAAAGGAAAGATTCCCTAGCCCTCGGATGCCCTAAGAGCGTCGGGGTCGAAAAGACAAGAGTTAACCAAGAAAAGTTAGATAGTAAAGTTAAAAGGGTCTGGTATAAGTAAGTGGAAGAAAGGAAGAAATACCAGATCGGTTAAAAATAAAAGTAAGGAGTAAAACACAAGTAAGTGGAAGCAATGTTTTGCTCAGCTTGGGCACCTTGTGGTCGCCATCCACATATCCCGTAGATGGGGATCCCTGAGGGGAAAGTTGTTATTTTCCGAGGTATATGCATGCGAAGCAAGAATTCCTACTCTAAGTGGGGAGAAATTATTATGAATATTTGATAAGTTCTTTAAGAAAAAAATTGACCGAAGAGAGATGAATAGACAGGTTATTGGAGAAGACTGCATAACAGCGAGTAACGTGATTTTATTGGAAAACACAATAAGGACAGTTGCGTCACATAGACTACGATATACAGGACTGCTGTTACGAATGAAGAATGGAATAAGGGCATCTAAATCCTTGCAGGAAAATTAGACAGAAAGCGCTCAGTATGTATGCCAGTAATAAGGTGGGAGACAAATAATATAGATCATGATTTAAGAGAGGCAAACTGCATGGGGATGATTTGAAAACATTAGCTCAGGATAGGGATGTATGGAGAGCTTATGTTCGTGTGGTCATGAACCTATAGGTTCGATAGTTCAAGTGAGGGATAGTAGCTAGCTTGTTTGTAGTACTGTTTTACTACTGGGTGGACAAAAACAGCTTGGTGCTGAGATATATTTCTTCTTCCTCTTCTTCTTCTTCTTCTTCCTCCTTTCCAGGATTAGGTCAATGCGACCACTTCCGGTTTCAAATCCATCGTTTCCTTGGCCGTCCCAAAGATCTTTTTCCATGCGGTTTGTAGCTGTTGATCGTTTTGTGTAATCTTGTATTGTCAATTCTGTCTAAATGTTCTTTCCATCGGTGTGTGTGCTCTTCTAGTTTGTCGAGTATTGAGAATAATTGCAGTTCATTTCTTATTGATTCATTAATTAAACTCTGGTCTTCCAGGTTCCATTTGCGGTTTGGCTGGTAATCCACTCAAGTAAAAAAAAAAATATTACTCAGAAATCTCTAGTGCAAATACGAAATCCGGACAGATATATTTTTATCCAAAATATTTTACTACCTCGTGGGGTATTACAAAATACTAATAGATAGGTTGACTTTTTTCGAATATTGTTTTTTTACGGTCTCGCTAGTGAATGAACACCGGCAATGAATGGATTGTAGGGCTACTTATTATTCATTCCATTTTTACTCTCTTGTCTGTGAATGAAGACAGCTGGTGGAGTGAAATTATTATCCAATAGCATTATATTCTCGCTGCCGAATAGTACTGGAAATACTGTATACACAGTGAAACAGAATTCCACGCACAACGTTTCATACACAGTTCGGGGATATTGGTTGAGTGTTTTGAAAAGAAACCAATCGTTCAGAGTCGGCCCAATACAACATTTTTAGGGAAGATCTATAGAATGGAAACATGTATCTAGGCGAAATGTGAACTCCGGTCCGATGCCCGTTGTCTGCATAGAGGGTTTTTAATGAATACCTCTTAATTTAAAACGTCGTGCCGTCAAGGGCTTCTGTAGCCATGACTTATTTAATTAATATGTACGGTGCGTTGTATCTATATATATATATATATATATATATATATATATATATATATATATATCATCATCATCATCATGAACAAATTCGTTTTAGGCCATGTGGCCTGTACGGTAAACCTAGCGAAGATGGTCTTGATCTTTCCACCGATGTTTTGGTCTTCCTTGGTCCCTATGTCCAGTTGGGGTATATTGGAATGCCAATTTTGGAAGTCTATTTCTTGCCATTCTTCTCAGATGATTTTTCCATTCTTGTTGGTATCTTTGGATATCTTCATTATATATATATATATATATATATATATATATATCCGTTGTATATACTAGCGTAGAGTTCATAACATCCGAGGTTATTAATCAAAAACCTTTTGCCCGGGCCCATAGGAGGCAAAGATTGATTCATCTTTCTTTCTTAAACACTTAAACATGAATCAACAATAGATCTCAAAACAGTAGAGTAGTTTATGATTCTGATTTTAAACTGAATGTATCATTATTGTTATTAATCATGAAAGCTAGACGGAAAATAAAGGAAGCTAGAATGATCTCCTGAATAAGTAAGTTTCAGTACAGGAATATCAAACCACATAAATAACTTGAACATTAACCAGGATATATATATATAAATGATGTTTAATATAAACAAGACGTCTGAAGTGGATGAAAAATATAACAAATGTAAATACTTGATCATTCTTCAACAAAAAGAAAATAAATAATAATCCTTAACTTCAGAAAACTATATCATACCTCACACAACATTCATACCGCGGTCCAAGCCAGGGTAGTCTTTCCCCGGTCCTCAGGACCAAAACTTAAACCACGCCACTCGCGGCTCCAGACGACGTTGTCTCAACTCAAAGTTCCAATCGAATGATAATGTTCAGCATGTGCATAGCGTATTTGAACGTTCCGAGGCAGAAGGGGAGATGTGCAGCACAAACAGCGCAACAGGAGAGGCAAAAAGGAGACTGGGGGTAGATGCATAGAGAAAGGATATTAGCATAGTTCACGAATCTTTATGTTCAGGGAGGATAACAGCACTGCAGTAGCGAACCGAAAATCGCACTTTCGGTTCAAATAAATATGGATTTTCATCAAGTAAACACCAACTCAATTGATTATTATAAATTATCCTGCTTTTTAAACATGTAGCATGTTACCTTTGTTCAAGACCATGGTTTAGCCTACTTCAGGTTACGATTTTAAAGCAGTACATTAAGAGGTATAGATCAGGGGTCACCAATTGGCAGACCGCGGTCCGGATCCGGACCCTGGTACTTTGGTTTCCGGACCGATTAAATATCGAATGAACAGGTTACAAATTTTAAAACCCGGTTAAACGTCGAATAAAACGAATTGTACTAAATGTCATGCCATGATAATATTATTGTTGGCTCGGTTGGCAATACTGGGTAAGATCGAGATATTGCGCACATAACCGACTTCCTTCTGTTCATCATCATCATCAACTACAAGGATTAAGTCCAATGGCCTGTTCCGATCTCTTCAATGGTCTTCCCAACATTCTTCTCCCTTTTGGTTTATAATTATACATTCTTTTGGTATGCGCTGTTCATTCATTCGTGCTGAAGATAAGCATTTTGATAATATTTTATTCTTTCACAGATATTAAATATATTAAGTTCTGTTCTTATTTCTTCGTTTTTCTTTTTATCGGTCCTTTGGTATGCTGCTATTGCTCTCAACATATTCATTTCAGCAGCCTCTATTCGTTTACTATCTGCCTTTGTTAATGTCCAGGTTTCACATCCATAGATAAGAGATGGAACTGCCAATACTTTGTAAAACTTCAGTATAGTTTCATTTTGAGTCTTATTCAATAAAATGCGTTTAATTGTGCCACATAGATAATTGAATCGTTGTATTTTAGTGTGTTTATCTAAATTTCTGTCATTGCCTAAATGACATAATTTTGTTTTCATTTAATTTATGTTATTCATTATTGGAATTGTTTGTATTTTGTGGTTTGTGACAGGTGTTAGATGACATTAAATATGGAAACTAAAAGATGGAAAGTAGATTCTGAAAATATGTAATTTTCTAACAGAATGGATTAATTTACTGTATATTGCACCAAAAAGTTTGGGTATAAAATAACATTGAAATAGATATACATAATCTAACTATGATTATAACAGGTTTATTAGCTGAGTTCCAGGACAGATCCAAAGATTTTAAAAAATCAGTAATGTACTAAAGGTTTTAATGAATATGTACTCCTTGGAAAATAACGGTGAATGGATCAGTGAGGCTGAAGCAGTTTTCAACATCAAGAATGGAGGTAATTGAGTTCCAAGAAGATGCAGCTTTGAAACACATATTCAAGAAGGCACCATCAGTTATTTTTATTACCTATGAAGAATTTTGGTGCACGTATGTGTCTGCAAATAAATATCCACAGCAACAAAATTTGGCATTAAAAGTATGTACACTTAGCGACAAAAAGAATGCACCGACTCTTGATCTCGAATATTAAAAGTTCCAACGCGCGATTCACACGAGTAAATTAATTCCACAGTAGAGCTACAATACGTTTCCTTTCTTCCTTTGAAGAGTATTCTTTCAAGCGCAATTAGTCAGCGTACGCTTAGCTCAGTGCTTAGAGGCTTGATGCGTATGCAAAAGGTCACATGTTCGACTCCCGATGAGGTTAAATTTTTTAATTTTTATTCTCTCTGTCTATTCTTAAAGAAAAAACGTACTAACTGTTTGGAAATATTATTATTTTTTATTATTTATTTACTTATAAACGAGCTTACAATGTAATAAAACATCTTCCTGTACCCAAAGCGTTTTAAATTTTTATCTTCTTTCTCCATTCATCTCTATCTTCACATTCCAATTCTTCCATGCCTAGCTCCCTCATACCTATTCTTACATCATCTATCCATTTAAATCTAGGTGGACCTCTCTTTCCTTTCCCAGGTGGAATCCATTCCAAAGCTTGTCTGGGTAATTTTTTCTTTGGCATCCTACGTGTATGACCATACCATTCTAGTGTCTGTATCTCACAAAATCTAATATTCAATTTTGGACTTTAATTTATTGTCTGATTATTGTATTTATGATTTTTTTAAATTTAGAATGTCTAGTTGAGAGTCTAGTACAATCCATTTCAGTAGATATAAACTTTAAACTCAAAATTGTATTCAACTGCCAAGTTTCTGCGGCGTATGTTAGTGTGCTTCGAATTATGGATTTATAAGTTTATAATTTGGTATCCATTCATATGTTCTTATCCCAAAAAAACGCCGTTTAACGTAGTTATTACTGATCTGCCTTCTTGAATTCTACATTTTATGTCATTTTTACATTTTCTTGAGACAAGGTACCTCTAGATCACAGCGGTGGACTATTAATACTTATTGTTGATTAAAAATCACATCTTAATAATCAAAATATTTCTGATAGATAAAGATTTTCTTAGCATTTGCTATTGAAACTTTTTTTAAATAATTGTTGTGCAAATGTATAAATGTTCGCATCTAACTTTAAATAAAATCTAAATAATTTATATTTCTATAAATAAAAATAAACTAAATTTTGATTGGTATTAAAAGTAGTTATCTCTATCATTAGACCTATTAGGTTTGATGTTATATTAAATAAATTAACCAATCTGATTAAAGCATCTGGTCATATGACTTACTAATCAATTTTATTGTGTTAAGATCATATTTATCACTCCTTCAACAGACTTCGGAGCGAAGAGAAACAAATAGCTCCTCGGTACTTTTGTAATTCCTCCCCGATACTTGCGTCCATAGAATAGTAAATGATACCATCAGGATATAAATTTATTGTACAGTTATTCAACAAGAAGAATATATTATGATGTTGGTGAGGTTAAAATGCACAAAATTATTACTAGCAAATTTAGTATCAAATGACATATAAAATAAAAACAAATCACTTCAACAAAAATACTTATTTATGAAGCAATTTCACCTTCAATCCTTCCACCATATTATGATGGTCCAAAAGCTATGCAAATGTCTAAAATATGAACAACATATTACTCTGTAATCAATCAGCGGAAATATTTAGTTCCTTATATCAAAACATTCAGCCAATAACCCTGAAAATTCTTTGAAAGTTTGTTGACTTAATTCTGTTGAACCTACTTTTGAAAATGAGGTAGGCCTATTTCCGGTACGAAATAATTCGGGTTTATTATTGGTAGAATTATTAATAAGTAATGTCACGAGTGATTTCCGATGTCTCGAAGTGACGAGTGAATTTATCCAGAGAATTTGGAAATCAAGAGTGATATTGGTTAGGACTATTTAACGAATAAAATTTAGCTGTTTACTCACAAATCATTATTTAAATATAGTTATTTTAAAATATAATGTAAACGGCGATGTTTGAAAACAAGTGAGAAACGTTTGTTATGTTTTATTTGTTCATCACTGTAACCAGATCATATCATGTATTGCCAAAGGATTGCAATGTTGTATGAATGCACCGTAGTGGAGAACAAAATGAAACATATCAAACTATTTATAACCAAAATTATAGGTTATTAATTAATTTATGATGTCTTATGATGTACATATGTCAATTATATGTTTCTGGAACGTTATTACCTGGGAAATAATACATTTAAGAAAGTGCAAACAGTGGTTTCTTCTTATTGTGGTATAATCAATTGCTAGAAATGTGTTTTATTATATCCCGCAAGCATAATCTGCTTACATTCGTGCATTATATATACAATTTGAGAGTCATTTGCTTTCTAGGATTCTTACATCTTAATACGAGTATATAAATTCCTATATTCAAAGCATTTCTTAGAGATAATGTTCTGGCCTATTCATAATGTTAAAATGGAGGAGCTTCCTTTAATATGATAAACTTATTTGATACATTCCAGGTGAAACACGACTGTGATAGATTGTAAATCTAAATTTACTGAAACGTGATTTGTTATTGCCTTCCATTTGGGGTATGAGTTAAATAGTCGTAGTAATGTGGGTGAATACACTTCTCGAAAGTGCGCGCGACTCTCACAATACTTGGTTTTCTTCGACTTTGTATTGTACTGTAAAACCTTTCACTCTCGATCAACTGTATTGTGTTGTAAAGAAAATAACTTTCTTTCAATGTAGCTTTAATATAGCACGAGTTTCCAGTCTGTGGCCTGATAAGCCACGTTTTCTCGAGGTTCACGACAAACAAGAAATGAACTTTATCACATAAGATAACAATAGCATCCTTCGCAATCTTTTCACACCGTCTACTTTCAGTCTCTCCTTAAACGTAGAAACGGCATTTAGTCATTATTTTATTTAGAGTTCATACAAGTTATTGAAAAGAAAAAAATCCTGCAGATGCAATTATCTGTAAGAGGAAAATATCAACATAAATAAACGAAATGGACAAGAAGAGTGATTACAAAATTTCAATGTGTGTAAGAACGTTGTTTGAATGTTCAGTTTAGATACAATCTAATATATATATAAATAAATGTTTATTTGTTTGTTCGTATTTTATGCGCGGCCATACCGTTGATCCGATTGTGATGGGGTTTTTTACAAAATGTTTAGGAGGTTCCCGGGATGAACATAGACTATAAAAGAGTTGTGATACTCAACTCCTAAATCCTTAAAAATCGCCCTTTGTAGAGGAAAACGGGAAGAAAGTAGCTCTTTGGGCGCTTAAATAGCTTAAGCTGCCGAAACCATAACAAATACACAAAATTAATGTCCACAGAATTCAATATCTCAAAACGATCTACAAAGACGTCCGCAACAGTTATGTTTATCTTTTACGGATAACTCACAATAACCATTTTTGTCTTTCATTGATGCCAAGAAGATCGAGACAGGTGCGTAGATTCCTGTACATGAATAGCAGCATATGGCAGGTATCCTTTTAAGGATAACTCACAATAACGAATTTTGTCTTTTAGGTTCATGTATGGCAAGAAGATCGAGGTAAGTAGATTCCCGGGCAACACCCGTAATCAGCACGGGAAATCTGAAAATAATTACGATATATATTTTTAATTAAATATCATTTTACTTATTCAACTAATAATAAGAAGTATATTCATTTTTCTCTTTTAGCTCATTTATGCCAAGAAGATCGGGATGAGTATATTCCCGAACAACGCCGGGTAAACAGCACGGGGTATCTAAAAATTATTACGATATAAATGTCTCATTTTACTTATTTAACTAAACATAAAACACATTAATTTTCGTATTTCAGCTCATTTATGTCAAGAAGATGGGGATAAGTAAATTCCCTTGCAGCGCCGGGTAATTAGCACGGGGTTTCTAAAAATATGAATTTATAATCATTTTCATTTTACTTATTCAACTATACATAAAAGCACATACATTTTCATTAATTTAGGCATAGCAACGCACGACGGGTATTACCTAATATTTTATAATATTTTTTATATAGTGTGTTTCACTCGATCTGCGGCCGATAGCGGGAAGAGTGACCGCAAGCATCGAGTCATCAACTCGCCTTGCCCACGCAGTGTCCACGGTAGTGGTCGCAAGTCAAGTGAAACTCGCTGTGTGTATGTAGAGAAAAAACTAGAATTATTATCGTATAAATGGGGAATGTAGTGATTTTAGGTTACTTACTCCTTTGAGAGAGTGGAAGTGGTGATAACTAATTTCATAATTGTTACCAGAAGGTAGAACAATATGATTCAATTTAATATTCATTATCATTAAGCGCCTATTTTTAAAAAAATCAATTAGTAGTGTGCTTGATTCATTAAATAATACATCAGTAATGCAATTAAGCCTCTGCTTTTACGCACACCTTGTTGGTTCGATACTTGATCGCACAATTAACAGTCTCGTAGACATTGCTAAACTCCTGCCATTATCTCAAAATCAAAAGTCCGTAACTAACTAACTCACTTGAACTATCGAACCCGTAGGTTCATACCCGCGCGGAGATAATCTTTCCATACATCCCTATCCTGAGCTATTGTTTTCCAATCATTCCCTGCATAATCTACTTCCCACAAATCATAGTTAATGTTGTTCTCCCACCGCCTTCTTGGTCTACCAACTGGGCGTTTCCCCTCTGGTTTTCCTACAATAAGCTTCCATGCACGTCTTTCATTCCCCATTCGTGCCATGTGTCCTGCCCATTGCTGTCTACGAGACTTAACTGTTATTATATCTGGCTTCCTATAATGACCTTGAAATCTTCTCCATTCACCTGTCTGTTCATCTCTCTCTGACCCAAAAATTGTCCTAAGAACTTTATTCTTAAATACTCGTAATCTGCTTTCCTCCCTTAAAGTAGGAGTCTATGTTTCGCATCAATATAACATAACTGGTAGAATAATAGTTTTATATATTTTCATTGTTACGTTTTTTGAAAGGAGTTGGGATGTCAACAGTCTCTGTAATGCACGCATTTCCAGAATTGAGCCTATGTTTAATTTCTTTCTCCATCTCATTCTTATCTGAGGTTATTGTATCAGAAAGTCTGTATGTCTTTCTAAATACTAAAAAAATTTAGAAATATAACAAACTGTACTTTTTATGATGATTATTTTTTCGTGTAATAGTTGATACGCTTGTTAAAAACTGCACAACTTCATCAAATATTTAACTGTTGCAGGCGTTATAATAATAAATCAGCTCTTTCGCCATACAATCTATGAAAAGAAAGACGTAGTGAGTTGGGAACTTATCAGTCGGCCGCTCAACTAACATGAGTCGCTTTCCTTTGCCGCTATCGTAGCTAGCAACATTGTTCATAGTGATAGGTAGGCTCTTGTTCCATACAACAATGATCATGATTCAAATATTTTCATAGCATCAAAATATAATAAGTACAACCTCATTCTCTTAATTCACTATTTTTAAAGTGTGCACTTTTCGTAGCCCAGCGCCACGGCACGACAGTTTAGATCGTTAGACCAAATGCTATTTCGCACATCTATCAAATATAAAAATACGTTACATCAATGGCGGAAATAGTTTGATTTTTAAAGACGATTATTACTTAACATATTACAAAAAAATGAGCGACGAAGTCATGACGCAGGAAGTCGACTTTGTACCGCTCCTACTTTTCTGTATAAAATGTGTAATTATATCTCAATTCTATTCTCTAAATTTCAGTCATTTATCATAAGTAATGTCACGAGTGATTTCCAAATTATCGATAAATACACGACTCACGAAGTGAGGAGTAAATTTATCTAGAGAATTTGGAAATCAAGATTGGCATTTGTTAGGACTATTTAACGAATAAAATTAAGCTGTTTACTCACAAATCATTGTTTAACTATAGTTATTTTAAAATATTTATATATTTAATGGAAACGGCGATGTTTGAAAACAAATCAGAAATGTGAGGTTATGTTCATTCACTGCACCTTGATCATATTATTTATTACCAAATAAGATCGCAATATTGTAAGAGTGCACCCAAGTGGAGAAATAATGAAACACATCAAATATATATCATAATCAACATTACGGGTTATTCATTTATTTTTTTAGTAAACTACTCAGTAAAATCAAGGAATCTTTTCATTATTTGCTATATTCAATGTATATGTTGGGGAAAAATAATGCTTTGACCTGTTCAAAACATTAAAAATAGGAGCTTTCTTTATCACAAAAGCAGGAGCAGATAAAGAGAAATCGATAAAGAGCGAGGTGAAACACGACTGTGATTGGTTATAAATAAAAAAAAACATTGTAACATGATTGATCATTGACTCCCATTAGGGGCATGAGTTAAATAGTCTATAGAATTTGAAAATCAAGAGTGGCATTTGTTAGGACTATTTAAGGAATAAAATTAAGCTGTTTACTCACAAATCATTATTAAAATATAGTTATTTTAAAATATGTATATATTTAATGTAAACGGCGATGTTTGAAAACAAATGAGGAACGATTGCTACGCTTCATTTGCTTCTTTTGTTCGTCACTGCAACCTGGTCATATTATTTATTGCCAAAGGAACGCAATATTGTAAGAATGCACTCTAGTGAAGAAAAATGAAACACATCAAACTGTATATTAATTCATTTCTGATGCCCTATGATGTAAATATGACAATTATATTTTTTCTGGGAAAAAATACATATAAGAAAGTACAAACAGTGGTATCTTTTGTTGGTGGTATAATCAATGGCTACAAATGTTTTTATATTAAATCCCGCATGCGGTATGTGTTGACATTCATGCACTATATATAAAATCTGGTAGCCATATTTCTTTGTGAGTCAGTCACTGCAAAATAATGCTATGACCTATTCATAATGTTAAAAAGGAGGTGTTTTATTTATTATGATAAACTTTAGTAGGTAAATTCTAGGCGAAACACAACTGTGATTGGTTATAAATCAAAACATCATTGCCTCCCATTTGGGGCATGAGTTAAATAGTCACATAAATTTGTGATGTAGGGTAATGTTATAAACAGCGAGTAATTAATTCGTTGTTGCCGTGATTAATTTTGTTAATTTGCGTCTTATTAAATAAATAAGTAAAAAAAAATTTTTTTTTGTTCAATGCTACCTCTTTGTCATTTGACATTTCAGATATTCTCTCCTGGCATTGGCGTATTCTAACCCACTTCTGAGGTTGGGGCGCCTGGAAGGCGGAGTTACGCTGCCCCAATGATATGATGGGTGATGACGATGGGTAATGATTCGCCAGGAGAAGCCTTAGACCTAAACTTAATCTAATGAGGTGAATATGATATTGATGATGATGATGGCCAGATGATGTTTGGGCCTTAAAGTATCCTGACATTTGTCTTACAGGTGAGAAAAACCCGAAATAAACCTCACCCAGGAAACTTGTCCCGAGCGTGTAACAAACCCGGGCCCGCTGAGTGACAAAAGGCAGCACGCTACCTCGAGACCACAGCGGTGGACGAATAAGTAAATATATATATCCTATTTACGCAGACATATTTTTCCCTCATTTGTTCTATGATGTTCCCGGTTGAAATATTAGTGGTTTCTTGTTTGCCTGAAAATATAGCCTAATATGTTTAACTTATTTCCTGAATTCAGTTTCAACTTTTGTAAGATTCATGATGTGTTCCGTTGAGGTTTATTCAAAATTAATATAAAATTATAGAATATTCACCTGAAAGGTCCGTCTCCTCAACTTAATTATCATTTAACTGTAGCGCTTTCGGGACTTGTCCCATCATCGCTGGATTTGCACAGAGAAAATAATCCAGCGAAGATAAACGTACTCGAAGAGATGGAAATCATGAAAGCAGCTCACAACGACAGCCTGATAAACGAAAACGAACCCAATACATGCAACCCCCTCTACCAGATCTTCAGTGAAACACCAGTTTTGAATCCTGCCGATGATGGGACAAGTCCCGAAAGCGCTACAGTTAAATGATAATTAAGTTGAGGAGACGGACCTTTCAGGTGAATATTCTATAATTTTATATTAATTTTGAATTCAGTTTTTACAACCGGTGAGCAGGTAACCAAGGTTATTTGAGCAAATATCAGGCTTTGTTTATTTAGTAGCCTATAAATGATTTTAGAACATTCATAACGGTTTATACTCTAATACTTACTATATTATTTTCTCCTTTATTTTTTAACTACCATCCACAAAATGGTCCACCGCTGCGGTCTCGAGGTAGCGTGCTGCCTTATCACGCAGCGGGCCCGGGTTCGATCCCCGGCCGGGGCAGTTTTTCTGGGTGAGGTTTTTATCGGGGTTTTTCCTCACCAGTAAGACAAATGTCAGGAAAACTTTTAGACCCAAACGGTCCCCGAAATCATATTGCCA
Organism: Diploptera punctata; assembly: GCA_030220185.1. Classification (NCBI taxonomy): domain Eukaryota; kingdom Metazoa; phylum Arthropoda; class Insecta; order Blattodea; family Blaberidae; genus Diploptera; species Diploptera punctata. The sequence goes on along the minus strand of JASPKZ010007293.1, from coordinate 582,633 downwards.
TCATCATCATCCTTCGCCGTTCACCGGTGTGGAAAGCAACGGGAAGCTACCACACCTACAAAAATAAGTGTTTGAATTAGATTCGTCTGGTGGTGTAACGGATAACACGTTGAGGTACAGACTCAGAGTTCCGGGTTCGAATCCCGTCCAGGCATTTATTTTTTTTTTTCATACCATATTAAGCTTACATTGAGCAATGCAATATATATATATATATATATATATATATATATAGAGAGAGAGAGAGAGAGAGAGAGAGAGAGAGAGAGAGAGACGGAGAGAGAGGGAGAGCAACTTCGGATAATTTGGACCCCTGTTTTGAATGTTTTGTTTTTCTTCTTTTAATTAAGGGATCTGAATTTCCTTTAATTACAGTGATTATCATTAGTGTTATAACTATGAAGTAGCATTGTTATTTTATTCAAATATGGAAACATCTTCTAATTTATAATTTTTTTAATTACAAGAAAGGTCCAATTTAACATCCATTTTTGGATACAGAAGACCCCCAGAGTCCACCTTAGTTATTAGTCTACTATTACGTTTAATTACTCTATTAATTTATACGGACAGGCACAGATTATTCTGAAAATATTTATGACTGATCATTATTAAAAAAAAGTTGAGATTTATTTAATGTTTTGAAAAATTATTGTTTATTATAACATTCACACGTCATTCAACTGCAGAAAGCAGGTTTAGTAAAATTACAAGGATATAAAATAAAATAATTAAGTGAATGATTTTTGCAGATAGCATCCTCATAGATACAATAGGCCTACACGTATTCGTGTAATGTGGATCCAGGTCCAAATTAACCGAATTCCTTTGTTACGTTTGATAGTTTTATGCAGCCACCATACCACATAATATCAAACCAAACCCGTCAGTATATTAAACAGTATCTACATAATGTAATATATTTAGGAGCTTTTTAAACATTTTTAATGTTGAATAGCCGAAATTAAGTATTGATTCTTAGCTTGAAAAACTTTTAAAATTGTCATTTTCATAAATATCACAAATAAACCCTTCTTCACACAAAGAATAAAATAAACTGGCCTCGAACCTGTCAAAGTTGATATGGGGAAGATGTTAAAATATAGTCTGCTCGAGGGCACCACCAATTAAAGAATATATTAACAGGATACACTCAAACAGAAGGGTCCACATTACCAAATTTCCCTATATATAGTATATATATATATATATATATATATATATATATATATATATAAAGTAAAAATAAACGTTTGTGCTAACACGGGAATGAGTACAATTCATAATGATGCAAATTACATTTCGTTGGCTCTATCATTTGTTGGTCAACTGTATATTTATTTGGAGCAGCTAACAGGAAATAATACTCCCAATGTATTTTCATTAGTCAGATAAAGGTCACAGCGTAGCTTTCATGCTGAATCGAGGGATAAGTAGTATGGTATGAGGAATTGCGTTGGTTGAAATTGTTTCGCTTTGCATCGTGCAACCCTGCACTGAGTTTTAAGACATAAGAGGGAAGGGTGTTGGCATTTCAGTATGACCTTGACCTAACTAATGAAAATACATGGACTCTATATTAGAAGCGATCTGATGTAAAAAAACGGCTTGTGTTAATTTTTTGAGGAACTAAGGATTAAATATACATATAAATGTACAGTTTGATATAATTATAACTTATATGCGCCACTTCCACAAATACACTGCAAGGTTGCTAATACTTGAACCCTTTAGTTATCACACGTTTCTTTGAAGAGTAGGCCTACATGTCGCAATGGTTATAGACGTCTCAACGACATTACAGTCATTACAAACTGTATTGTATATTGCGAATGTATTTAAATCTGGCCTATCTGACAGAGGTTGAGTGTAATGAACCGTGCATATTATACTCTGTACAGGATAATTCTGATTATTTCTTATTAAAATAGAAAATTGGCCTTTTTTTTTGCAATAGCAGATAAAATATTACATTCTTTCCACATGAAACTAAATTCTACAAACTGTGTATGTAAGCATAGTATTACGTTGAGATGCCTAAATATACATTCCGGATATGGGTTCCTCTAAAATTGTTTATATATCAGGAATTTTTACAATCTCCGTGAGTATGATATACATATTTAATCACTTGTATATGTTATTTACTTTAAAAACTCCGAACATCTTTATTACTTAAATTCTCCGAACACAATCATTATAAATACCATATCTTATATATCATTATGTCAGATTCGATTGAGGGTCTTTCCACTTTTCAGCGGTTGCCCTTTTACCAGCAGGCTGCTGGCCCTTCACATCCACATGTGTCAATCACAGAGGTAGATGATCAACAGCCAGTGTAGGGGTGACATGTGGTTAGCATGTCGAGTCCCCCAGCCGTTATAGCTGGTTCCTCAACCTGGAGCCGCTACTTATTGTAGCTACCCAATTGTCTCACGATGCTGGGTGGGCACCGGTCCCATACTGGCCGAAATACCATGAGAAAATTTCTTCCCCCATGGAGACTCGAACCAGCGCAAGTCCCGTAGCTCTGCGCCAAGGCTTCCTACCTTAACCGCTCGGCTACGGCGCGGGACTTATATCATTATGTAAATAATGAAAATCTCAGAACTAAAGTTTTAAGCAAAATATTACAAACTTATTAAGTGGATTTTTATGGGAACATGACTTCCTTCTCCACGGACGTAAAGCAGTGGATCTCGTCACATAGGTTTACACATTTACGGTTCGTAAAATAATCTGATACTTGAAATAAGAGACATCTAAAATTTCGGGATATTCGCGGCCATATTTTAATTGAAACTTTAATTGCCTGAGTGTGTATAAATCGTAGTTGAATAATGGGACGAAAGATTTAGAAGAAACTTCAGTATAATTTGATTATTCCTAATTTCAAAAAATATTAATACACTGTGTACATAATCTGAATTTATATCCTGCATTTCTACAAATCTTCATGGAAAAAGCCATTTTTATGGGAATTGAAGTTTTATTAAATTTGTCAAAACATGATATGCAAGGTTATTCTACTCGCATTTTGCACGTTAGGTATTAAATATCGACTTCTGAAATCAGAATATTATGAGTTGAATATATCTATATTGCATATCTTAATATCTTAATTTTTAAAATAAAATCAAATTACGAGGTTTTCATATTTAAGTACTGATAAGGCGTTTGGAAATCTTAGATTTTTTGGCTCCCTTTTACAGAGGTTCCCTTGAAATAATTGCTCATTTATAAATTAAACGTTTATTATAAAATAATCGGCTTCTTTGTTTACCACATTTTGTGATGTAAGAATTAGTAAATTTTGTAAAACATTCTTCACTAAATTGTTCTTTCAAATATAGTAAGAATTAATAAAAGTGCTTTTTTATGATATTTAATCAGTTGGGAAAACTTTCCAATTTAAAAGTTCCGGATTATTCTCTTGCAGATTAAACACCATCTTCTTCATTGATTGGATTACTATCGCCGCGATCAGTACTTCACAGAAAATTCCTTTCTTTACTTAAGTAGATTTTGAATATTTTTTATCGTCACAAAGTTAAACCGCATAATAAAAATGAAAGTAAGGTTTTCTCTCTTAAAAGTTTGTGTCTCATCTGTCCATGTAATCACCGGAAGTTTTGTTTTTTGCTTTATTTGTTAGGAACACTTAAGTAACTGACTGGTGACTCTTCTACCAAATATCAACTTTCAAACATTAAACACTATAATTGATTCAGAATTAAGTACCGCTCATGACACCTCCGCCAAATATGTCAATGCGGTAGCCTATTGATTAATACGCTAAATGGCCCAGCAGTTCATATCCGGCGTGATGAAGTGGATTTATAAGAGCGTAAAAGTTCTGATGTCTTTTTCGAAAGATAAGCAAAATCGGGTGTCCTGTGCCGCACATTTATGGCTCGTAAAAGACGCTGGCATTAAGCATGTACAATGTTGGGGTGAAAGAGTTGACAACTTATTTTGCAGAGAAGCCACTTACTTTATAATTGTTTCATTTTACAAGCCGAGAAAAACATTGTGTTTACAGCTTTAATTTCCTTCCTAACGAATCAATAGTCAGACTGTTATGCCCTTAAAGATCTATTCATACCTTCCGTGTTTGAATAACTAATATCATTGAATTGGTGACGTAACGTGTGGGCAGAGTTTTTACTCTACTAGCATTTTTTCTGATATTACTACTGGTGATATTACAATTGCTGCTTCTATTTCGCCGCTGCCATTACTACTACTATTACTACTACTACTACTGAGTAACGATTGGTTTTTTTTTGGTTTCAGCTAACTTAGAATTGCTACTATTACCATTAACATCACTATAGTAGTTGTGTGTGATGATAACTAGTATCATCTAAGATGGTAAGGAGTAAAATAATATATTTATTTTGCAGATGCTTAATATGACAATTGAGGTAAATTTTGTCGGAGTGGTTGAATTCAAATACCTAATTTCAAATTGGATTGAGGTTTACAAAGAAATCAAACAAGGCTCATTCCTATAAACGTATAGTAATATTCATTACAGGGACTCTCATCGTTCCAACTTCAATCAAAAAAGGATCAAACTGGAAATATATAATTCTGGTTCGAAACATGGATCTGCTGTTACACTAGAAGGACTGAGTAAAGCAGTCTTCTTATTAGGACGGACGGGTCATTTTGGCCCGTTGCTTTATCTTTTTTACATTATGTCTTGCACCTTTGTTTAACAAGAAGCAAGATGCCAGTTAGCTCTTTGTAAAGATTTATATATTAAATAAATCACTAAATGCATTCAGAATATTTAAAGAAACCTAACAAACTAAGAATTCGCTTGAAGCTTGAAAACGTAAAATATTTTTAGAGAAACAGAACAAAATATTTCTTTCAAGTTTACTGTGTATAATACAGTTAATGAATACTTAAGTAGGTCGAGTTTCAACACATTTTGAACACTACAATCTTGTGCATACCGTTCATTTCCCCACACTTAGATTTCTGGCATCCCATACAGACATCACAAGTTATATTTCCTTTACAGTTACCAACTTTGCATCTCACACGGAATTCCATTTCCCTTTGGTTCTTCTCTTTGTTTTTTCATAAGAAGTCTTTGTGCATTTGAAGGTATATAATTTCTCGTAGCCATATACAAAACATGAAGTTCCAAGGTAAACTGTAGGATGAAATTTCGACGGCTTATTCTTCTTCCTGCTTTTGAGCAAATGTATAGCCAATGCACCTAGGAATCCCCAGCATCAAGAAAGAAATCACTCTTTACAATACTCGATATCAGCAAAGACTCAAGTCCCATCCAAATTCTCTGGCCATCGACTTACTGGACAATAGTTTAGCAATTTATCGCCTGAAGCGTCATCACATTTTGGATTTGGCATTTCACTTAACAATATGTACAGTTGCTTGACAATTCTTGGTATGCCTTATCCTGTCTTAAAGCACATTTACTGAATGTTCGTTTGGGAACAGATTGTAAAGTAGCAATGAAATAAAAAAAAAAGGAAAAAGAAAAACTATCCATCCATCCAAAATAATTCTGCCCGAGGGCAGGACTTTCACTGCAATCATAGCATATTCAAGCAATGTTTTGCAGCTTAGCAGCTTTACTAGCGAATTATAGGTGTGGTAGCTTCCCGTTGTTTTCCACACTGGTGAAGGATCATGATGATAATATTCATGACGTTGGCCGGATGATTTTCGGGGACCGTTGGGCCCTACGTTTCCTCATATTTGTCTTACAGGTGAGTTAAAACCTCGAACAAAACTCACCCAGGAGCCTGTCCCAACCGGGAATCGAACCCGGGCTCGCTGCGTGACAAGGCAGCACGCTACCACGAGACCACAGCGGTGGATACGTATTCCATATTATAACTAAAAATAAAACAATCAAACTAAATATATGGTCCCTCAAGGAAATATGCCCAAATTATGGAATGGAAATTGACAATTAGTGACAAATGATGGAAAACGTTTTAAAATAATAATATAGTACTTTTTTAAACTCGTTTTCCTCAATTAGAATTGATTTTCATTAAAACGAACGTTAAATTATTTAATCGTGAAGGTCTTTCAAAAGCATGTTCCATCTTCGGATTGCTCATTGGTACTGATGTCCGCGTATAATTTATTTAATGCGTTTAGATTGTGGGTGTGTTCTCTTTTAGAATGTTTATATTCTTTGCTTCTCTTAAAATTTCCAAGAATTCCAAGATGCTAATCCTATTGTTGTTTCTCTCTTTGGATTGTCATGGTATCTTCGATTTTGTTAAACTGATGACCCGTTTGTGGTATGTGTTTTGCCATATTTGATTTTTCTACGTTAGTAATAACTTTTTAAATCTTCTTCCATGTCCTTTTCCATTCCTCATTTGTGCCACATGTCATGCCCATCGCAGTCTACAACAATTAACTCTTCATTATATCTGGTTTCCCATAAATATCAAATACTTACTGTTATATAGTCTTCTCCTTTCGCCTATCTGTTCATTACTCTTCGGTCTAAAAATGTTTCTAAAAACTTTATTCTAAAATACCCATAACCTTTTCTCCTCCCTTAAAGTAACAGTCCATATTTTACATCTATATAACTGGGAGAATAACATTTTTATATATTTTCAGTTTAATATTTTTTAAGAGAAGTTAGGCCAACAAGAGTCCTTGCAATGCATAATAGCATGCTTTTCCAGAATTTAACCTATGTTTAATTTATTTGTGACTCATTCTTGTTTATAATATTATTATTGTACCTACGTATTACATCCAGTCATTTCTTTAAAATGTCCCTCATTTGTCATTTATGGTTAATTTCCATTACATAAGGACGCAAAAAAAATTAAATAGCATCAACATTTTATTCGGAATATTATTATTATTTTTATGGTCTTGCGCATTACAAGCTACGCCACTGATATGAAGTTATTTGTTTTGATATTCCAACTTATGTATCGTATTAGTTAGGTCGCGACGCAATTGTACACTTCGCTTTTTTTTTTCTTTCTTTCTTTGTAGTTTTCTTTCGTTTACACTGTTATTCCTTTTTGTTTAACTTCGTTAACCTTTTTTATCCTATTCACACATACAAACACAACACAGGACACACACCCAGACCCAAGGTGGAGATTTAAAATTCCCACCCCGTCGGGAATCGAACCCGGGTCGCCGGAATGGAAGGTAGGGACTCTACCGACTACGCCACGGAGACGGACGTTTTGCTAAAGCAAATAACACGTGTGCAGGAATTCAACATTGTCCGTCGCCGTGGAGCAGTTAGTAGAGTTCCTACATTCCACTCCGGCGACCCGGGTTCGATTCCCGGCGGGGTAGGGGATTTTAAATCTCCACATTGGGTCTGGGTGTGTGTCCTGTATTGTGTTAGTATGTGTGAATAAGATAAAAAGGTTAACAAAGATAAAACAAAAAGGAAGAACAGTGTAAACGAAAGAAAAAAACACTTACTGTACACTTCAAAATAAAAATATACATTCATTTTACCGTGGAGTTCAAACTATTGAATACAACTGCAATATAGTATATTACATAGAATGACTAGAAACAAATTTCCACATATTGTACTAAAGAGCTTCGTGAATGTTCGTTTATTAACTAACTCACTAGTTGTATCGAACACGTAGGCTCATTGCCGCGCGGATATACGCTCTTCATGCATCCCTATCCTGAGATAATATTTTCCGATCGTTCCGTGTATAATATACTTCCCGTAAATCCTGGTTAATGTTATCTCCCACCTTAATTCTTGGCTTACCTACTGCGCTTTCCTTGTGGTTTTCCTTCAAGGAATTTTCACGTCCCTCTTACATTTTCTGTTCGTGCACATGTCCTGTCCTTCGCAGTCTTTGAAACTTAACTGTTCTTATTGTAACTGAATCGAATGTCTTTTTCAAGTTAACATATATAGTGGCTGATATAGGCCTACAATTACATAGGCTATTTTCATTTATTTTCTATAATATTTTGTTACTAAAAATCTGATCTATTCTAGACCTGTTTCTTCTAAATTCTATTTAATTATATTGCCTTGGAATAGTTAATAAAAATCTGATATGCGAGTATTTTATTCATAAATTAATTTTAAAAAATCAAATACAAAATATAATAACCATAATGAGTGCGAATAACAATTATTTCAAATATAAGTTCCGACAGGATTTTTTATTTATTTCAGCCAGATTTATTTAGATGTTCGGTCTCAGAGGTTGATTTTTCTCCTTCGGATGGTTCCCTGACTTTGTGTCCAAAAAGACCACACTGTCCTTGCCCTCCCATTGCTAGACTACATATACTACCCGATTTTCTACTGACTCTTGATCTCTTACGGGTCTTACATTTCCCAGACTTCCTTCTTTGTGATCGCCTTCTTGATCCACTTCGGCTCCGTGATTTCCTCATGCGTCTACATTTCCCTTTACTCCTTGATCGTGACCGTCTTCTTCGGTTCCGTGATTTCCTCATGAGTCTACATTTCCCTTTACTTCTTGATCGTGACCGTCCTCTTCGGCTCCGTGATTTCCTCATGAGTCTACATTTCCTTGACTTCCTTGTTCGCGACCTCCTTCTTCGGCTCCGTGATTTCCTCATGAGCCTACATTTCCTTGACTTCCTTGTTCGCGACCTCCTTCTTCGGCTCCGTGATTTCCTCATGAGTCTACATTTCCGTGACTTCCTTCTGTTTGATCTTCGCCGGCTTCTTGATTTTGTCTTCAGTCTACACTTTCCAGATTCTTCTGATCCACTGCGGCTACTGGATTTTCTCTTAAGTCTACACTTGCCTGCTTTCTTGGATCTCCTCTTGAATCCACAATCTCCAGATATATTCCCTCCTGATATTAATTTATATCTCTTTGCATATGAATCTACCAAACCATTATCAACTGCATCTTTCAAAGCTTTTTTTACTCTTAAGTTAATGTTTCCTCTGATGCGGCCGGTCGTGTCTGCGTTACTTTCGATGAAATTTGAAATCTGTTTGACTGTTGCTCCTTTCGATTCTCTTAAAAATTTAATTGCATAAATTATATGACCCAAAAGTGCCATGTTGGTCTTTTTATAAAACAATTTTCTTGATAATATTTTGCTACAAAATCTACGTTCAACACACTTGAAAATTTTACTTCTATCGTAATGTATCCTAGCAACGAGTATTTCTGTGTCATAATTACTGTTACAAAATTATTTGAATAAACATATTGTTATACAATATACACAATTAACAGGACTCTGCATGAAAAAACAAATATTCAATTATTAATAAGAACAACAGGAGAGGACAGCAATGGACAACACATCGGTAACACTTCCTGGCTAATATTTTCATGAACCGATTTGAAAAGAGACTTAGAAAATGAATTTTAATATTTACCTAGGTTTTTTTCTTACAGGGGAACTGTCAGCCATTGGATGCAAAAAGTGATCTTGTTTTTTTTCCCAGAGTAGCAATCTGATGTACCAAGGCCGTGTCCAACAAAGTATATGCAGTTTTTAACTGCAAGGCACAGACATCAAATTCATCAGCATAAACCATTTAAGCGTCCAAAAGGCGATTTATTTAGTGCATCGATGCAATTTTTTTTTGGCTCCGGCCCTTTAGTACGTACTGTACTATATTATATAGGCCTACGTTAATTGTCGCAGAAAAATTCTCTACATGGTGGAGAAATTCTTATTCAAATCCGTCAAGTAGTTTTACAGTCCATCTTTATATATATATATATATATATATATATATATGTATTATTCTTCAGTACATGTGCATGTCACTAAACTCCTAATTTTTATGAAAATTTTGTTGGGTGCTTGAGTGGGTCCCTGAATGGTTTAGTTTCACAATTAGTTCCTCTAAAACCATTACGCGTAGTTCACCTGAAGCAAAATTTAGTGGTAAAAATTTTCGATGTTTCACAACGAAATTCAGTATATACCATTAAAATAAACCGAGATAGGTATTCTCCAAAACTGAGCGAAATCCGACAATTGGAAGTGTAAGTGTACCTGAAATCCGAAATTAAAAATTAGTACCCGCCATATTTGGTTCGTCTCTGCGTATATCAAACGATTTAACTAACTTTTAATTTATTTAATTGTAGCAACGCACGCCGTGTATTAGCCCCGTCCAAATACACATCAACGCAAAGTAGAAAGTCAGTTATAGTGCTCGAGAGAATTTAAGTCATAGTTCAGAAGAGAACGCGTTATTACCGGATACTTCAGCGAAGCACAAACTTTCAACAAAGGTTATAGGTTTAAGCATAAACCACGGAAAACACATTTCAATAAAATTAGAAATTTCAACATAAACCACCGAAAGCACATCATTTCAAAAAAAGTTGTATATTTCAAGTTATACCACCGAAATAATAATCGAGACAGAACGATCTCTTGATACCACGCACTCACACACTTCTTGAAATCCTTCTCTACTCCTTTTATCACCAGGAGCTTGTTTTTAGGTTGCTGTTAGATATTAATAAAATCGACTTAGGTTTCGTGAATTTAAATTCCTGTAAGTTTTTTCTTGGTTGTTTAGAACTAAATATGAAATATTTCAGATCAATGATATACCTGTTATTAGCTAAACTCAATTTATTATAATGGTTTATTTAAATGTCTGGGATTATAGTGAACGCATATCATGTATAACCGTAAATCATTTCGGCATAATTTAAGACGAATGTAAATAAATTTTACTGATTCTTTGCTTTATTAAATTATTAAAATAATGTGTTTTTTATATGATGCAAGATACTTCTATCCCTAAGTACAATGTTATGTATTGTATTAATAATTAGCTAATACTCGGCGTGCGCCGCTACGCCTAAATAAATGAAAATGAATGTGCTTCTTTGTTTAGTTGAACAAGTAAAAGGAAAAATAATTACAAATTTATATTTTTAGATACCCCGTGGTGATTACCCGGCATTGCCCGGAATCTACTTATCCCGAACTTCTTGACATAAATGAGCTGAAATACGAAAATTAATCTGTTTTATGTTTAGTTAAATAAGTTATTGGAAACATATCGTAATTATTTTTAGATACCCCGTGCTGTTTTCCAGGCGTTGTCCGGGAATCTGCTCATACAGGTCTTCTTGGCATAAATAAGCTGAAAGACGAAAATTAATGTACTTCTTATCATTAGTTGATTAAGTGAAATGAAAAATAATTACAAATGTATATCATAGTATTTTAAGATTCCCCGTGCAGAATAGTCTGTGTTGCCCGGGAATCTACTTATCTCGATCTTCTTGGCATAAATGATTTAAAAGACAAAATTCGTAATTGTTAGTTATCCGTAAAAGAATACCCGCCATGTGCTGCTATGCGTGCACAGGATCTTCTTGGCATCAATGAAAGACAAAAACTGTTATTGGGAGTTATCCGTAAGACGATAGTATTATATACCTGGGTTCTCTAATTACCTCTAAAAATTAATTAAGTGAAGAGGTTGGAGCAAGTATTACAATTTGTAGATGTTTCTAAGCATTATAACAAATTGTCAAGTCAAGAGCAATGAGGAAGATAGAAAAAATTAAAACATATAAAGCAATACTGAAACCAATAGCTATGAATGGAAGCGAAACATGGACATTATAAGAAAAAGACAAGTTCATATTAAATGCATGGGAAAGAAAAATACTACAGAAGATATATGGAGCAGTACCAGAACAAGATATATGGTTAATTAGAAAGAACCAGGAATTGAGAGAATTATACAGGGATTTATATCTGGTAGGAGATATGGACAGCTAATGACAAATGAGGGAAATTTTGAGGAACTGGCTCAATTTAAATACCTAGGAACAATAATAATTAATTACAAGTAAGAATGAGATGCACAAAGAAATTAAACATAAGCTCAATTCTGGAAATGCGTGCTATTATGCATTACAGAAACACTTGAAGTCCCAATTCCTTTAAAAAACGTTAAACTGAAAATATATAAAACTATAATTCTACAAGTTATATTATATGGATGCGAGGCCTGTGCTCTTACTTTAAGGGAGGTAAGGAGATTATGCGTATTAGAGAATAAAGTTCTCAGGAACAATTTTGGATCAAAGAGAGATGAACAGACAGGTGAATGGAGCAGACTACATAACAGTGAACTACATGGTCTTTATAGGAAGCCAGATTATAATAAGGACAGTTAAATCTCCTAGCCGGCGATAGGCAAGACATGTGGTACGAATGGGGAATGAAAGACGTGCATGCAAGCTTATTGTAGGAAAACTAGAAGAAAAACACCCAGTTGGTAGACAAAGAATGATATGGGAGAACAACATTAACTATGATTTGAGGAAAGTATATTATACTGGGGATGATTGGAAAACATTAGCTCAGGATAGGGATGCATTGAGAGCTTGTGTCCGCGCGGCCATGAACCTATGTGTTCGATAGTGCCAATGAGTTAGTAGAGAGTTAGGTTAGGCGATATTAGAAAAAGAGATACAGGATTGGGTAGTACATTGTTGTGGATAGAGCAGGAAAGAGGTGCAAGAAGGATTTTAAAAAGAAGAAGAAAGGTTGGAAGACAGAAACTAAGATGTTTGGATAAGTTTTGAGGGAGACTAAAGACAACTGAAGGTTAAGTGATGGAGACAGAACGCTAGGAATAGAGGTGAATGAGCTTAAAGAGAAGGACAAGGTTCTTAGAGGATCATAAAGCGAAGAGAACAAGACGAAGAAGAAGTATTATTTAATAATAATAATAATAATAAATAATAATAATAATAAAAATAATATAAGAATGCTTTATTTTAGCTGGCAGAGTTAAGGCCACAAGGCCATCTCTTCCACTCAACCAGTGAATATTATACAAAAATTACATACATATTACAATTTTAAGATATTATTAAAATACAAACTAAACAAAATACAATGATGATGTAATCTAATACTAGCTAATACTAACAAAAACGATGGAATATAATAAAATTAAAATGATATAAGATAAAGTTAAGTAGCTTCCTAGATGATTATTAATGGAATGCTCTATATAGTTGTTATGCCGTTAATGTTTTCATTGTGTCGAACGTAAGATATCAGTTAATTTGTATTTAAATAATGATAGCGATTGTCAGTCCCTGACATTACTGGGAAATGAGTCTCATGCTCTAGTCATAGATATTGTGTAAGATTCAGAGTATAGACAGGTCCTGTGTTGTATCAAAAGTAAAGTAGAGTCTTGTGTTCTTATTTAGTGTTAGGTTGAATGGTAATCACATGCATTTATAAAGACAGATTTAATGAATCATATAGATGTCCCCTGCGCCACAGGTATGTTTATTATTTTAGGTGAACAACACTAGATGTACTGTAGTTTGGTAGATATGTATTACTTCTAGTTTGAAATTAGTTTACCTCATGGTATTCTAACAATTTTCCGAGAAGAATGCTTCGTGCTATTTCATAGCTAATATTAGATGACGAAGAATAACTCGAACTCGTGAAACTGACCACACTTCCATGTAAAAGTGGTTTTTATTTCAAACATATTTCATCGCTATGTTTATGTGAAATATGTTACAATATTAAAAATTCCAGGAATAACTCTCTGTGTATCGCAGTTCTCGGTCAGCAGGTTACATTTACATAACAAACATTCATTACAAAATATAAAGGACAGTGTTTGTTTTTCTGCGTAACCTATGATGCAGATCCATATTTATATTTGTACAGCTTTGTTTATGTAATGTTGACCAGTGATATTTATAAGAATGCTCATTATATAAAAAACATAATTATAGTAACACTGTAACCTACACAATTGTTCCACATAATATCCCTTTATTTGAAAAATTGAGCCATCCTATATGCGAAAATAACAATTGGAATTTAGGAAAATCTAATGATTTTATTCCGCACAAAGGAAATGCAAATTAATAAGGAAATTTATATGAATATTTTAATGAATGCATACGACCTAGTAATTATACAGAAGTCAGAGGATGATTTACAAAGAGCCATTTACACGTTAAATCAATTAGAACTCTATTATAATCTTAAAGTCTCAACTTCAAAAAAATAAAATGATTGCTTTTCAGGGCAAAGTGCCAGTCAGAGCAAAAATAGCTATCAATAATGAAATAATAGAACAGATAGCACACTTTAACTATCTTGTTTCAGATGTAACATATAGCTAAGAATGGGATATACATAATAAATTAAACCGATATCAAATGTTCTGTGGCACCATAACACGAACCCTCCGAAAGACTCTAAGAGAAACTCACTTCAGGTTTTATAAAATTATGTCTGTTCCTGTTCTTTTATATATTTTCTGAATCTTGGGTAATTACAAAAATATATATATCTCACACATTCAAGCCATTGAAATGAATTGTTTAAGACCCATAAAAGGATGTACACGCATGGAAAGATTACATAATGAATCAATAAGATATGAACACGAGATATTTTCAATACTCGATAAACTAGAAGTTTACAAATACCGATGGAAAACACATTTAGACCGAATGGACAATACGAGATTACCCAAAACGATCAACATCTACAAATCTCATGGAAAAAGATCTTTGGGACGGCCAAGGAAACGATGACTTGAGACCGGAACAGGTCGCATTGACCTAATCCTGGAAAGGAAGAAGAAGAAGAAGGAATTGTTAATACTAGACTTTAGAATTATTCAGGAACCGATCAACGCTAGATGTTGTTGTGCACACTGACGATATATTATATGATGTTGTCTATTGTGCTGCATCTAACACTGAAGTCGTCTTGTTCTCCAATACTTTGAGGTCTTAACAAATTATATGTAAACAGCTGGAGAAACAATGCACATGTACCGCGTCAGACGTCGTTATTGAAAGACACTCAGGGAAGAAAGTACAGAATACGTTTATACACCATTCACCAAATTGATTTGTGTTTTATTTCCACATAACTTTTAATTTATATTATAAACAGAAATAAATATTTGTTTATGAGAGAGAATAAATGTAATGTGTTTAACATAAAAATAAACCACTGTTTATAAGAAACAATGGTACCCTGTTTATAAAACAATACTTAATCTCGCCAATTATGTGTAACTACATTCTATATTTCCTCTCGCTGAGTTGTCTTTAACAGCGACGTCTGACGCGGTAGATGTGCACTGTCTTTCCAGCTATTTACAAACAATCTGCAATATATGTGACAAGACTGTGGTTGATATGTCTCAATTCCGTATCCTACCTAACAGGTATGATATATTTATCTCTTATTTAACACATTT
Source organism: Diploptera punctata (assembly GCA_030220185.1). Classification (NCBI taxonomy): domain Eukaryota; kingdom Metazoa; phylum Arthropoda; class Insecta; order Blattodea; family Blaberidae; genus Diploptera; species Diploptera punctata. The sequence goes on along the minus strand of JASPKZ010007293.1, from coordinate 567,368 downwards.
TATTGTATACAACATCTTCCTGTGCACAATATTAAGTTTTTATTCTCTTCCTCCATTCATCTCTTCATTCATCAGTCACCATCCTGCAGTCTCTTGTACTTCATCAAATCCATAATTCCCTCATCTATGTCTTCTTAGATTTTCCTCTTATTTTTCTCCGATTTGGAGTCCACTCCAAACTCTTGAATGTGAATCTAACTTCATTCAACTTCTTCACGTGTCCAAACCACTGTAATTGTTTATTTTCCACAAATTGTATGATTGTTACTTAAATATTATTTTTTTCTGGATGATACTATTCTAGGTCCTGTCTAATTTAGAGCATCGTGCAGATCTTCTTAAAAATAATTTCAGTAGATTGCAATTTTGATTTTAATTAGTCCATAGGTCATTATATTTTTTATTATTGTTATATATATATATATATATATATATGGATTTTAGTTTCTTCGAATATCTGTTTATCCCACATATTTCCTGTCAACATTGCTACAGCAGATCGACCTTTGACTGTACGTTATGTTCTTTCGAAATCATTGTTTCCATCTTCATTTATTTCAAGCCCCAAATATTTAATTTTGTTACAAATGTTAATGGTGCGTTTGGAATATTCTAATACCAAATATTCTACATTATCATCAGGGATCAATTTGTAGCCCCGGTTTCTGGATCATTCTATATAATGATCTCCTTAAACAGACGTTGTTAGTAGATTGTAAAATAATTGCATATGCAGATGATGCTTTGTTGTTAATTAAGGCTAAAAGATAGAGAATCTGACAAACACATCCCTGGATATTCTGTATCGATGGGGGTTGCACAAACAAAATGGGTTTTAATCATTTGAAGACTATAGCAATGCTCATTACTAGGAAAAGAAACATTGAAGAACCAAAACTAATGATGAATAGTGAACATATTAACTTTAGATGAATTTCGATGTTTAGGAGTGATTCTAGGTAGAATATTTACCTTTCTGAAATATGTAAATTATATGATCTAAAGATTTCTGTAAGGAAAACGAAGACCATGGCTTTTAGAGGAAGAGATCCAGTGAGAACCAAGATTATTTAAGAAAATCAAAGTATAGAACAGGTGTCTAGTTTCAAATAATTGGGTTGTGATGTTGGCTACAATGTGGAAAGAGATATTGACTCCAAAATAAATAAATTTCAGACGGTGTGTGGAACAATACAGAGAACATTCAAAAATAAAATTAGAAAAGGAACAAAGATAAAAATGTATAATGTTATGGCGGTTCCCACAATATTGTATGGAAGTGAAACTTGGGCACCAACGAAAAAAACAGACGAATAGAATACAGACGGCGGAGATGAGTTTCCTATGACAAGTTAAAGGACGTACAAGACTTGATAGAATAAGAAATGAGGATATAAGAGAAGAATTGAAAGTACAGCCTTTATTGGATAAGGTCACGAATTACAGACAGAAATGGATTTATCATATGGATGGAATGAGTAAGGAGAGATATCCATTGTTAGCAAGAAATTATCAAGCAAGAGGACGACGTGATGTGGGAAGACCTAGAAGACGTTGGGCTGAAGCATTATGAAGTCGGAACGGGCAATTGCCTAATTCCTGGAGTGATGATGATGATAATGATGACATTTACCTTTCGAGCACATCTAGTCTCCCTAGCCACAAAAGCTGGCAAATTTTTGCCTGGTCTTTCTATCATAACAAGACCTTCTTGGGGTCTTAATAGCTCGATACTAAAGATCATTTACCGTGGAGAATTTGAGCCAATAATATTACATTGTGATTGTGCTTTTAAGGATTGTGTAAATAAAAAATGGGCTCAAAAGAAGCTTGCTCAAAAGAAGCTTGCTCAAATTCAAAGGTGCTTTATACTACGCATAGTAAGAGCATATCGTACAGTATCTAACTGGTATTGAACCCTTGCATTTTTCTTGCATGTACAGATCCAGACTAACTGATATTAAGAAAGGTCATGAACATCTAAACTAAATCCCCAACTCTGAAATCGAAAGAAAGGCACATATCTTGTTATCTGGCCATCCTAATACTTATCGGAGGCCACTTTTGCTAAATGATTGCAGCAACAGTCATCATGATTATTCCATTTATACCAATGACTTCCGTAACTTTGTAATGGAAAACTAGTTTGATGTGCTTTTGTGCAATATGTTAATGAACTTCAGATCTTTGATCAAGAATGCAAGCTCGCTTCCAGCTGTACGATTTTTCAAGCAGAGCTCTATTGCAAGCTGTGGAATGTAATATAACCACCAACAAGACTCCTTGTATCTGTAGTGACTCTCACGCAGCACTTTCTGCTATCAATGACAGATTCAATCGTTATCCGATTGCAACCTCAATACGAACAGTATTAAGTAAACATCTTGGACATGTTTGCTTCGGCTGGATTAAAGGACATGCTGGAACTACAGCTAATGAATCTGCAGATTTTCTTGTTAAACCTGCTGCTATTTCAAGGATGGATTACTTTTACTTCTTCTGTCCACTATCATATATTAAAGGAGTGTTAAGGAAATAAAATTTTACAAAATTGGAGTACGGAGTAGTTAAACAGTAGTGATGGTGTTACGGCAATTTATGTCTTTCGATTTGAGTATTTTGTACGTAAATTAATTTCTATTCTATTCATATTTTGGTTATTATTATTACGTAAGTTTATGCAATCTATTTGATTATTAGTGGCAACGTGTATGATATTGCACTTTAGAACGATATTAATACGTAGTAACACTATCACGTGTAGATTCGTCTCCTAACGTCTGCCTTGGTGCGAAAGGATAGCGTCATTTTAGCAGTGGCTACTGTCCGGGAATGTTGTATTATAACTTCTTGTAAGAAATTGAAGATTGCACAATATTGTGGCATATTAAAATGATGGAGTAATTATATTAATCAAACTGTAGAAAAAGATGTGTTAAGTGTTTAATATAATACTTACTTACTCACTGGCACTATCGAACCCGTAGGTTCATGGCCGCACGGACATAAGCTCTCCATACATCCCTATCCTGAGCTAATGCTTTCCAATCATTCCCTGTATAATCTACTTCCCTCAAATCATAGTTAATGTTGTTCTCCCACCTCATTTTTGGTCTACCAACTGGGCGTTTTCCTTCTGGCTTTCCTACAAGAAGTTTCCATGCACGTCTTCCATTCCCCATACGCGCAACATGTCCTGCCCATCGCAGTCTACGGGACTTAACTGTTCTTATTATATCTGGCTTCCTATAAAGACCATGTAGTTCATTGTTATGTAGTCTTCTCCATTCACCTGTCTGTTCATCTCTCTTTGGTCCAAAAATTTTCCTAAGAACTTTATTCTCAAATACTCGTAATCTCCTTTCCTCCCTTAAAGTAAGAGTCCATGTTCGCACCCATATAATATAACTGGTAGAACAATAGTTTTATATATTTTCAGCTTAACGTTTTTTGAAAGGAGTTGGGACATCAAAAGTCTCTGCAATGCATAATAGCATGCATTTCCAGAATTGAGCCTATGTTTAATTTCTTTGTGCATCTCATTCCTATTTGTGATTATTGTTCCTAGGTATTTGAATTCAGCCAATTCCTCAAAATTTCCCTCATTTGTCATTAGCTGTCCATATCCATTATATAATGTATTTCTACGTGTGACCATATATTTAGTTTTACTGATATTTACTTCCAGTCCTAATTTCTTAGTGTTACTCAATAGTGTGTGCGTGTTGGCCTTTAGTATCTCCTTGCTATCGGCCAGTAGTACTACATCATCAGCATAAACTAACAGCTTATTAATACCATTGAGTTGTAAGCCTTCCTCATTCTCTAAAGATTTAATGGCATGCTCTAGTACAAAATTAAAGAGTAGAGGAGATAGTGCATCTCCTTGCTTTAATATAATATATATAATATAATATAATATAATATAATAAATTAATATAATATATATAATATAATATAATATAATATAATATAATATAATATAATATAATATAATAATAATATAATATAATATAATATAATATAATATAATATAATATAATATAATATAATATAATATAATATAATATAATATAATATAATATAATATAATATAATATAATATAATATAATATAATATAATATATAGATATATATAATATAATATAATATAATAATATAATATAATATAATATATAAATAATATATATATATAATATAATATAATATAATATAATATAATATAATATATATAATATAATAATAATAATAATAATAATCAACTTTTTGAGATTCCAGATATGTTCCGTTGATATATTATTCAAAATTAACGTATACAATTATGGAATATTTACCTAAAAAGTTCGTCTCCTTAACTTTGTTAGTTATTTAACTGTAGCGTTTTCGGGACTAGTCCCTTCATCATCAACAGGATTCAAAACTGGTCCCGAAAGCTCTACAGTTAAATAACTAACAAATTTGAGGAGACTAACTTTTTAGGTAAATATTCCATAATTTTATACGTTAATTTTGAATAATAATATTAATATTAATAATAATAATAATAATAATAATAATTCTTACTTAATACTTAATACAGGCTTTCCACTTTACAGCAGTTTGCCTTTGATCCCTGCTTTCCAGAGATTCCTATCTTCCCATTGTCCATCTTCCACACCCCTCTTCATCATGGTATCATATATTCCCTCATACCATGCTCTTCTACTTCTTCCCCTTCTCCTTCTGCCTGGTACCATCCAATCCAAAACCTGTTTAGGCCACTGGTCTTCCGGCATCCGTTGTACTTGTCCATACCATTGTAGAGCTCTCTTTGTTATCCTATCGATAACAGTTTCTTGTGCATCCATTTCTTGTCTGATATAATTATGTATTTCGAATATGTTGTAGCCTGGATATTCTCATACTTCTCCGTAATCCATCCATTTCTGTCGCCAAAATTCTTTTCTGTATCCTTTCATTTATTGTCCAGCTTTCTGATCCATATGTATACTTTCTATTATTGTCCGTATAATCCCTTTTTTTGTTTTTCTGGTCAAATTTCTATTCCATAAAAGACCATTCAGGGATCTAATCGCCTTCCTTGCACAATTTACTCTGTTAATAGTATCTTTTTCACAAGTATCAGATTTATCTATTATAGATCCAAGATATTTAAAGTCTTCAACACGTTTAATTATCATATTATTTATTTGTAGGCCTTCTGAATTTCCTCCGATTACCATATATTATGTTTGAATATAATTTATCTTCAGTCCACCTACCTCAAATGCATCGACCAACTTTCTGATCATATATTCTATATCTTCTTTATCTTGTCCTATTATAATCTGGTCATCAGCGAATAATAAATTGTGCAGTAAATGGCCATTAATGTCGATTCCCATCCCCCTACATGACTTATTCCATTTCATTAACACATCGTCTAACTATATCTTGAACAATATTGGTGACATCCCGCATCGTTGTCTCAATCCTTTTGTTATATCAAATTCTGAGAATATTCTATTTCCAACCTTAATACTTGCTTTACATACCAATAATAATAATAATAATAATAATAATAATAATAATAATAATAATAATAATAATAATAATAATAATAATAATAATAATAATAATAATAATAATAATAATAACAACAATAATAATAACAACAACAATAACAATAATAATAACAATAACAATAATAATAACAATAATAATAATAACAATAATAATAACAATAACAACAACAATAATAATAATAATAATAATGAAGTGTTAATTTTATTCACGGTTCAATATAAATTATTTTGATTTCTCAAAACATTCTTCGCTTTCCGCCAGTACCTATGGAAATATGTACCATTTCCACACCACAGAAAATGTCTTAATAAGTTACATAATCTTGATACACAAAACTGATCGTAGAGTGCATGAAAGTAGAATACGCATCAGATGTTTGAACGAATGAAGTGCAAATACCAACTGACTAACTAACTAACTAACTAACTAACTAACTATCGAACCCGTAGGTTCATGGCCGCGCACACATAAGCTCTCCATACATCCCTATCCTGAGCCAATGTTTTCCAATCATTCCCTGTATAATCTACTTCCCTCAAATCACTGTTAATGTTATTCTCCCACCTTATTCTTTGTCTACCAACCGGGCGTTTTCCCCTCTGGTTTTCCTACAAGAAGCTTCCATGCACGTCTTTCATTCCCCAATCATACCACATGTCCTACCCATCGCAGTCGACGAGACATAACTGTTCTCATTACATCTGGCTTCCTATAAAGACCATGTAATTCACTGTGAAGTAGTCTTCTCCATTCACCTGTCTGTTCATCTCTCTTTGGTCCAAACATTTTCCTAAGAACTTCATTCTCAAATACGTGTAATCTCCGAAGTGCAAATACATAGAAACAAATTTTGTATTAACATAATTTATGACTGGATACGGTAAATTTGGACATTATTTGGAACGATTTTAAATAGGTACAGATACCTGTGTTTGCAAGTCCTCCTGCCAGACTGTTTCGCATCTGGTATTTCATTGTCCCGCATTTGATTCCCAAAGAACGTTAAAGATTAAAAAGTCCGGCCATCTAATCACATTTTCGTCGAATGTAGCATTTTTGTATGAGTGTTTGATTGTAAGTATTGCATTAAACGTTTGTTTAATCTCGGAGGTGGGCTCTGTGCTTGCTTCGCATCTCCTTATGCGGGCAAAACAGTAATGCCCGAGTGACGTGTGGGACATAAAATCATGGAGGGGTAAAACTAAGTTAAATAGTCGTACTTGATGGACTAGGACACCATGCTCATTTTTTATTCAAGGTTCGCAGGTTTAATCGCCTTTGTATATGGATTTTTGCGGGGGTAAAAAAACTTGTCATGACTTCATTTGGAAGAGAAGTAAAGCTGGAGTCCACTGACATATACTTTAACATTTAAATAAGATAGTGTATCGGCTCTTCAATACCCACCTGATCTGAACTATAGCGTCGTTATATGAAAAAATATATAGGCAAACTACCTATCTACCAAATAATTCAGATGTATCAATACATTGCCCACATTTTAATGAATTATTTTATTTTATGATATATCCATGATATATGGTACCTATTATAATATAAGTAACGTCCATGCTTGGCAAATATAGGAGGCATGACTTTAGGTTAGAATCTGGAAATAAGTTGCAAAATGTATTTCCTCGGTAAAATGTTATATTGTAGCAATTGATCTTCTGCTCGCAAGCTTACTGTCAAGTGGATTAATTTGCGGTCTGTCTGGCGCAAGTCTTGGACATGTTGATTAATACATAAAGTACATATAACTAAGACAGAAATGTTAGAAAGTATTTTTTTTTATTTTGTGGTTCACCTAATTTCGTGCAGACTTTCCTTGTACACACAGCGTCCAAGAATTTATATATCAAATCCAAATTAAAAATTCTACAGGTTAATGCAAGGAAGAATGTCTCACTAAACACGGATTTAAGAAAAATTTCATATGGTGCACGGTTCATTCTGTTACCATGTTGACTCTCTTCGCACATACATTTTTTAGAGGAAATAAACTCAATGGGTACAACTAGGATACGACACACACCCAATCCCAAGGTGGAGATTTTAAAAATCCCTTACCCCGCCGGGAATCGAATCCAGGTCGCCGGAGTGGACGGTGGGGACTCCGCCGACTACACCACAGCGACGGACATGCACATAGAATTATAGTGCAGGTTTAACTTTATTGACTTTTGGAAAAGTACTAAAATTAATATTTAAAATACTTTTATTAAAATGTACTGTGACAATTGCATTTAGAATGTATCTTTTTGGAAAACGAGTATTTGAAACCAACATGAAAGTAAAATGAATTAATGAAAATTATTATCTTAAGACACAATTAATAGTCCCTAAAATAGAATAGACATTTTCTGAGTTCGTCCTCTTTACTTTTTAACAAGATATACGAGAATAAGAATTTATTTAAGTTTGATTACTTTTTGGAGCGCAAAGTAGGTTTAATATATATTTTAAAAGTACAAGGTCCTCTCGGATTGCAAATGTCTGGGGTAGGTACATGAGCCCAAATTTTATTTGTACAGTTATTATTATTGTTGTGTTACAGGGATTAAGTTATGAAGTACTCAAATTATTCTCATTTTCAAATGAGAATGAAAGAATCATTTGATGGAATTCAATATCTGTAATCAATTTTATGATAGAGTGGACTGTCAACTTTTTAATATTTTCAGAGTGATGTCATTTAGAATTAACAAATATAAATAGAAAGAAATTATTCGTATGAAGCATAGTTATGGACCTTTATGATAAAATCAGTCATATTGATTTTTTTACGGACTTGGAAAAAAGTGACTCAAAAATAATTGTAATCGATTCTGTACATATATTCAGTAATTTTTAGTTGTTACGTTGAATTGATTGTTGATAACATGAGCGGCTTAAAGCCATACTTGCCTAACCAGCATGAATGTAGTTTTGGAATAAGAAGAGAAATTGAAAATAAATAATTATTCAACACACATATATGTTTTTATTTTAATAGAAAATCCACAGTTCTCTCACATTTCAATAATACAAAAAAAATAATATCTGCATTATATCATTATTTGTTTACACTACTAAATTTTAGACAAATCTGGCCCTCAACATGAACCATAAAAATAACAAATGTTTTTATGCACTTTATAGGAAAATATGGCACTGTACCATAGGAACTTCTGTGAAAACTGCAGACTAATTTTAAAACTAATTTGGGTAGCTTTTAAGGAACCATTGATATACAAGCTTTGAAAACCCTGGTAACATGTTTGTCCTTCCCCTCGCTTTAATTTTATAAATCACTATCACATTCTGCAGGAATGTTTTCTTTTCTCTGGGAAGCTATATAAAACTGATGATGTTGTGGTGGTACAAGTTTCAGAAGAGATAAAAAATACCTTGAATCTTTTTCTTTTGTGATTGTCCTGCTATTTAGTTAAATTAGTTCCAGATTTTGCGGCAGCTTGCGAACCGGACGTCCTCATACTGATTTTTTTGCGATGTCAAGTTCGTGGTACCCAAAATCTTCCAAGCAGTTATAGATATAAAACATCTTATTTGGATGACCTTCTGAAGGTTAAGTATTTGTATCTTCAATCACTGAACTATATTATTGTCGCCACTTGTTTTTCTATAGATTACAATTTCTTCCAAAATCTTTGTACTAAAAAATAAATCAGATGTCATCTCATGAACCACAAATTTTGGTTGATTTTCCATAGGTTTTTCAATTACTGTACACCAGTCGACTGGAGGAAAACTATGTGGGTGGTATTTCTTGTCCCTTTCAACAATACCAAAATCTTGATCACAGGTTGATAAACCATAATTAGGAAGAAAAAACTTCTGATGTAATGTTTCAACATTTTTAATGTAGCTTAGCTTTAACGTCATTTTAATATTTTTGTTTTGACCATCACTACTACCAACATATAATATAAATTATCTTGTTCTTACTGGCAAGCAATTTTTGATGTGGTATCAAAAACATGAGGCAATTTCTTGGGACCCAAGAGAAGCAGTGTGTTCACCCCAGACGTACATATGGCCTGAGTTAGTTATTTCGCCATGTACTCCTAAATTATACACCCACAGTTGACGCTTGTTGTAAGCTACTCTTCTAGTTAATAAAATGAGTAGGAAGAGATTTCTGTAAATAAAACTCAAGAAAGTGTTTCCTTCCAATATATACGATGCTTCATGTACATCCATCTTTTTGATGTCCTTAACGACTTCTGCTCTTCGCATATAGAGTTCATGTTGTGCAAAAATATCAAAATTTTGAGGGTCATTTAATAAACCAGTTATTTGTGTTTTAAATTCATCATGGGTCTGGCATGTATATGTCTTTGGTTGCTTGGAATATAAATAGAATATTGTGTTAAAAATGTGCCGAAACACGTATAAAAATATTGGCGTTTGACCATTCGAAACACATTATCCTTTATACAGCTTAAACATCTCAGTCATGTTTAAATTAGGTGATAAGTAATTGCGTGAGCTGTCACGGCGAAAATAACGACGTTCATGCGTGGGAATGTTCATATCAATTTACAAACCTTCTCTACGTCTGCACACTTTGTTTTGTGTGGCAAATGTTTCCCTCTTTATCACTTTCTGGAGTATCTACCATTGATTCGATTTCTTTAATTATTGAATTCACACAGTGAAATTAATGATGGAGATCAACAATTACATTTCTTTGTGCATCCCATTCCAATCTGTAATTATTTTTCCCATATATTACAATTATATAAGTTGACAGTTGGGATACAATAGAATCATACCGAGATCACCCGATTTTAGCCCATTGCATTATTGTTTGTGGGGTAGGCTTAACCCTTAAATTCGTAATGCATCCTTTTAGATATATCAGTTGGTTCAATTAATTTAATATTTCTATAAATCAGACGAAAACGAACAAAACGAAACCACTTAAATGTGTGTCTAATTATACAATATACCTAATAATAACAGTTATACAAGATTCCGTTTTCACTGCGGTCCGCCACATTCATATAACTCACACAATAAATTTGTGTTTTGCCAATTTAAGGGTTAAGAGCGAAGTCTGCAAGCACAGGGTGGTTACAAGAGAGGACTTCTCATATTTTACATGCTTGTGCTCACGCAAAGTAATGTACAAATGAGCTTAGATCAGCAACACAGCAGCTGTCTACAAGAGCAACAAAATGCATTGAAGTTGGCGGCGGAGTGTTTGAACATCTGAACCGAAAGTGCGTTTTTCGGCTAATTACTGCAGCGTCGTTCTCCTCCCTAGACTGTGATATTCTTGAACTATGCCAATATTCCTTTCTCCTTGCATCTACCCCCACTCTCCCTCTTTACCTCTCCTGCTGCGCTGTGTCTACGGCGCATCTCCCCTCTACCTCGGAACCTTCATATACGTGGTGCACAGGCAGAACGTTATCATTCAAGCAGATCATTGATTCAGCATTCAATCTTTGAATCATCGATCCAGTCCGAGATGGGATTGGAACTCTAATATGGACAAGGTCGTCTGAAGCCGAGAAGCGGCGCAGTTTTAGTTGGTCCTGTAGACCAGGGAAGAAGCCACCCTGGCTTGGACGCTAGCATGAGTGTAGTATGAGGTATGGTGTGGTTTTTGTCCTGTAGAAGTATTATCATTTATTTATTCACTTTATATTTTTCTTGAATGATCGAATGCTTATCTTGATTTTGTTTTGACTTCAGACTACTTGTTTGCATTAAATATCATTTTTTATATAATTAATGTTCACTCTGATTTATGTGCACGTAGCTGTTTGGTATAAACCTATACGGAAGCTCACTCACTTAGGAGATCATTTCCAGCTCCCTTTATTTTGCTGTCTAGCTTTCCTGATTGATAATCCTAGTGAAAACAATTATTTTCAGTCACTCTGTGGGTTTGAGAATCATTATTGATTTATGTTAATACGCCTTGAAAAGAAAGATGAATCAATCCTTGCCTTCTATGGGCCCGAGGCAAGTAATTTTGTAATTAATAACCTTGGAGGTAATCAGATCTACGCTAATAGAAGCAACGGAAACAAAACACGATCCGGCACCAATAATGGTCGCAGTCAGCGTGGTTCTAAACCCGCACACATCTTTGTGAGGAAACGTACACAATTAAAGAAAACTTAAGGTAGCAGGATCTCGATTTACTGTCACATTCACATTTGCGGTTCCTCGTTGTTTTCATTAAATTACCCTGAGACGGTTAAGGAAAGGCGATATATATATATATATATATATATATATATATATATATATATATATATATATATTAGAAGTTTTTTTATTCAGAATCACCAGTATTATCACCCCTCAGAGCATGTACCTTTCCTCCTGACTCACTCTGTAAAAAGTTTTAAGTCATCATAAATTTAAGTAGCTTATGCCAAGAAATACGTTGCAGATATACATTTTTTAATGGGGGATTTTATTCAATGAATTTGTGAAAAGGGTCAGTCTGCTGGTTTTATGTTTAATGTAGAGTACCACCTTCTGTTTCTCTTTAATAGACGCCTCTAAATTTCTTCTCGCAGTGACATATCAATAGCCTCGCATAAATGAGACCAGTATCTGACCAAGAAGCACTTCTCGTCTGGATACTTCTAACATGACATGAGATGTACTTTACAGAGTGCGTCAGAATGTTCTACCGCGACGTTATGCAGAAGTTGAATGTGGTGGTCACCAATTTGAAGAAAAACATTGAAACAAAATTTTCGAGTAAACACTATCCTTGTTGAAATTAAATATAATTTATTGTCCATCCTTTTATTCCCGTGCTTCAAACTCGGCCAGGACTATATCGTTAATCCTACGTTCCTATTGAAAAATTACTGTACTTCGATCGCAGTCTAAATATATTATATTTGTGAGCAATCTTTTGAATCATCATATGTACTCAAAATAATGGATAATCGTCATTTAAGGCGTACTTGTATACACCAAATGGCCCTACATGCGTAACTACAGTTTCTAGCTTTTTTTAATTATTCATGAAAGTACCTTTTTATAACAGTCTTGTTCTAACTAAAATTGATTTTTCTTTAAAAACTTCGTTAATTAATTAAATATACCTTTTAGAACATGTTCCATCTTTGGCATATAATTTGGTACTGATGTAAATTGTAATACACTAATATCAATAACAAATGATATGCCGAAAATGGAATCTTTTCTGAAAGGGCTATTTTAACGAATTAACGAAGTTAAAAAGAATTTTAAATGAGGAAGTCTGATATAAAAAAAGTTCTTATATTAATATTCAAGAAATAGTACATAAACGCAATTGTGATAATAATGAATGTTAAAAATATTGATCACCATATATGTTAAAAGTCTCTAAATAAAACTAAAATACATTAATTTCCTCTCCAAAATATACTAAACAAAGAATCCGGCGTTGCCACACCCGGTCTAACGACTGTTCTGGCTTCATCGACACGGGGAACGTCAACCGGCCTAGGGCGCATCGCGTAGGCAAGAGCCACGATGCGGTTCGTTCAGACTTTTTTGTTTCGAGAACACGACAAGGGTCGGTAAAACTCTTTAATGATCCTTCCGCAGGTTCACCTACGGAAACCTTGTTACGACTGTTACTTCCTCTAAAATGATCAAGTTTGGGCATCTTCCCGGTGGAATCGAGAGGGAAAACCCCCGCGCCCACCGGTCCGAAGACCTCACTAAATCATTCAATCAGTAGTAGCGACGGGCGGTGTGTACAAAGGGTTTATAGAATATGAGTAAGAAATTAAATCAAAAGTTTTCTGTGTACTATCTAACTATCTACTTCACATTCATAAAACTACTTTTTACGTCTTTAGCGTTTAACTAGAAGAACAAACAGAATATTCAACGCATTTAATTTCCTCCAATTAGCGCACAGAATCGCTCTCGTTAATAAATCTGTACGGTAATGTGCTTATATTCGAATCTGTGCAGTCTAGGTAAAAAAAAAAACATGAATGGCCACTGCTGAGTTTTGTCAAAATCAGTACCCAAATCCGTAAGATATCAAAAATTATTTCCTAGGGTTTAGAACTGTTATAAAAACCTATTGAAAATATCAATCATTTTATAAATCGAAGCACAGACGGAAAAGCGACTTTCCCTTTTTACTAAATATTGGCACTCAAAAGCATTAAGTGCAAATAATTAATGATATTAGCTTAATAGTTAATTGATTAATAAACCGTTGCTCTCAAATTTATAGCCCCATAGAAGCCACACTTTGTGATACTAGACTAAGTTGCCTTTTAAAATAATAATTTTATTTACTTTATCTCGTACAATTTATTATTTTTGGTGAACTTATAAAGAGTTTAGCACGCATGATCTGTTGAGCCTGAGGGAGTGCTGAACTCATCATTTCTTTGGACTTCCTCTCTTTACGTTTAGTCTGTAAGCAAACAGTTTTTTAAATAGCCTATCGCTGGATACATGTGATATGTGCCCGTACTGGTTATCTCGGTAAACATCTATGGTTTCAATGATGGCTGTGGTTTTTAATTAATTTCGGATGTCAACATTCCGTTTACGATGAGAAAGAGTGAAACCTGTAGAATGACTCTCCGCTCATCTGCTTCTATTCTTCGCAGTTGAATTGGTGTTAAGACTCATTTTTCTAAACTTTATATCGAAGTTGAGACTTCAAGTGTTTTCTTTAAAGAATTTCAATTTTTCTGATATGACTTTTCTTAATAATGTTGATTTTATAGTATATATATATACATATATATATATATATATATATGTGTGTGTGTGCGTGCGCGTGTGTGCGTGCGTGTGTGGAAAAAATCCAAGCGCGACAGGCCTAGAAGGCTCTTGGCCTACCAGCCGGATGCTGGCCTCACATCCGCATGTGTTAATCACAGAGGTAGACGATTATCTAGCCAGAGTAGGGGTGACATGTGGATCCCCCAGCCGTTATAACTGGTTTTCTCAACCTGGAGTCGCTACTTATTGTAGCTACCCAAATGCCTCACGATGCTGGGTGGTCACCAGTCCCATACTGGCCGAAATGCCATGAGAAAAATTTCTTCCCCCATAAAGACCCGAACTAGAGCAAGTCCCGTAGCTCTGCGCCAAGGCTTCTTGCCTTCACTACTCGGCTACGCCGCGTTTATTAAATTACTGCGATATTCCATTATTCTCCTATGTATATCACTGATAACTGAAAGACTGAGAAAATTACTCTAGGCCACTATGTCAGTGTTATATCTATTTTCATTATTATTAGACATTCTTTATTTTTCCATTTTTATACAGTGTGTAAAACATATATTTTTGTGTATAAACAACACTAAAACATATAATATGTTGTCAGTGTAAGTAAAATGATCATTTTTTCCAGAGGGAGAACTTATCTGAAAATTCATATTTAGGGTGCTAAGTGGCGTCAGATTTTCATCCGCTTAATTTCAGCTTGTCAATATAGTCCTCTTAAAATATCCTTCAGTCATCTGCGAATGGTAAGTTTTCTTCATAGACGCTCTTCCTCTCTTTTTGGATATGGTGCAACTTAATATTAATCAGGTATATGCAACAGCTAACATCATACTCTCTCCAATGTAAGTATCAGGAACGGTAAAAGGGACTTATTCCATAGCTTCCAGATCACCAGGTTTTATACCTCTTGAATATTTTCTATAAGGTATTACGAAGACTACAATTTATGCTACTCTTCTAATATCTGATGAGGTTTTATCACACAATCTACATAGCGTCTAAAAATATTGAGGAAGACCTCACATATTAGACCATGTGAGCCAGTGTCAATCCTATTTTCCAAATATCCCAAACCTCCACCAATACAGCTAACAATAGGTGCACACATTCTACGCAATGAGACTGCAGTTAAGTATCTCGGACTACATCTCGACCCAAAATTAACTTTCAAACATCAAGTAAATGATGTTAAACAAAAAGCAAATGCAGCTATAGCTATATTATATACGGAGATATCTGCTAGCCGAAGAGCGGACGTGTTTTTGTTAGAGTGGTTGAAGTGTGCAGGGGACAAAGCATTATGGAAGAAGTTAGAAAGCTGATTGAAACATTGTCAACTGAAGTGAAAGAGGGGTTTGAAAAGTGCAACGTGGGTGAAAAAATTCGTGATATTGAGACGAACATGCATCGGATGGAGGACAGATTGAAATGGCTGGAATCTAAATTAGACTATCTCGAAAACCAGAGTCGCCGTAATAATATTGTGATATATGGTGTGCATGAAGAGGACAGAGAAAGCTGGGAAGAAACTGAACATATAGTTAAAAGAGTAGTGGCGCAAATCGGAATTGATTTGGTGGACAGTGATATTGAAAGAGCGCACAGAGTAGGTCGTTGGAATAGTGGAAAGAGACCGATTGTATGCAAATTATCACACTACAAAATAAAATGTTGGATCCTTAGAGACAGTAAATATCTTAAAGGGACCGGTATCAATATTGCCGAAGACTTTAGTGAGAAGGTGCGCCGCGAAAGAGACTTTCTTAAGCGACACATGCTCGAGGCGAGGAGGCAGGGCTGCCATGCAATCATACAATTTAATAAATTGATTATAAATGGACGAATCTGGAGCAGGGAAAAACTACAAAATATGGACAACTCTGAAAATGAATTTGAAGAGGTCATTGACAGCGAGTCCCCAAAACATACAGGGGACGCTTCAACAGCAGGTGGTCTCCTTACAGCAGAGGAGGGAGAAAATTCTACACGAGAGAAAGAGAGAGGGACCACTACCTTAATAACTCCCAGAAATCCAATAAACATACAGCAAAAAACGGCCGAACGCAAACAGCATACCCCACCTCTAAGAAGTGAACGACCGGCGGACACAAGAACTCCAACAAGAAAATCACTAAGACTTCAGAATCTACCCGCAGAAAAGGAACTATTGAGAGGGGAAGTTCGAAAAATACAGGTAAGACTAATGACAAGGGAACACAATAGGGTTTTGTTGACAGTCGGTTCATGGAATATCGAAGGGTTAAAGCAAAAACTTTCAATGGACAGATGTGTAGAGTTTATTGAGACTTTTGATATATTAGCCCTAGGAGAAACATGGTTAAAAGCTAATGAATGCGTAAATCTATGTAATATGAAAGGTTATTTTAAGGGTAATCAAAAGAGAGGAAAGAGAGGTAGATATCCAGGCGGTGTTGCCATTTTATATAAAGCTAACTTAGACCCATATATTAAAAAGGTAAATATTACTTTAAAAGAGGCAATTTGTATATATTACCATACAGAAAGAGCAGAAATGTGTCTGTTGTCTATTTATCGCCAACCACTAAATTCCAGGTATGCCAATCCAAATTTTTTCGTTGAATTGTCTGACTCGTTGGCAGAAATAAAAGATAGGTTTCCGGAAGCGGGAATAATAATTTTAGGGGACTTTAACTGTAGGATTGGGGAGGAAAATATCACTATAAAATCGGATGATAATGAAACACGAGGTGAGGGTAGGAGAAGCAAAGATAAGATTTTAAATTCAGAAGGAAACCAATTGTTAGCTTTTTGCGATGCATTTGAACTTGAAATTCTGAATGGTAAATATGGGGAAGATAAAAATGGAGAACTGACATTTATTAATAAAAATGGAAGTAGCGTAATCGATTATTCAATATGCACACAAGACATGATTCCAGTCCTAAGTAATTTCTGTATAGTTTCCAGAATCGAATCACACCACTTTCCAAACAAACTTATTTTAAATATGAAAGGTATTAGTGAGACAGTTAATGATGAGGTGGCAACAATATTGCGGCCAATTATCCGTTTCAGGTGGATCGAGGATCTGAGAGAAGAATTTAACAGGAGTTTGGAAACGCTAATACAGGATCTGCAATTAAATGATCTTAGCGGGGAGGAAATTATTAAAACTTTGACAGAATGTTTTCAAAAAGCAGGGGAAAAATCAAGGTTAAATACGCAATGAACCAGAAGGACAAAGGGTGGTACAATAATGCATGTAGAAAGAAGAAGAAATTTGTCGAAAGTAGTCTTTTAAAGTTTAGAAAAGAAAGCACAGATGAAAGCAGAAAAAATTATGCGCAAGAGAGAAAGGAATATAAAGACTTATTGGCAGAAACAAAACTAGCATGGCAAAATAAGAAATCCGAAGAAATGAGAGTCGCGACTGAAAGTGGGAACATTGCGGACATATGGAAAGCGTTAAGGGAACTCAAAGTAAAGTCCATAAATCGGACAAGAATAACGCCCGGGGATGGAGAAGTTACTTTGATAGGGTGCTGGGAAATGAGAGGTTAAGATATAATCAAGGAAATATAGTTGAGATCCCTGACCCAATTCATATTCAATTACTGGATCAGGATATTTCGAAAAATGAAGTGGTTTCTTCCATTAAATGTTTAAAGAATGGTAAAGCACCTGGAATTGATGGAATACCAGGGGAATTCTTGAAAAATATGATATCATCCAATAAATTATTAGACGTTTTGAAAACTGCGTTCAACAAACTTTTTAATGGAGGAGATTATCCGGAAGCCTGGGCGACAGGTGTCATCCAACCGCTATACAAAGGGAAAGGTGGGGCACAGATACCAGAAAGTTATAGGGGAATTTGTCTCTTGTCAGTGTTCGGAAAAATATATTGTAAAGTACTTTACGAACGAATCAGACAATGGGCTAAAGAGAACAATAGGCTCTCAAAATATCAGGCAGGTTTTAGAGAAGGGTACTCCACGGTGGACAACCTATTTGTTCTGAGAACATTAATTGATGACAATCTGAAAATGAAGGGGGGTAAATTATTTTGTGCATTCATTGATTTTAAGATGGCATTTGATACTGTGGACCGAAGCGCACTTTGGGAAAAATTAAATCGGAAAGGATTGTCTCGTAAAATGATACATGCTTTAATGTCAATTTATAAATATGTTAAATTTTGTATAAAAGTAGACCAAGGGCACATTACAGAGAGCAGCGAAGCCAATCGGGGAGTGAGACAAGGTTGCATTTTATCACCAATGCTATTTAATCTATTCGTTGATGATATTGTAGACGTAATGCTAGAAGGAGAAATTGAGGCTCCGGAGATAGGAAATGTTAGAATCCCAGTCCTGTTGTATGCAGATGATTTAATTATCTGTTCCAAGACAATCAAGGGATTGCAAAGAGGTCTTGACCTACTGGAAATATACTGTAGGAATTGGGGATTGACTGTAAATGCTAGTAAGACAAAAACAATGACATTTAAAAATGGGACGGTTTATGGTAGAACAGAGGAATGGAAATACAGAGATCAAGTTCTTCAAAACGTGAAACATTTCGAATATCTTGGTACGACGTTGAAAATGAACGGAAAGTGGAAAAAACACATTGATATAGCATTATTTAAAGGGAGGGGACAACTTAACAGTGTACTCGGTATTCTGGGTCGAGTGCCTGATATTCCAGTCAGCACATTAGAAAAAATGTATGGAGCTATGGTCAGGCCAGTCATGCACTATAGTAGTGAGATTTGGGGTTTCCAAAGAACGGAAATACTAAATAAGGTATATACGCATTTTCTAAAGTATATTACAGGACTTAGTAAGGCCGTTTCTAACTGTGGAATTTTATATGAATTCGGGTCATTCCAGGACGATATTAACTGTAAAATTCGTGTACTCAAATACTGGTTGCGAGTAATCCAAGGTGAACAAACAATGCTTAGAGCAATTTGCTACGACCACCAAATTAAAAACATAGATGTTAAATTTTGGGCAGACGAGGTTAGGAGAGAACTCCAAAAGATTGGGATGGGCTGGATATGGGAAAAAGGGACTGAAAATCGCAAGAACGTGTGGAGAAAAATAAGGAGGAGGTACTTAGATGTAAACCAACAAGATACCTTCGCCGAATGTACAGGAAAACGCTCACTGTGTTTACAAAGAGACCTAAAACACGTCTGGGGAAAAGAATCGTATATACTCAACCTAGGATTTAAGGAGAGATCAGGGCTTGCTTGGTTTAGGCTAGGGGCATGGAAATTTCTAAAAATTAGCGACGATCACGATATGCGAATATGTCCAATGTGCGGGAACTTTGAAGATGAGATACATATATTAGGAAAATGTAATGATTTAGAATATTGGAGACGTCAGTTATTACCGGAAAGATTTCTAAATTCAAATCGGGAAAGATTGGCATGCTACGAGTTATTGGTAAATCCAGAAAATTGGATAAACCTCGGTAATATTTCTGGACAAAACGCGAAAAATAAGGACAACACTCATTCATGAATAAATATATGTTATCAAAATGCAATACCATTAATTATTAACAATTATATATAAATTAATTAGTGTATAATGCTGTTGTGTTATTATTTAATTGTAATATTAATGTGTTTTCTTTATGTAATTGTAATGTTAATGTTTTTTTAGTGTATAATGCTATTGTGTTATTATTTAATTGTAATATTATTGTGTTTTCTTTATGTAATTGTAATGTTAATGTTTTTAGTGAATAATGCTATTGTGTTATTATTTAATGGTAATAGTTTTATTGTGTTTTCTTTATTTAATTGTAATGTTATTGCTGTATTTGTTTATTTTTCTTTACACTAGTACCAATTATTACTTTATTGTAACGGACTGTCAACAGCACGTACGGCTTACTGCCCGTGCGACCCATATTTGTAAATAATATTGTAAATATCTTACTTTTTGTCTAATAAAGTCCTACTACTACTACTATATTATATACATTCTTCCGGGATAAAACGCTAGCTAGACGGATTAAAATTACATAATATGTAACAGCAATTCGCAGCATGCTACTGTACAGCTGTGAAGCACTGAGTATTCTTTGCCAAAAAATATAAACAGAAAATACAAATCATTCAGAACAGATGTCTAAAAATTATATTTTCGGCACCCATGTATACAAAAATAACAGAGCTACATGAAGCAGCGCAATTGCCCTATCTTGATGCTATTGTGAAAGATCAAGTCACCAAAATGTATAAAAACATTTTGGAATATGATAATCCAATAGTACGCACGATAGGACAACTACCACAATGGCTTTACAGTGCATAAGAATATATTCACTGGAGAACAACCTCAATAAGGGTTAATTTTAGTGGCACATGTCGCTAAATACCAACATAGCGCATGTCAAAACAACTTCGTTTCCATATCTCATAATAAATTCCTAAAAACACCGTTTAGGTAGAGGTTACAATAGGAAAGCCACTTAAAGTTAGCCACGAGTAATTTTTCTGCCGAGGGAAAAAATAGTTCCCGGAAACAGCACACTGGACGGCAAAACAATTGCAGTCACACAACAGACAGACAGACAGTCTGCATCGCCAGCCTACTGATCTTCAATCAAGTACGAGATTGACATTTTGAACACTTATATAATATAATGCATTTTGTGATGTTTGTTCCATTAGTAAATTGTTGAATGAACATCCATAAAAAAATTCTGAACAATTCTCAAATATGCGACGTCTATAGCGCCCAAAACATGAAATTTCAAATATGGGTTACCAATCGAAAATCACAAAATTACTGTTTCATTCAACATAGTTAAAATTGTCGGTATTGTTCCTACGTATCCTGTATACATTTTTCTAATTCTAATCATAATAATGCTCATGTGATAAAATGTATGGTATTTTAAGATAAATATACTATGCATTTAGTAGTACCATATACAATATGAACTGATATTTGTGTGAATATTCACAAAAAAAGAACATATAAAGTGTACTTACATGGGAGAAGATGAAACCTGAAACAAAAATAAGCAATTGTTAATATATATTCTGAAGTTTAGTACAAAGAATATGCCAAATTAATTACAAACGTTAATTGAAATATCCAAATAATAATACTAAATAAAGCCGAATATTTCTTCCTTAAAATGTTGAAGATACGCCATAAGATATTTTGGTTACACAGACATATATTTTTAACTTTTAATATATTTTAAATTATTTAGAGTTAGTCAAGTATATATAGGCAAATAATATAATCTATATTGGTAAACATGTTTTTGTAATATGTGCTGGTTGAGTGGAAGAGAAGGCTTTATGACCTTAACTCTACCAGAATAGGTAAAACATTATCATCACTGTTATAATAATAATAATAATAATAATAAATATAATAATAATTAATAATAATAATATAATATTATTATTATTATTCGTGTGAAGATGTTGGTGGCCCCTTCGGGCGCCTCCCCAGGTGGTGGATAGGGAAATGCTTTCAATTAATGGGCGGTATCGCGTAAATTAAATACCCGAGGCGAATCAAAACTAACAGCTACTGCCTTGTAGTTCAGTGTTGATTCACGAAGGCAAGAGGAAGACCACCTTGATTACAAATTACCTAGTCCTACAGGTTGTAAAATATAGCAATGCTAAAGAACCAGGAGAGAAAGAATGACGGACGGATTTATATACAACGAAACTAGCAATTTAAAGGAACAAATATATAATACCGAAGAGGATATTTGATTGGAAAGCTAATGAAAGAAGTGGAAGAGGCAGACCTAGAGAACGTTGGATAGATGGAGTGAGGAGAGGTATGGAAACTAGAGATTTTAGGGAAGAAGTTGATTTAGACAGGAACCACTGGCGACAAATCAATTTGGGTTGATGGAGAAACACCGTATTGTGAAATAGTCCTAATAAAATTATTATATATTATTATTATTATTATTATTATTATTATTACATATATCTGGTTGTCACAATGCGAATGCAGCATGTTACAATTAGACACTACACATTACTAACAAACTGTATTTGATTCAACGACCCCACATTTGATATACAACGAATTAAACTTGGTAATATTATTGTAGTGGAGGAAAGTCCATCTCCATCTATTTCCTTTTTTGAAGAGGGATATAACTTCACCTATCATTCAATTTTCAGGTATTTTACATGTCTTCTAACATTCGTTTATTAAGTTTAATAATCTTATTTCTGCAAGTAAACCTGCACACTTTATCTGTTCATTATTTATATCATCTTTACCTGGTGCTTTTCCATTTTTCATTTCTTTCAATGCCTCCCTCATTTCGCTTTGAGTAATTCTGTCAATTTCTGATTTATTTTCTCATTCATAAGGGCGTTTTATAAGTAATTCTTCTTCGTTACACCATAATTCTCAGTAGTCATTTTCACATGTCTTCAGATCAATGGTATTTAGTTTTGCAGTATATTTTTCTGTTGAATTTAATTGTTTCATTACTTTAAATGCTAAAGATTGTTTGCCATGTACATCGTGCCCTATTTTAGAAATAAATCTTTCCCAAGAATCTTATGAGCTGTTCGAGTTATTCGTTTCGTTCGATTTTTTTTACATATAGTTTTAGATTCTTCAGTTTTCGTTTGTAAGTATTCAAAATAAGCTAATTTCTTTGTCTCGCACAGCCTCCTCTATTTCGTTTCAAAGTCATTTAATTTCCCTTACATGATATATATAAGAACAAAAGTTACATGGGATTAAAGACAAACTCGTTGCGTTTTCATGACATACTTTATAAGTGTTCGATGTGAGCACATTTCGTCACAAGGCACACACCTAGCCGATAGTCGAATTCCTCCCAAACATTGATCAGTATAATTGGAGTAATGGATTCAACAGCAACAACAATCCTTCTTCTCAAGTTTGGAAGGTCGACCGGAAGTGGTGGTACGTATACATGATCCTTCACAATACCCCACAGGAAGAAATCACAATGTGTGAGATCGGGAGACCGTGGAGGGTATGGGAATGGATCATTTCATCCGGACCGACGCGTAATTTGGTGTTCGTGGACGTCCTGGAATTTTCTTTTACAGATGCATCTAGTTGCTTCTAACTGTGTATACCATCGACGAATAATTTTATCTGTCGGCGGATCAGTTCCAAAGTGCCGTCGTAAAGCTCGCTGCACTGCAACAATGGAACTAGATCTCGCAAATTGTAACACACAGAATTACTTCTGTACAGGAATTGCCATTTTCACAAATTTAACGCTAACGACGTAATACTGAAAAGAAACAATTACTGCAAACAGGATATGAAACTTTCACAGTTTTTCTTTCATTATAGCAAATAATCACGCATCCAATTTTGTTTCTAAAGCTATACCAACTACTTAAAACCCCGTAAATAATTTTCGAACACGGTGTATATTAATCTGCACTGTCAAATAGTTCATTGTTTGTAAAATAAATGTTCATGAGTAATGAGAACATTTGATGATGACCATTAAAAATGCGTAAACGAAACTAATTAAAAAGAGGAAACATCCATGGGAAAAATAAAAACTGGTGATTAATAGCACAACATCGGTATATGCAATTGATTAATCACTCATTCTCATATGATTCTACATGTAGTGCTTATGAGAATTACATTGATTATTCCATTATTTCTAATTCTTCATGAACCGACAGTTACAAGTAATAGGTTCTAAGAAATATATTCAAGTCTGAAAACGTACGATTAGATAGCGCAGTTAACATACCTGCATTATAAGACTTTACATTCTGGTAGTCAATTCTTTTATTTGTGGTCATCTCAAAATATACTACTGAAATATTATTAATAATAATTAATCTCAAGGCGAGATTCCTTAAAAGAGCGTGGGACTGCCTAAGTACACGGCGTCCCGATTAGTCTATGTATTGGCTAGAGAGACCTTTCTATTGGAAGACATAAGACTTGAAATGTTACTGCCATACACGGAGTGCCTTCAAGCAGTTTTAAGAAACGAGAGGAGAAGAGAAAAATAATCCCGACAGAGTTCTATTACACGACTGAAATGTAACCTACTGGTTGGCAGCGTGCGGGCTATGACTTGAGACATATTGTAACAAGATTTTCTGTGCATGGGTCCCATCACGGAATATGTAGAAGAAAGGGATACCACCAACCTGGACCTGATTGTGTATGTGAGAGATGTGGGGAACCGTGTGATACCTACCACGCTATGAATTGTTCGCAGAAAGGCGAATCACTTACACAGTTCTGTTCTGTAATATAATATTGTATGCACATTAGTGCGTATTTATTAATATTATTAAATATTATTTTCATTTCATAATTCGATAATTTCTAAAATAATCATACCGACTTAATTGGAAAATGTAAATTTTCGCAATATATTATAAAACTATTATTCGCTTCAATTTTAAAGACGGTTTTCTCCCATATTATAGTCCTATAAACTTGGATCTTCTAGTTGTTTCTACAATGATGCAGAAACTAATAGACACGACTTTCCGTGAAAAAATTACAGAAAGCATATTACCTGCAAATACAACATATGAACTTCCGACCCTAGCCAGACATTTGCACACAAGTAAAAATATGATGTACAAAAGTTTTCGCATAATCTTGATTCTTTACAGACGGATGATACTTTGAAGCAAGGAGACAACTTCTTCCAAATATACTCATTGGCATCCCCAACAGTTCTTCTCTCTGCGAGTTCAGCACCAAAGTCATTTCTCCTGGAATTTGGCTGAATTAGCATTGAAAAAAAACATTTTGACATCTAAATTGCTTACTGCTTCAGAATTATCAATAGGCATTGCAATAATGAAATTGTGCAAAATATTCAGTCGTTATTAAAACAACATAGATAATGTATAGTGAAGTTTTGATTTACGAGCATTTTTTGCAGACTCCCATTACGTTACTCTCTGTGTGTAGTTGGTAATATCTCGTAGACCTAATAAAATCTATGATAGATTATTTAACAATAACACACACACACATATATATCTGAAAATATAGTCCCTTTATAAGCATTAAATGATTGTCAACTTTACATTAATGTCTTCAAGTGGAAAAAATGTATACTGGGTGTTAATATTTAGCACCGGCAAACTTACGGGTATTGTAGAGGTATCTTAGATAAACAACTTGAGATATGTATCTTGTAGTCTAGAAGTTCAAATTTGCAAGTTAGAATCTTAAATCTGTTAGATGCCAATACCCCAGTGACAACATTTCGAATATTTCGTTGATAAGCTGTTATATAGTGCAGCCCTCATTTACGGATTGACTTCCGGAGACAATTTAGCTCAGTGGTAACCTAGCAGGTACGAAATATCGTTCGTTCAGAAAGTGAGATTCAAGGTTCAAACCTCAGATATGCTGACCTTTTATTTTTATTCTATGTTCTTTCTTTCTTGTTAATGTTTTAAGAAATGTAAAACAGTACCTGAGATCTCAGTCGTCCTCAATTTGTATTTTAAATTATTTCTTTCTCATGTAAGATGTTTGGAAATTTAGTACAACATACTGTAAAATTTATTTTAGTATGATGCACGAAAATAATAAATGACAATATTCTGTACTAGTGTAAAAGAAGGAATACTGTATCGCAAACAAAGTAATTACAGTAAGTATTCGTGTGAAAATCGCATGGTTCAGACGGTCGAAGTAACATTATTGCATTAGCGTAAGCATTACTTGAAGAAAATTGTATTACAAGTTCTGTTACAAGTATTTTATTATATGGGTCCGAAACCTGTACAGTAAGTAGAAAACAAGCCAATAAGCCTGTTAGCGGTAAAATGGATTTTTGGAGGCAATCGACAAGAATTTCAAGAAGGGATAAAATCAGATCAACTCCGCCATGGCCGGTCCCAAGCCCGGATGAGAAAGGAGGAGGGGGAGGAGTAACAACCTCGGTAAAAAACCAGGGTTCAGTTGGCTCCGACTGATAGTACTCTGTAAGGGCCCCTAGCCAGGGTTACGGTGAAGACCTCAACGGCAGAGTCGGCGCAGAAGGAGTCCTTCATCACGGCGGATCTGGCGGAAGAGGCAACCCTATCTCTAAGGGAAATAGAGAAACGCTGCCTTGCGGTGAAGAGGGATCTTCAAAGGCTATGGGAGGAAAACCCAGACAGAAATTTTCCTGGTCCTCCAGGTTGGGGGTTTATGCTGTGGGCCAGCTCCCCACACATTAGAAAAAAAAAACAAAATGCTAAAAGACCAAATCAATCAAAGCCGGACAGAAAAAATTATGAAAGACAAAAGCAACGAAAACGGACACTGAATATATGCACGTGGAATGTACGAGGAATTAGAAACAAAATTAATGAAGTAGCAGGAGAATTATTCCAGAACAATATAGATATTGCAGCAGTGACGGAAACAAAAAAGAAAGGATCGGGAAATTCATATTTAAGAAACTACATACATTTTTGGTCAGGTGTAAATAAATCAAAAAGAGCTAAAGCAGGAGTATCAATGTTTGTAAAAAAGAAATACAGTAAAAACATAACAGAATATGAACATATTAATGAAAGATGCCTAAAGATTAAAATGAAGCTTAAGGGAAGAACAATGGTGTTCTTAGCAATCTACGCACCAACAGATGATGCCGCACAGAGTCAGAAAGAAAAGTACTATTCAGTATTAGTGGAACAAATAGAGAAAATACGAAGTAATGAAGAATTAATACTAATGGGAGACTTAAATGGGAAAGTGGGTAGAAGAAACAATGATGAAGCAGTAGGAAAACATGGGGAACAAGAAGTCAACGATAATGGAAATAGAATCATAGAGATGTGCAAACAACATAAATTAAAGATAGTAAACACATTTTTCGACCATACGGATATTCATAAATTTACTTGGGAACGACCTAGTCTCAATCAGAAATCAATAATAGACTACATAATTGTAAAGCAAAATACTTCCTTATTTATTAAGGACTCAAGGGTTAAAAGAGGAGCAAATTGTGGTTCTGACCACTATCTACTCACAGCACAGATCATCCCCAAATTCCTTACAGGGAAAAAAGTGCATGATGAAGCAAGGGAATCAAAAATGCAACCGAAGCAGGAAGAAAAATTTAAACTGTATTTATTTAATCAGGATAGTATCAAAAACTTATATAAAGAAAGACCGAGGATTAAAATTGAGAATTTGGATTACAAGGAAGACATAGAAGAAGAATATAATCAATTAAAGGAAATAATACATTCGGAAGCAAAAGAAGCATTAGGCACAATAAATAAAAAACAAAATACCCAAGATTGGTGGAATGATGATATTGAAGAATTAACCAAAAAGAAGAAAAAATGCTACTTAGAATGGTTGGCAAATAAAACAACAGAAAATTGGATAGAATAGAAGAGAACAAACGCCAAAGTTAAAAGGAAAGTGATAGAAGAAAAAAACAAATTATGGAAAAGCAAATGCCAAGAAATAGAAAGTTATATAGGAGGATCACAATCATCAGAAGTGTGGAGATTTCTAAAAACACTGAAAACCAACCAAGGATCCAGCAAGATAAATTTGTTAGCAAAACCAGACGCAGAAAAACATTACAAAGCTTTACTGTCAGAAACTAGAAATGATTTTATGGAAACAACAGAAAATCCATCCATAGAAATGAACGCCCTGGAATTCGATACAATAGATATAGAATTAGAAATTCAAACCCTAAAGAATAAAAAGGCACCAGGGCCGGGAAACATACCAAATGAGTTAATTAAATATCGCCCAAAAAATTTAATAGGTAGATTGAGGGACTTGTTTAATAAGTGCATTGCAATACAGAAGATTCCTGATGAATGGAAAATAAGCTACATTGTACCAATATACAAGAAGGGCGATAGAAGAGACGCAAAAAACTACAGAGGACTAAGTATAAATAACACATTATATAGAATATTTACGAAGTTATTAAAAACAAAGTTACAAAAAGATGTTAAAGACAAATTAGGAGAAGATCAAAATGGATTCAGACCAGGGAGGTCATGTGTTGACAATATATTTGCAATACAACAGTTAATTGAAAAACGGACTGCAGTTGGAGAAGAAACCCATTTGACAATGATAGATTTAGAGAAAGCTTATGACTCAATTCCGAGGAACAAATTATGGGAAGTATTGGAGAAATACAATATTGACAGAAACCTAATAGAAATTATTAAACAAATCTATAAAGATAACTCCGCTTATGTTAAAATGGGAAATATATATGTCTAATCCTATAAACACCTCAAAGGGATTGAAACAAGGGTGCAGTCTATCACCAATTTTATTTAATATTTATGTAGAATTTATATTAACGAAATGGAAACAAAGCTGCAAAGGTATGGGGATCCCAATAGGCAATAGATTTTTGCTGACATTACAATTTGCCGATGATCAACTGGTTTTAGCGCAAGACAATTTTGATATGGAATTCATGATAAAAAGGTTGAAAACGCATATGAATCATGGGGTCTCACAGTAAATTTACAAAAAACAGAATATCTGGCAATAAATAGCAATGAAAGAGAAAATTTAGTATTGGAAGATGGAATCCAAATAAAGCAAGTGAAACAAACTAAATATTTGGGAATGATTATGGATAACATCGAAGGTATAGGCAAAGAGAACATAAAACATAGAATTGAATTGAGTAGCAAAATAATATCATCATTAAATTCCATATGGTGGGATAAGCATATTTGGAAAGACACAAAAAAGTATATTGGTAAAACATTGGTGGAATCTGTTGCAATGTACGGAAGTGAGGTATGGACAATCAATAAGTACTACAAGAATAGACTAATAGCTCTAGAAATGGATTATTTACGAAGAAGTGCCAGAAAGTCTAAATTAGAACGGGTCACAAATAAGGAAATTAGAAACATAATGGAAGCAGAAGAAAGCATAATTGAAAGAATTGAGGAAAAGGAATTAAAGTGGTTAGGACATGTTTTAAGAATGGAAGATGAGCGATGGCCGAAGCAACTATATGAATGGCATCCTAACAGAAAGAAGAAAAGAGGAAGACCAAGGTTAACATGGAAGGAAAACATGAAGACAGTAATGCAAGCTAGAGGGCTAAGCATCGAAGATGCCCAAGACCGTAGGCTTTGGAGGTTTGGCACGGGAAGACGGCAGCAGCTGTAAAAACCCGAAGATAGATAGATAGATAAAATCAGAAACAGGATAATAAGGGAATTTATGCAAGGTGAAAAAAACATATTAGGTAAATAGAAGAAAAGCGTTTGAAATGGTATGGACACCTCATAAGAATGGAAGAAGAGAGGATACCAAAGAATATCCTTAATTGGAAAGCTAATGGAAGAAGTGGAAGAGAACGATGAATGGATGGAGTGAAGAGAAGTATGGAAGCTAGAGATTTGAGGAAAGAAAATGCTTTAGACAGGAAACTCTCGCGACAAATCACTTTGGGTTGAAGGAGAAACACTGTATTGTGGAATATTCCTAAATAAAAAAACTAACCATTGCATCAGGTCAAATAATACTGTGTGAATGTAGCATCAAGTCTTACGTCGCGAAACTTAGTACAAACATGAAGAAAAGGCATAACAAAATAAATAAGTAAATAATGAAATTAAGACCCACTATTGTTTAACTTGAGAGTGGAAGAATAATAGAGGTACACAAATTCGTTATTCATGCCTTATTCTACAGTAAAGATGTTAACATTCAGGAATAATAATGATAAAATAAATGAAAACCAACTTGTTATATTATATTATACTACAGTTAGCGTAGAAGATATGATTTAAACACACAGAAAAATAAAATATCTTTATTCATTTTTGCTTAAAATCAGAACATACGTAGGCACTGTTCAAAATGTTACACTTGGTGTAAGCACAATTTGCATCTGCGCAGAAATGCTGATCGCACTCCTTCCAAGATCCCAGAAGTATTTCTGATTTCATCACAGGCGCCACTCACTAGGGTAGTATTGACTAGAGGAGTTTACACGTCATTCCCCGCTCACCTGATGTTCCATGTCCACTGCAAGTTTGTTTGCGCACTATTCAGTTGAGTTTATGAGATGTTTATACTTGCGCAGTACAGTAGTAATCCTCCACGATAGTACACAGCAGAATTCAATGTCTACGTACTTAATTGGAACTGTTATGATGTTATGCATGGCATACACGTTTGCAGAATAGGCAGACACGATGCTGCTGTACAGTGAAGCTCGGTGCAATGACAGACACGATGCTGCTGTACAGTGAAGCTCGGTGCAATGACAGGCCCGATTGCTTGGCCTGCACGTTCTCCCGCTAGGCGTCTATCTGAGGGGTCACATAAAAGCCTTAATTTACGAGATCCCTGTACAATCCTAGGAAGACATGTTAGTACGAGTTATGGTTGCGGCGAATGTTGGAGAACCTGGGATTGGTGATCGTGTGTACAAGAATTTGGTACGGAGGTTCCGCTTCTGTACTGACATAGGTGGTCGTCACATCGAATCCTTATTGTAAGTGGTTCACAGGCGGCAGCAGTAGTCGGAGAGAGCAATATGTGTTGTAATGGTATTTTGTATGTAACGGAAAAACAGTATGTTTCCGGACATGGTTTCCCATGTTAAATTTAATTCCTTTGTTCTCCTCTCTAAGTCCTCACACTATGTATGGGGAATTTACACTCAGCATATATATATATATATATAGGCCTATATGTGTGTGTATGACATGAAAAAATAAATTAATTCCTGAGTCGGGATTTGAACCCAAAGTCTCACAATCTATCGCTCTAACTAATTGAGCCACTGATCCCAACACAAACATTTACTTTTCTTGTATATATATATATATATATATATATATATATATATAGGTACAAGGTGTTTCAGAATAAGTATTACGGAATTCTAGGGGTTGTAGGGGGGACTTAGCAGATAAAGTTTTGATAAGGAATTCATGTACGGAAACGAACCATTTCGATGTAAAATATGTTTGAAAATCGAAACATAATGGGTTGATATCGTGTGTTTTGTATTTCAAAATAAGTATTACAGATTTATAGGGGTTGTACTACAAGTGTGGTTCCATGTGGCGACACTGTTGTCCGTTGCACTAAGTGCACCAGCGACGCATATTTTCATACACACATCCCACACCCCCAATACCTGTTGTTTGCTCAATAATTTCTGCTTCACCGGAAATCGTGCAAGAAAATCTTCCTCCGACTAGAAAGGTGTAACACAACCCCTAGCAGTCTGTAATACCTATTCTGAAACACAAGACACACAATATGAGCCCATTGTGTTGCGATCTTCGAACTTATTTTATATCGAAATGGTAAGTTTTCGGCAAGAATTCCTTATCAAAACTGTATCTGCTAAGTCCCTTTAAAACCGATAGAAGTCTGTTATAGTTATTCTGAAACATTCAGTATAATATTCAAATCGCGAGAGGTAGCGGGATTATCGGTTCAACTGTAATCTTGGTCACTATAACAAGTAGCATATTAAAGATAATTATTTATTTTAGCAGTAATGCTTGCATATATAGATGTTATAGCTATTTTTTTTTTTGCATTTATCAATGAAGGCCAATTATGACTTGAAATAAAAAATAAATGCCTGAGCCGGGATTTGCAGTGTGTGTGTGTGTGTGTGTGTGTGTGTGTGTGTGTGTGTGTGTGTGTATATATATAATGACTCATTTCGGTCTCGTATCCAAATGGTAAAGTGAAGATAATAAAACTCCTTCGACCGTATTAGAATATTTACTTGTACATACTCTCCGCTATTCCTTTAAAATGCACAAGCTGCATGTAAACAAGAAGCAAACACATGACTGGATTGCGTTTACGGCATGATTTACGAAAAAGAGGCAAAGAGTTGCAGTCTGTTAACTCTTTAGGAAAGGAAATATACAGCCCTAGAGTAACCTAATAAACATACTGTGTACACTATGTGCTTTGAACTCTATCCAAGTCAAATAAGTTGTGTCAGAATGTCTGTTGCACAGTGTGGTACATTTTAAATTAAATATTTATTATAAGTACATGGTAAAAATGAATTAACGATAACATGTGCCTGGTTACAGAGGAGTTGTAGATAAGAAATTCATAATGCGGAACCTATTTTCTCACACACTGAATACATTAGCTGTCAAGATTGCTGAAGTTTTTTGTACAACACTTCATCATCATTATCATCCTTCACGGATTAGGTATTTTCCTGTTCCGATCTCACATCTGTTCAGCCCAGCGCTTTCTTGATCTTCCCACCGAACTTCATCCTCTAGGATTATACATCAGTGTCATCTTTGGTATCCTATCTTCTGTCATTCTTTGCATATGTTCTATCCAATTGTTCCTGTGTTCTTCTATTTGTTGAAGATATGGTTGTACTTTTATATACTCCCTTACATTCTGTTTTCTAATCTCATTTTTACTGCCTGAATTTTACTTTTTTCTTTTTCCTTCAGGACCCTGAGCTCACTTCTATACATCGCCACTGTTAGTGCCATCGTTGAGTAAAATTTTAGCTGCATATCCTTTCTTACTTTGTTCCTCAGTGTTCGTCTGACTGTTCCACACATATGTTGAAATTTCTTTCTGTATATTCTTATTTATATCTTGTTCTTCTTCATAAGTTACATCGCAGCCCAAATACTGGAAGTGTGAAACACGTTACAACATTTTATCTTCTATTACTATTTATATTCTTACTGGGTACTTTCCATGGAACGCCATATTTTTGTACAGCATTTCATACTCATAAATCAACATTACATAATCGCAGAACTTTAGGAAAGAGTGAGATGGTATCATATATCAGTTAACGATTGGATGAAACCTAGCTATTATGATCCAAAATTTATAGGCTTCATAAAGATATCGTTTATTGGTCCCGTAATTGATAGAGAGGTTATAGCAATAAAAAGTACCTTACGATATTTTATCTTTTCCTTAAAACATTTGATGGATATAAATATTAGGGTTTTTAGGCAGTTTATTTAATATAAATGCATATCCGGTTGTCTTGTACCAGGTACGTAACAGCACAAAAAGTTATTCTTGCAAACGGTTCCACTTAAAGTACGGTATATATACTCGGGGTTTCCTCCCCAAAAGATACTCGTCAGGGGTTGGAGAGATGGCTCTGACCCCCATATGGCTGGTTGCAGCGAGCGTCCTTGACTCCGAGGTCACCTACTATGGACGAACGTAAGTCGGCGTATTTGTTTATACTTATTCATAGAGTAGTATTCGTCTTAGATTTAGATATGCATAATAAACTCAGCATTTAACTTCGTATAAAACTAAAGGAAACCTCTTAGTTGAGATAACGTTGCATGAGTTCACTTTATAAACTGTGTAGATTAATAACGTCTAAATTTTATTATGTTTCACTTTTATCTTATTTTAATGTGTCAAATATATATTTTCGTTTTTAGATATATTTTATTTAAGTGCCTTCCTTTAATTTCCTATTTCTTCCTATCCTTTGTAGGTTTATCTAAATTATGACCTTCATTTAATGTTAAGCCCATCTCATTTACTGTCATCGGCCATTAAATATATCTTGCTACCCCTTAACAGGAGACGGATCTTGACACATGCTTTCAAATCTAGTTTTTTTAAATATTTATTCAATATGTATCGGAAATGATCCAGGTTCTATAAAACCTAAATATGTAAACAGAAATATGTTTAATTAGTTCAAGTTAATTGGAATTATTTATGAACTATGGTCTGAATCCATCTCATACCTTTCAACACTCCTATTTCAAGCTGATATGAGTAACAAATGTTTTAATCATCATCATCATCACCATCATTATACACCTTTCATGAATGTAGGCCAATGTTCAGCTGATTCGGTCTCAACTAGACAGGGTCTAAAAGTCGTTTTTGTGGATGTCCAGGTCAATGTCCTCGTGGGCGATACCGAAGAACTACATTAGGGATTCTATTTGGTGACTTCGGGATACACGTTGCAGCCATCTGTCTCTGTAAGTGAATATATTTCAATATATTTTCTTCTAAAGATTGCACGCGGAGTTCCTTTAAAATATATTCATCCCTCTGTTGTTCAAGTAGAGCATATCCAACAGTTCGACGGAAGAATCACATTTCTGCATAATTTAGTGTGTGATGTCTATTTTCTTATAAACCATATTTTACTTCCATACAGGAAAATCCGAACGGCGAGAGTTCTCACCTAATAACACTATATAATCAGCATACAGTATTAACTGATTAATACCATTACATTTTAAACCTTGTTTATCCTTTGAATAATTGATGACATGCTCTATTATAAAATTAAATTGCAGAGGGGAAAGTGGTTCTTCATTTAACCATTTTTTTAATTTCAAAAGTATTTACAATCTGCTTGCCTACATACATTCTATTCGTTGTACCACTTAGACACATTCGATTAACTCTAAATAATGTTTTATCAATCCTTGACTACAGCAGGATACTATATTACTTCCACCTCTTAATTCAATCCTATGACTTCTCTAAATCTTCATATAGGTATCCCTTAACTTCACAATGTATCTTAAGATACATTGATTTCATTTATTTATTTTATTTATAAGAAAATAGAAAACAAATGATTATAAATTACTTGAGTTTGGGTCCAATTACATAATAATATAGGCTACAATAATATCTTAGAAATTTTACATGATTTTGCTTTCTTTGCGGTCCGAAAAATTTGAATAATTGCCATGAGAAATTATTGTTTCGCCAATTTAAGTGTTACAGTGCGAATATTTTTCCATTTATTTTCTAAAATTTGCCTTATACTAAAAATTATAATCTGTTGTAAAATATTTCTTCTAAATCAATTCTCCGTACTTATGGATTGTAACGATAATCGATTATTTTTATGCATGTGGAAGGGCCTCTTTTTACATATTACACAGATCAACCGTTATATCTTACCCATCAAGTTTTCTACCCCTGATTTTACCAGATCTGGTGAAATTAAATCCCAACCTGATGATACGTATTTATTTTTTCCATCACCATTTCAACCTTCAATGGATATGGTTCTGTTAATAGTATTTCTACTGTTTGTAAAATCATCACCTTCAATGTCTTATTGTGCATGTACATTTAGTAGATGTATAGGCCTAAATTAATTTTTCCATCTATGTAATATACTTCTCGAATCTGCAATCATATACCCAATTTGAATCTTAATTATACTTTTTCTAGAAGGAAACCCTTTCCTCTCTACCTTTACCTATACAATTCTGTTATGTTAATTGTTGCATTTATTTCGTGATCCTTAATCTTCTCTCTGAAATATTCACTCTTTTCACTCTTTAATAACCTAGTGGTTTCCCGTCTGATGTTACCTTTTTTAGATTCCCTTTGTTTAGAGCGAGAAATCCATTATTTGTTATAGATTTCTTTATGATGTCGACATATTCCTCATCAATCCATTTCTTGTTTTGCCTCAGCATAATTATGCTGATAATCTATTGTCTCCCATTCTTTATTTATATCAATTTATTTTTCGGTTGCCAGTTTTTCATTCAGCTATTCTCATATTTCAAATCTGTTAAGAACATTAATCTGGTATTCATGCCGCAGTTTATTATTTGTCAGCTTTTTAATCCAAAATTTTAAGAATCTTAAATGGAGGACTGTTTATCATCGAAAAAAGTACCCCAGTGGAACCCTTGTCCGCGTTTCTTGCCGGTTGTATTTTCATGATTATAGTTCGTCACTGTTTCGATCATGGTGCTTTTTTGGCCTGGCTTATCACCTTCGACCTTTCCGGTATGGAAAACCTTACTGACAGCAATGTTACTGCTCACATTCTTCTCGGTGTCATATAAGCCTACAACCCAGTCCGTTAGGACAAGGTAAAGATGTCATGAAGGGAATAAAATTAATATTTTAACTAAAACTAATACTTTATGCGACTCATTTAATGCGTGTAAATTTCTCTCCTTATCTACAAAAAATAAATGAATCAAAGAAAAAAGTAAATGGTACATTTATATCAATGGATATGTTTTTTTAAAAGATTCAAAGCCTTTCGGGCATCAAGTCAATTTAGTATTTTGTAGTTAATCTAGGATGGTAAATGTTACATAAGCCTAAAAATTAGATAATATATTTATTTATACTTCGGTATAATCTATACACATAAAAGTTTGCAGAGTCTTTATCAATTATTAATTAGATTGTATTAATGAGGAGTGCAAGAAAAGAAATAGGTTTATAACATTCTTGTCGGAATGGAGTTTGATTTGCCAATATATTCTCCATGATAAATGCTATCATTCAGAAGTATGAAGTAGCAGAACTTACAGTTTCGTCATAGGTTTATTTACATCCAAATGTGGCATACAGATAACTTAGAATGGTTGTTTTAGAACCAAAGTATGTTTTCTATGTTCCTAGGAAAACGTAATTTAACTCGATCCTTCCCTGTAACTTGACATAAGAAATTTTAAACTAAATACTGTAATTATTGTGAATAAAAACACTCAATATAAAACTAATATATAACTTTTGAAATTCACAAATTCTCATTGACTGATGGATAGGTCACCATCACTATGTCAATGCTAAAATAAATTAATTCCACATTCATTTATAAGCATGTTATTTATTAATAATAATCAATACAATTACTTACTAATTAAACATTCCGAAAATCGACAGCTAATATCAACACGTAAATATATAACACGGAGCCAATATAACGGAGCGTAATATAGCTACGAGTCTTCAGCCTTGCACCCGATGATTCAATCAGTGTTTCATTATATTAAATTGCACTTGCTTCGGCAGTCTTCTTCCTAAGCTGCCAGGCAAAATCAGTCGCATTCTATGTTGATAATTTATATTCGCTTTTTGACTATTGACTGGAATTAAGTTTCATGTCATTAAAATTGGAAACTATAGTATGATTTTGTTGATTAATTTTGATTGTCAAATATTTCCTGCTTCAATTATTAAAAAAAACAATATTTTCCGTAGAAGTCACTGGATGCTAGATATTAAAAATGTGAAATTTTCTAACACTTACCATATTAAAGACAATTTAATAATATTGACACTCCATTTTACATTTAGATATTTACCAGCTTTATTAGGCTTGCTAATGGTAAAATTTTTTAATTCTTATAAAGATAGCATTGTATACAACGTTTTATTATAGACCCACAGCACTATTCCAACGAGATACTTCAAAGAAACGCAATATTTAAATTTTAAAATGTGTGAAAACCCGTCCATTACATGAGGAATAAATATTCGTATTACCTAGTGATACGATAAAGTCATAGTAACAGATTTAACAAAAAATTAAATTTGTTATTTAGACGAAACGGATACTTTTTGTCAACTGAATCCAGAGTAAATACTTATTTTCATATATCAAAGATATTATTTTAAAAATGTATTAACCAAAATCTAGTTCGTTCTCACTCTCAAAACTACATTAATAATATTTACCAAACTTACAATTATTCGATATCCTTAACAAAACCTTAATATATATATTGTATACTACCGGATAAGACATAAGGCATCTAGTCCAATATGAAAACAATTAATGATTGGCTTCTTCTCACTCCTGGCAATAACAGCTTTAATAACACTGAATAAAACTAAATATATGGTCACACGTAGAAATTCATTATGTAATGGAAATGGACAGCTAATGACAAATGAGGGAAATTTTGAGGAAGTGGCTGAATGAGGGAAATTTTGAGGAAGTGGCTGAATTCAAATACCTAGGAACAATAATCACAAATAGAAATGAGATGTACAAAGAAATTATACATAGGCTATTATGCATTGCAGGGACTTTTGACGTCTCAACTCCTTTCAAAAAACGTTAAACTGAAAATATATAAAACTATTATTCTGCCAGTTATATTATATGGGTACGAAACATGGACTCTTACTTTAAGGGAGGAAAGGAGATTACAAGTATTTCAGAATAAAGTACTTAGGACAATTTTTGGACCAAAGAGAGATGAACAGACCGGTAAATGGAGAAGATTACATAACAATGAACTACATGGTCTTTATAGGAAGCCAGATATAATAAGAACAGTTAAGTCTCGTAGACTGCGATGGGCAAGACATGTTGCACGTATGGGAAATGAAAGACTTGCATGGAAGCTTCTTGTAGGAAAGCCAGAGGGAAAACGCCCATTGGTAGACCAAGAATGAGGTGGGAGAATAACATTAACTATGATTTGAGGGAAGTAGATTATACAGGGAATGATTGGAAAGCATTAGCTCAGGATAGGGATGAATGGAGATCGTATGTCCGCGCGGCCATGAACCTACGGGTTCGATAGTGCCAGTGAGTAAGTAAGTAAGTAAGTAATAACACTTAATATATGACAACACCTCTCGGTTTAGCATTAAAGAAAGTGAAATCGGTGAAAAACTGATCCTGATAGTAAGAATTATCGAGGCGCAACAGAGGCAAGAAGAGAGCTTAAAAATCAATATTATTTTGAATTAGACTAAGTCTCTAAACGTAAGATGGCAGTGACACAAATAATGTCTTCTCCGCCGGTGGAATTTAAACTCCGTATTTCTGACGTTTCTATACATTACAGTAATTTGATTGGATTGCCGAGCAATCATATACTTGATGCACAGGAACATGGCAAAATTGAACCGGAGAGCAATATACAAGCGCGGAATGACCTTTCGACGTTTGTAAAGCAATTAAAGTAGACACTACTCCTGACAAGAAGAGGTTAGAACAGTAATTCTCAAAAGTTTTAACTCCAGGACTCATCTCCAAAGATATTAAGCTTCACGCGATTCATAATTTAAATAAGTTCACTCCAAACACAGATGAAAGAGTAAATATTACATTTTTTTATTATTGATTTCGTACATCTCAATGATGGATAAATCATATTTGAAGAGAAAAATTATACGTTCAGGTAGCTCAGTTGGTAGAGCACTTGATCTAGAGAACCAAGGGTCCCGGGTTCAAGTCCCGGTCTGAGCGTATAATTTTTCTCTTCAAATATGATAAATATTATATGATTATATGTTAATGAAAAACTATTTTACTTAATTAAGCACATACTCAAATTTAATTAAACTATTTTAAACTCGCCAAATTAATGCGAAGAATGTGCCTGCCCTGTCTGCATAAGGAGGTGCACGTTGGTTTGAATTACAGTTAACTGGACACTTAAAGCAGAACTGTATCACATCTACTTCGATACTTGCTTTTCACATGAACGAAAGAAGAAACTTCCTTTGCGCACAGATATGAAATTACGAACGGCATGATCAGAGTGACTATATTCTAAAATTAAAAAACCGGGACACATTTCTCAGCGTATCGTTTGAACATTTTTATGTCATGCAACCAACGAACGTCAATTTACTTCCATACAATATCAAATATGTTTACACTAGAGATAGAAGTTCAGAGGTTAGGTTATGGCGTATTAGTTACAATTAGCTTATGTTATGCTAGTTAAGGTAAGTTAGAGTTATGGTAGCTAAATTTAAGATAGGATATGTTTGTTTAGTTTTCTATAAAAATGACAGTTTTTGACGAGTTTTTATTCTAGATGTTCAACGAGGAATTGCACAAAAATGCCCATTTTTATTTATCTCTCCACATGACATTTACTACACTTACAGAACTTGTATTACAGCATCCCAACTGTATTTTTCTGAACAACGGATATATTTAAGAAACTGTCCGTTTTTTGTACGATAGTCATAAAATTCTGAACATGTCTGACTGAAATGATTTTTAAGAATTAGTACAACCTTTAGAGTTTCTACAATAAGACGATTTTTTCCTAGGACCAGAACATATCAATAAGACTAAAGATGCGCTCAACAGATGCAGTTGTCCCAGGAACACACAACACAAACTCCATCGTTTCGGAAATATTATGAACATTAATGTGTAATTCTCTGCATTGGATTGAAATATTATTTTCCAACATTTTAAAACAGTAATGTTTCTTGTTGCCCAGAACTGAATGTTCTGGTGTGACATGTCTTGCATCAAACAACACACATTCTCATTTAAACACATCACAGATTTATAGTTAGAAAACACACGAAGTGAACCTTCAACATCTCTCCATTCAGGCACTTTTTTAAACAGCCCCAACACACTTTGTTGATAACATTATTATGGCGACACCATTTTGTTATATATCCAACACAACTGTCGATGAAAGATTCCATAGGGACAGATAACATTTCGTTGGAGATGATACCGCCTTCTTCTACTTCATAGATGATATTTTTAACACTTACTTACTCTTTCTCACTGGTACTATCGAACCCGTAAGTTCATGGCCGCGCGGACATAAGCTTTCCATATATCCCTATCCTGAGCTAATGCTTTCCAATCATTCCCTGTATAATCTACTTCCCTCAAATCATAGTTAATGTTGTTTTCCCACCTCATTCTTGGTCTGCCAACTGGGCGTTTTCCCTCTGACTTTCCTACAAGAAGCTTCCATGCACGTCTTTCATTCCCCATACGTGCAACATGTCCTGCCTACCGCAGTCTATGAGACTTAACTGTTATTATATCTGGCTTCCTATAAAGACCATGTAGTTCATTGTTATGTAGTATTCTCCATTCACCTGTCTTTTCATCTCTCTTTGGTCCAAAAATCTTCCTAAGAACTTTATTCTCAAATACTCGTAATCGTCTTTCCCCCCTTAAAGTAAGAGTCCGTGTTTCGCATACATATAATATAACTGGTAGAATAATAGTTTTATATATTTTCAGTTAAACTTTTTTGAAAGGAGTTGGGACTTCAAAAGTCTCTGTAATGCATAATATCACGCATTTCCAGAATTGAGCCTACGTTTAATTTCTTTATGGATCTCATTCCTATTTGTAATTATTGTTCCCAGGTATTTGAATTCAGCCACTTCCTCAAAATTTCCCTCATTTGTCATTCTGACACTCGAAGTGATAAATATATTTACCTTCCTGTAGATAAGTGTTTTACAAAGGTTTTCAATCAAACCCGAAACCTTAACCACAGAAAGCTCTTCTACAGATTTGTCTTATCGTTCTGTAATATACATGTAATTAATTGGCCACGACAAATACGTTTCATCTGAAAATAAGTCTCTACGAATACGTGGACACTTTTCTATTAACATGAAGCATGACTGTAAATCATCATACATGGCAATAACTCTCTGAACAACAGGATATATCTAGTTTTGCTGTGACGCAATAACGATCTGAACTCAAACTTTGTAAATTCACCGAATTATTTCAGAGATTCATCCTAACTGTGTTGATATCCAAGTACTTGTAGATTTTATAAATAATTTGCGTACCCGACAGACGTTGTCCTGCCCGAACATTCAATTCTCATGTCATGGGCGGACGATAAAAGTATGTTACTTTTTACCATAAAATTCAGCAATTAGGACATAATTAGATATAATTAAATAAGTTCGCAAGAAATCCTCTTACAGCCTTCTGTTGCGGCTCAAGAAGTGTGAATGATGACGTCACACAGTCATGAACATTAGAATTGTACCCTCC
Organism: Diploptera punctata; assembly: GCA_030220185.1. Lineage (NCBI taxonomy): Eukaryota > Metazoa > Arthropoda > Insecta > Blattodea > Blaberidae > Diploptera > Diploptera punctata. The sequence goes on along the minus strand of JASPKZ010007293.1, from coordinate 525,533 downwards.
CTTGCAGATAAGTTAAGAACCGTCATATGACAATTCTATTAGAGTGAAAAAAATATTAATTGACGAGAGTGTATCAAAACAGTCTTTTTTTCCGGCTACATTTCATTTCTGACCCACTGTGCACCGGTCCCACAGAGGCCGACATTCCATGAGAAAAATTTCTTCTCCCGCAAAGACTCGAACCAGAGTAAGTCCCGTAGTTCTGCGCCAAGACTTCTTGCCTTAACCACTCGGCTACGGCGCGGGACTCTTGGTATCAATGAAAAACAAAAATGGTTATTGTGAGTTATCCGTAAGATATAAGGGACTATTGGTATCAATGAAAGACAAAAATGTTTTTTGTCAGTTTTCCGTAAGAGAGAAACACATGCTGTCGCGGACTTTTTTGTAGAGCTATTTGAGATATTCAATTCTATGTACATTAATTTTGTGTATTGCTTATGGTTTAGGCAACGTAAACCATTTAAGCGTCCAAATAGCTACTTTTTCACGTTTTCCACTACAAAGGGCGATTTTTAAGGGTGTAGGAGTTGAGTATAGTCTATGTTCATCCCGGGAATCACCTGAACATTTTGCAAAAAACCCCATCACAATCGGATCAACAGTATGCCGCGCATAAAGTACAAACCAACAAATATACAAACAAACATTAATTTTTATATATAAGATAACTCAACATCAATCAGAAGACAATCTGCAGCTGTCTGAAGGCTATTATGTGGCACATGTGCACCACATCCAGCTCCTAATATATTATTTGAAATTTTGTTTTGCAATCATACAAATACTTTATGTTTTCCTTTCCGGTCTATTCCACCAAAATTAGTGCTCGTGTTGTCTAATGTGAAATACATTACCTTATTCAATAGATTGGAATCGCTCAATATTTTTATACATAGGCAACCGAGTCTCTACATATTCATTTGATATCATAGTTAGTTCAATTAATTTGGTGATTATACCTGCTCAAGGATGAATATGACGTAGAATGACTGGAACTATTTTCATTGCTTTGTGGTTAGAGGCGTCTATTAGCACTGATATATATTCACTTTTCAGAATTTAACTTGGCTGCAAACCTTTCCGAAGCATGTGAAGACAACACGTTTACAATAATTGCTTCGCATTTCGTTCTGGCGCACGAGATTTTCGGCCTCTCGAATTGTTTGCGAACAACAGATGATGTACAGTGTCCAGAGAGGAATCTGTGGTTATGAAAAACAGAGTGACAGGCATAGTGCCTTCCTGATCAGTTAACTGAAGTTCTGAATATCCAAAGAAGAATTCTTGAAAATCGTTGTCACTTTACTGCTCGAATTTGTAGCTGAGACTGCATCTTTATGCTTATTTTTACTAATATGGTCCTTGATGTCAGAGCGACCACCATGCGCAATTATTGTTACAGAGTGGCAAATTATACATTACAATTTATTATTGACACTAGTTTCTCTTATAAAATAAAAATCTGACTATAATTCATCGTTGAATATATATCTTCCTTAAGGCATGTTCACTTGTATTTTAATACACGCAGTCTAACACATACTTAACAGAAACGCAAGGAAAAAACCGCCAAAATAAGATAGATATCATACGAATGTATTACCGGCAGTTAGCAGTTATCAACTTTAATAATCAAATTTAAAAATCTCGAAAGCAACTAACGATTATTTCTGATTAAGTATCGACTCTAGAGTTCCATATAATAGAGTATCGTAATGTAAGGACAAAACTAAAAAATTCGCGAAAATGTATTTTTAGCTAAAGTTGCTATTCTTAAATACAGGGACATTTACACGTCCCGAAAAACGTTCTCGGGACACCGAGACAATTTGTGAAAACTGGGTCTGTTATGTTAAAATCGGGACGTCTGGTCACCCTGGGCATGAGCAATTTTATTTCCTTATTCGAAAGTTTAGGATATTCACACCTTAATGATATACAAAACCTTGTTATACCTGAACATACAAATTTAGTTTTAAGGACATAATCACAACTATTATCAGGCAACATTTCTCTAAGTTTTACCGGAAATTAAAAATTAGTCTCAAATTCATTTCAATTCACTGGAATTTTCTGGAAAATAACTTTCAATCTCATTATTCAGAGCAGATATGCGATACTGCAGAATTACAAAACTCAGAAATGTGGAAAAATTACTTTTACTTAGAAAATAATCCAATGTTTTAAAATGAAAAAAAAAATCTTAATTTTGATTAACCTTAAACACAGATTTACTTTTTCTTGAATGACGTCACTTTATAATATGCTTGGAACGCAGTGATGTCTGGGTCTCGAAGGGACAATTTAAGATAATATAGACTGAAAAATATGTCTGCCAAATAAGCCAATGTGGGCATTTCAATAAATGCCTAATAACATTCCTTCAACTATTCAAAGGTAGTAAAACTTCATGTCTGAACTCTGAAAGTCTCTTGATAGCCGCGCATTTCTGTATGAATGCATGATATGCTTATATTCACTACCAATTTCGTCTCAAAACACGGAAAATAGTCCCGCATTCAATATCTGAGCTTTTATGAAGTTTACAACTTTAATTTTCAATGTCGAAACACTCTTCATGTCACTTGGCATTTTCTTACTGGCCAGTGCTTCCTGTGTATTAAAGTCAGTGTACCCAAATCGGATCTCAGGCCACTTTAAGAACACACGCAAAAACATCATTGTGACGTCCAGACATCGCTTGACTCGCTCGACACCCGGTGGAAATTACTGCAACACATGTTTTTCTAATCCATAGAGTGCTTAATCAGATATGAATTTATAACTTCATAAATACATTATGCTGTTGAATGCGTGGATACGTTTTCAGAAAAACGAAAATCTTCCAAGATAGTATCCTGATATTCATACCTAATAAAACAAATGAGAAGAGACGAATTATCAAAATAAGTAGATTCATTTATTTTAATGAAAAAAACTGTCTTCTATTCTCATAATCAGTTCATTTTCTGCGTCACTAGCCATTTTATTGATAAGCATATGAACTGATTATTTAGACATGGGAATTCAATCTAAGCTCTTTGCATCTTTGTCACTGAGCATGGCTTCTTTAACATTATTCTTAAACATAGGACGCATAAGGCATACACCGATAGAACGAGATTTTACAGCTTTAGCATTACGAAAACTGATCAACCTATTTCAGATACAAAGTTTTTACACGCTTTATATTAGCTTGACCTGTATCTGTCCATCTAAGTAACGGAATCTTTCAACACGATTTTCACCCACTTCAAAACATTGGATCGACTTGAAACTTTGTATACTTATAAAGGACCAGTGACAATACAATAATTTCATAATGATTTTCTAAGATCCTGGCCAGGATCATCAAGATATCAAAAAAAGTGTGTGTATCTATGTAACGAAATCTTTCAACACGATTTTCACCCACTTATAAACATTGGATCGACTTGAAACTTTGTATACTTGTAAAGAACCAGTGACAATATAACAATTTCATAAATTGTTTCTAAAATCCAGGTCAGAATCATCAGAAAATCAAAAAAATAAAAACCGGTATAATAGGTTGCGGACTTATCCACTTTTTAGTCAATCGTTATAAGAGCTCACTTGGTAGAACGGTGGACCGTGGTGGTATATAATTTCAGTAATCCATAAGTCGCTGGTTCAAATCCGGCCCCGAGGATTTTTTTAGCTCATACTACAATAGTATCGAATTTAAAGATATTTACATTTATATCTTATTCTGTGAAATATTAAAAATTAAAAATAAATAATTGTTTGAAAAACTAAAAAAATATGCTTTATTAGAAAACCGAACTAACAAATGAAAATTGATTTTAATTTCCAACACGCTTGAGATAAAAGTAAAGTGGTCTACAAAAAAATCATCTCCAACACATCTAGAATAAAACTAGAGTTATCTACAAAAAAAATAATTTTACTCGTATATTAATTGATATAGAGCACCCCACGCTTTTGATGGTAAAATTATTTTTTTTAGATAACCTTGGTTTTATTCTAGATGTGTAGGAGATGATTTTTTTTGTTGTCCACTTTAATTTTATCCCTAGCGTGTTGGAAATTAAAATTATTTTTCATTTTTTAGGTCGGTTTCCTAATAAAGTGGGTTGTTTAGGTTGTTTCAACTTTTTTTCAGTTTAAACCGCATTAATACGCGAGAGAAATATTACTCACTTTAATTTTTAATATCTGAATATTTTTGTTCTAAATGCCATCGCAATTTATTTGGTTTCATGGAAGCATTTGAGAAAACTTCATAACATAACACATACTGAAGTGTTGGTGCGTCTTTATCGCCAAACGACGTAAATCCCAACCCGAGATAACTCGCGTAAAATTCAGAGATCGAAGAAGGGATATTTTATTCAGTATCACTCCCTAGATATTTAGCTTCTCTTGATTTTACCTTCCTTTTTATTGATCCAGTTTTAAGCCACACATTCATCATTAACTATGAAGACAGATATTCACGTAATCTTGAACGAAGGCTGTCAAATACTGAGTGTGAAGTAGCACTGCTAACTTGTCAGTAATTCTTTATTCTCCATTATTAAATTTACATTTCAAACTGACTAATACTCACTGTTGACACTTTAAATAAAAGTGCAAAGCGCCCAATGGACAAAAGAAAAATTACTCATACTAGTACAGGTTTGGCTTCTTCAGAATCAATGTTCGTTCAGTCATGAACGAACGAACAACAAGTCTGCATAGAATGCGGCTTTTTTATGGCGGCTACTATGCAGTTATATCGGCACTGTAAATTTTGTCGACATGGGTACGAAGGCCGAACCCGTGGCTTCTTTAGCCGTATTTGATGGGTCTATGTGTAGGGTGCGGTAAGAGGGGAGGGCGATTTGCAGGTACAGCTAGTAACTACCATCAGTTTATAAAACATAATAATTACTATACGTTGCGTTTCCTTATTTACTAGTCCTGTTTTACTGAACATTTATGTTGTGTAATAAGTTTTGAGTGTTCATTATAAATAGAATTTTATAACAATTTATTTAAATATTATTATTATTATTATTATTATTATTATTATTATTATTATTATTATTATTATTATTATTATTATTATTATTATGTGGCAAACGAAGAAGAAACTGATATAAATAAAGAATGGGAGGCTATAAGAGATACTATTAAATTGTCAGCATCAGAAAACATTGGTTGTTTAAAAAAAGAGGCAAAACAAGAAATGGTTTGATGAGGAATGTGCCGACATTGTAAAGAAAAGAAAGCTAGCAAAAATGAAAGGTTACACGAGCCAAATGAGGTAAATTTAGAGCAATTGGGTAGTGTTAGACGGGAAACCACCAAGTTACTAAAGAATAAAAAGAGGGAATATTTGAGAGAGAAGATTAATGATCTTGAAATGAATGCAAAAAATAGGAATATTAGATAATTATATCAGGGAATTAGTATAGAGAAGAAGGGGTTTCAGGCTAGAACAAACATAATTCGGAATGAAAATGGGGATATGATTGCAGATTCTAGGAGTATATTAAATAGATGGAAAAGTTACTTTAATCAGCTATTAAATGTACATACAGAACAAGACATTGAGGAGGATAAGTTACAGACAGCAGAAATGCTAGTCGCAGAGCCAAGTGCATTAGAGGTTGTAATGGCGATTGAAAAATTGAAAATGTATAAAGCATCAGGTTCAGATGAGATCCCAGCAGAACTGATAATATCAGGGGGAGAAAAATTGATAGACAAGATACGCTGGTTTCTTAGTATGGTTTGGGAAAAAGAAGCTCTTCCAGATGAATGGAAAGAATCAATTATCGTACCAATTTATAAGAAAGGAGATAAAACTGATTGCAACAACTACAGGGCCATCTCATTACTTTCAACTTCGTACAAAATTCTTAAAAATAATTTAGTAAGCAGACTTACTCCCTATATTGATGACATTCTTGGAGATCATCAATGTGCATTTAAAAGAAACAGGTCTACAACAGATCAGATTTTCAGTATAAGACAGATATTGAAAAGAAATGGGAATATAATAGTACTGTACATTAACTATATATAGACTTCAAAAACGCGTATGATTCAATTAAGAGGGAGAAGTCATATGGTATCCTGCTGGAGTTCGGAATTCCTAAAAAGTTAGTTAGACTTATACGAATGTGTCTAAATGGCACAAAGAGTAGGGTGCGTGTAGGCAAACAGTTTTACAGACACTTTTGAAATCCAGAATGGGTTGAAGCAAGGAGATGCACTATCACCTGTACTATTTACTTTTGTACTAGAGCATGCCATTAAATCTTTACAGAATGAGGAAGGCTTACAACTGAATGGTATTAATAAGCTGTTAACTTATGCTGATGATGTAGTACTACTGCCCGATAGCGAGGAGATACTAAAGGCCAACACGCACACACTATTGAGTAACACTAAGAAATTAGGACTGGAAGTAAATATCAGTAAAACTAAATATATTGTCGCACGTAGAAATTCAGCATATAATGGAAATGGACAGCTAATGACAAATGAGGGAAATTGTGAGGAAGTGGCTGAATTCAAATACCTAGGAACAATAATCACAAATAGGAATGAGATGCACAAAGAAATTAAACATAGGCTCAATTCTGAAAATGCATGCTATTATGCATTGCAGAGACTTTTGGTGTCTCAACTCCTTTCAAAAAACGTTAAACTGAAAATATATAAAACTATTATTCTACAAGTTATATTGTATGGGTGCGAAACATGGACTGTTACTTTAAGGGAGGAAGGGAGATTAAGAGTATTTGACAATAAAGTTTCTATGACAATTTTTGGACCAAAGAGAGATGAACAGACAGGTGAATGGAGAAGACTACATAACAATGAACTACTTGGTCTTTATAGGAAGCCAGATATAATAAGAACAATTAAGTCTCGTAGACTGCGATGGGCAGGACATATTGCGCGTATGGGAAATTAAAAATGTGCATGGAAGCTTCTTGTAGGAAAGCCAGAGGGAAAACGCCCAGTTGGTAGACCAAGAATGAGGTGGGAGAACAATATTAACTATGATTTGAGGGAAGTAGATTATACAAGGAATTATTGGAAAGCATTAGCTCTGGATAGGGATGTATGGAGAGCTTATGTCCGCGCGGCCATGAACCTACGATTTCGATAGTGCTAGTGAGTGAGTAAGTAAGTATTATTATTATTATTATTATTATTATGTCCACCGCTGTGGTCTCGAGGTAGCGTGCTGCCTTGTCACGCAGCGGGTCCGGGTTCGATCCCCGGACGGCGCAGTTGTTCCTCACGAATTCCATGTTCATTAATGTTGTGCATTTGTTATGGTTTAGGTAGCATAAGCCATTTAAGCGTCCAAAGATCTATTTTCTTCACGTTTTTCACTACAAAGGGCGATTATTAAGGGTGCATAAAGTACGAACAATCAAGCACACAAACATTTATTTTTATATTTTTATATATACATGTATATATGTATGTATATATATATACATGTATATATATATATATATATATATATATATATATATATATATATATATATATATGCGCCTTGTGCTTAACTTAATTCCTCTATAATCAATGGTAGCAGTAGAAATTTTATTGCAAGAATATGTACATAAGTCACTTGATATCTTGCATAAACATATCGAGTTTACAATAAACGCCCTATTCCAACTAAGCTACGGCAACGTACCAATTATCAAATTAATAGGAAATTTAATAGCATCTGTATCAACAAATAAAACAACTCAAATTATAAAAACGAATGCGGTAGCTCAAGAACCTTTATTATCCCCTGTTTTATTTATTGTATCAATTTATTTTGTTGTATGTGAATTTAATCAGAATGATAGCACTTGAAAATGTGGTTATGACATAACACTTATGTATCAAAATGTATCATTTCTTGCGTTTGCTGATAATCTAGAACTTTTGTGTAGAAATGAAGCTGATGGAAAGCTCCTCATAATTCATAACACTTACCAAACTATATATATAATTTGACTATACGTTAACATGAACAAGAAAGAAACTAAAAAAATACCACTTCAGAAGATAATGACATCCACGATGTAACATGAGATGGGATTATAAAGGATTTTGAATGATTTCAATGGAACAATTAAATTTTGTTCAGAAAATATTACAGACATATTAACTAACATGGCAATGTTTTTTAATGATGATCTTGAAGAAGATTTACGGGCTGTTAGCCGTGGTCGTGAGGCTTGTAGTTCCCCGACATTTCGCCAATCTGCATCTGGCATCCTCAACAACCCTTGAGGATGCCAGGTAGGACGTGGTCGTGAGGCTTGTAGTTCCCCGCCGTTTCGTCAGAGACTGCATCTGGCATCCTCGACAACCCTTGAGGATGCCAGATGCAGTCTCTGGCAAAACGTCGGGGAACTACAATCCTCACGACCACGGCCTACAGCTCGAAAATCTTCAAGATCATCATAGCAACTCCGGCCGTGAAAACTACGTCAATACAATGTTTTTCTTATTTCGTCCTTGCTAGTGCAGATCACAATGAACTATCATAAATCAGTATATTTGGTCGCAACTCCTACATCTCTCTCAGTTTGCGCACCTAAATATCTCACAGACAAATTTCTTAACTGTATTAATAAGCTTGTACGTAATTAAAAAAATATTTTAACGATATACATACTAGATCTATGCTTCAATGACTCCAATGAATTGCAATTTTGAAAACACGATAGGTAGCTATAATTTAGCATATAATTACCTCCGGAGACTGATGATCCACATGTCATGACAACAAGACATCTTAAAGATGAAACTGATCAGAGCATTTGTCATTTATCAGTATCACTCAGCCCTATTCTCCATGAGAACCATAGCCTGAATATAATAATAAAACCAACATAAAAATTCCTTTAATCACAGGACCGAATTACCAGCAAAAGGTAAATAATGGTATTCTATTCACACTAGAAGAAGTAGAATGTCAGAAAATATACTTCCCGTATTCAATAGACTGAAGCTAAGATGTAAATCGTTATTCCCAGAACTACTTCTAGCAGACGCCTTATCACTACCCATTTCAGAAGATATAGCTGTTCCTGTTGCTGCACTTGGAGGCTTATAAGCTTATAAATTATAACTATAGTAGTGCAAAACGAAACACAAGACAGCATGACAACTTAGGAAGGGCTATTTGACTCCCTGTGTACAAACGAAATTTACTTACAGCTTAGTGCCCATGTTGAAGTACAGACGATACATTACAAATGACACACTCAATATAGTTTTAAAAACTGGGGTTTTACAAACTGTATAATAAAAACATGTAATTACAAAGTTACTAAAAGAATAAACATTTCACTCTAAATAATTAATTATGAAGTACCCAACATTCCTTTATATTGATTTTCCTATCTCTCAATGCCAGCCTTCGTATAGCAGGACACTACATATATTAGTAAACAAGTTGACGCCACACCAGCGCCGTGATGACTTGTTTTTTTACGTACGTTTTCACTTTATAGTCATAACACAGTCCGTTCATCGATTGCTGATTGTATCCCCTTTAATTGGTGTCTGTGAAGACGTAAGGCGCCTCTGCATAAGATGTTGTGCATGGCCCGGAGGCGTGTGGATATAGTGGTTTTTAATGGGATATATATGTATCATCATATAACCGAACAACAATTAAATCAAGTTTGAGAGAAAAAAAAGTATATTTATAAGACATGTCAAAATTTGAGTGACAAATATTAACAAAAATTTGCAAATGACTATATTTCTTCATGATATTTAAAATTAATAACCGTAGAGAGATCTAATCAATTTAAATATCTTGGATATTATCTCTCTATCTGGGATGAAAAGGATATCCCTGAAAAAATTACTAGTTATAATAAAAGTTTGGGAATTATTAATCAAGTTATGAAACCATCCCTTGTACAAAAAAAAACACCAGATTACGTTCATATAACGCTTTGGCCAGACCAGTGTTGACATATGGTAGTGAAGCATGGGCACTAAAAAGACAACATGAAAGCAGAATAACGGCTTGTGAAATGAGATTCATGCGCAGAACAGTAGGTTACACCAAATCGGTAATGGAACACCGATATCTTAAAAGAATTGAAGACTACGCCAATTTTGGAAATATATTAAACAGTGCCAACTAAATTGGAAACACCATCTTGAAAGAATGAGTTCAAATCGGATCCCCAATGCTGTTTATAATTATATACCAAGAGGACGAAGATCTCTGGGCCGTCCTAGAAACGCTGGAGGGAAACTTTTCTATAGGATCGTAACAGGTTTTGGCCTAATACTTGGAAGGAAGAAGAAGAAGAATAACCGTACTAAATGCTATATCTCATGTATCCCTTAAATTCATTTAATATTTATAAGACAAAATAAAAATTGAATAATCTAAATGTGTGTGTGTCGATACTAGTAAAATCATGATAAAATTCCGTTGAGGTATTATGTCACAATAATACAATTTTTAAGTAAAATAAAACAATTGTCAGATTGCAGGTCCGTCTCCTCAACTCAAGATATTTTAATGCTCTGTAGGATTTTCGGGTCTAGTCGCATCATCAGCAAAAAGAAGTAGGTCTGTATTAGCTTCAACAACCTACTTCATTCTGCTGATGATGAGACTGGTCCCGAAAGGCCTACAGAGTATTAAAAAAATCCTAAGTTGAGAAAACGGACCAGCAAGATGCCTATTTTATATTTTTATTAAAAAATATTATTACTGTAAATGTGTGTCGAGGTATAAAGTACGCAGTAATAACTTAGAATTTTACATGATTTTGTTTCCTTTGCAGTCCGGGTCATTATATAACTAGCAGCATAAATAAATAAACAGTACTTTAAAACTAATGTTAATAATTAGAGACCAATGTCAACCACATTCATAATTTCCAAACTCGTGGGAAAGTCACTAGTACACGGAATACACACACATATAAGGATACGAGATTATACCTCGTTTCCAAGTCCAATTCAGACCGAGACTCAGTATAAAACATCAAGTCCTAAGAGAACTTACACAAATAGAACATGCATTCCATAACAGACATACCCCAGTCTTTGTCGCGCTAGAAATACAGAAAAGATGTCATAATGGAATTAAATACAAGTTTACACTACTTGACCTAGCAGAAACGAATTACTCCCTTGGTGTGAAGTTTTCTCACAGAGAGGACAGCTCAAATCAAACATGGTAACACTATCTAATACTCTAAAAATACATGCAGGCACGCCACAAAGCAGTACTATTAGCTCTCTTAATAAACCACTAGCCTAATACCCGGCGTGCGCTGCTACGCCTAAATAATTGAAAATTAATGTGATTTTATGTTTAGTTGAATAAGTGAAATGAAGAATAATAATAAATTTATATTTAGATACCCGGTGCTGATTATCCGGTGTTGCCCGTGAATCTACTTTTAACGATCTTGACATAAATGAGCTGAAATACGAAAATTAACGTGTTTTATGTTTAGTTAAATAAGTCAAAGGAAAAATCAACATCATAATAATTTTTAAATACCCCGTGTTGTTTATCCGGCGTTGTCCGGAATTCTACTCATCCCGATCCTCTTGGCATGAATGAACTGAAAGACAAAAATGAATGTACTTCTTCTGATTAGTTGAATAAGTAAAATGAAAAACAATTATAAATATATATGGTAATTATTTTAAGATTCCCCGTGCTGATTATCCTGTGTTGCCCGGGAATCTACTTATCTCTATCTTTTTGGCATAAATGAGTTAAAATACAAAAATCGTTATTTTGAGTTATCCGTAGAAGAATACCTGTCAATTGCTGCTATTCTTGCATAGGAATATACGTACATATCTCGATCTTCTTGGCATCAATGAAAGACAAAAATGGTTATTGTGAGTTATCCGTAAGAGATAAACATATGTTGTCGCGGACTTTTTGTAGGGCTTTTTTTAGATATTCTGTGTACATTGATTTTGTGTATTTAGTATGGTTTAGGCAGCGTAAGCCATTTAAGCGTCCAAAGAGGCACTTTATCACGTTTCAACTACAAAGGGCTATTAATAATGGTGTAGGAGTAGAGTATCACATATGTCTTGTAGCCTATGTTCATCCCGGGAATCTCCTGATCACTTTGCAAAAAAAATCATCACAATCGGATCAACGGTATGGTCGCGCATAAAGTACGTACGAACAAACAAACAAACAAACATAGAAACAAACAAACAATTTGTATATATAAGATGTACACTAGTGACACACCCCAGCCACAGGATCCCAGAACAGATATTGCATTATATGCAGATGATGTAACACATTTCTGCGCTTTTCAACAATTAACACATTCAGTAGTACTATTACAACCTGAATTAACACGATTTCAACACTGGGCCAATGCATGGCGCATATCCTTCAATACACAAGAAACCCAAGCTTGAGTCTTCAAAAAACAACGTATGCTCAGAAAAGCATCGCTATTGCACTCACCAGTCTTTATAAATAACACTATAGCCAGAAACAAACGTACTATAACAATCCTTGGATACACATTAGACTCTAAACTTAAATGGACCAGGGCAGTGGAAAGCTTAGACACTGTTCCAGAGATTCACAACCTTTCTTAGAGGGGTTGGAACACAATTACACACATATGATGTATTTCACGCGAAGCCTCACATCTCACATTTCCCTAATTTTCTCCAGAATAAGTTGTACACAAATAAATAATACCAATCAAATTGAAACGGTAGTACTTAGAAGACTTTATACAGAGTGAACGGTAATTACACCGATGAACTTCAGAGACTGATTCCTGACTGGAAATGAAGGAGAAAAGGTCATATAAACATGTGTCCGGAAATGAACGATGTGCTTGCAACGTCAACAAATCGTCCCGGCTTACAGTACATAGCATAATCGCATCCACGTTACAACAGATGTTCAACGTGGCCTCCATGGGATACAATGCACGCGTTTACACTTCGTATCATGGATTTCCTCACTCTTTAGCATCTTCCGGCCTCTCTCCGAATAGCGTCACAAGCGATGTGGACACACCGTTGTAGAGTTTGCATACGATGAACTGGTTCAGCATATACAAGACTTTTCAGATGTCCCCAGAGGAAAAACTCCAGGGGTTTAAGTCCGATGATATAGCAGGCCATGTAACATGGCCAAGAGAATAATGCCATTCGTCAGTGCTATCTACCGTGGCAACGAAGTATTTATGGATGCATATTCGTAGGATTCTTTTCCTCCATTTACAGTCAGGAATCAGTCCCTGCTGTTTGTCGGTGTAATTAAAACTCACCCTGTGGACCGTTCAGAGCTTACACTAATGCCAGACTCTACACAGTCATCAACATGGAACCACTCATGCAAAACATCTACAAAAATAGCAATAAATTATTTAATAACACTAGCACAACATAATATGTAACACACAAATTCACAAATGCACCTAAAACAAATGGCAACACAACTTTTGAAAAACTAACAACATAAACCTGTCCCTACAACCTCTAAAGTAAACAAATTTAGACGTCTTATCGCTTTTTTCATCCGATCCCTCCCTGAACGCACACACCTTACCAATAACACCTTCGTATTTCTCCTTTTCTGTGGCCTGACATTACACTATACAAATTTCTTTATCACAGCACAAACATTTCACAATATAAACATCACACATATTAAGTACTAAACCCGAAAAAGGTAATAAATAAGTCCTTAAAACGGGGTGACTAGGGTCACACTTTCTTCTCATATCCACACACTCAAAATTACAAAAACTCATGTAACTTACAAAAACTACACACACAGGAAAAAACTGATAAAATTATAAAGAGAGACTTCAGCTTTCCTCCCTTAAACGCCCAAAATAATAATAATCACAACTCAACCAAATATCCCTAAGCCATTTTTATTTCCTCGTCACCCAAACCTAACAAATAACCATACAACTTCGACGGGGATCAGAATAGAACGTGGCAGACCGGATAAGGACAATCAAACTTTAACCTCTCTTTTTGCGATCAAACGTGTGCTACTGAATAAAACGAACCACTAACTCTCAACTAAAATGAAAACACCGAAAAACAACGACCAATCCATCCCACCCAATTAAAATTCTAATCGTATTTGGACTAATAATCAAAACTATAGTAAAGGGCATTAAATAACTCCCTAATCTATCGAGTGCTTCCAAGAGCACTCAAATTACTATTCTGCCGAATTAAGCTTCACTCTATAACACCTTTTACACATTAGTACGTTTCACAACCCTTAATTTAATTTTGAACGTCGGTATCCACTTTTCGTATTAAGCTTTAAGATCTATTTCGTATCCTTGAAATCAGGTTGTAATATTTCCACTTCTTTTAATTTTGTTTCGTATACATAATGTATTAACACCTCTTCCGTATATTTTACACACACAATTATAATAACGTTACGGTCAGAACCTCCTTTCACCGAAGCAGTGCTATTGTTGTGAATTAAGTGGTATAGAAAACATTATTGAGGTTTCCTGAAATATTAAAGAAAATGGCGATACAACATCATTTAAATTAGGCGATTTTAAATTTATTTTAAAATCTCGAATTATTTATAAATTTCTCCTAATGTTTTCAATTCTTCTTCCAATTATACTTTTTTTCACGTAACCATACATACATATTTAGTAGACCCCTCTTTCAAAAACCCTTGTTTGGGACAGCTTTCATACTGATTTTGAAACAGTATTCAGGCACTCGAGATAGGCTGTACGTTGAGTCTGCTGTCAGAACCAACATATATTCGAGACATTACAGAAAGCCGTAAGGTTACTAAAGACGAAAAAGTCAGTTGTTTCACTTAGGGGAATAGCAATTCCTCATTTGACTGAAAATTACTGGTTCTAAGAAAAAAATGGATCTGTTTTGTATACAATAGAACTTTCACGATATTACCAATATTTGTAAACTAATAACATCGAATCAATTAAAAAACGAGCAACATATCTTTCTAGTTGTCTGGCATTAACAACTATAAAAAAATTAAAAAGACATATAGATATACTCAATATATTGAGGAGGCAAAATTCATGGCAAATTAGAGGAATTACTTGAACCAAATTATGTGTCTACCTATCACGAGACAACAGAACTGTCTCAATTGAAGTTACTTTTCATCTGTCAGAAATTACAAACTACTTTTTTTCATTTCGCACACGGTCTGTGGCATCACATAGATTCTTAAGTAATTTATATGGATGGCAGAAATAGTGTATTGTATGCTCAGTTCCCCTTAAGACTTGCATTACTCTTTGTTCCAGCTGACCATATTATGCGTGCAATTATGACCATCACATGCGAAAGAGGTGACGAACTTAAAATATTCTGCGACAATCCCAAAAATCACTATGTTTTGGGGAAACGTCAGAGAATTTCACAATGCAGACGGTAAAAAAATGAGTGTGTGTTTGTGTGTTATAATGCCACTCATAGCACTTTGATGTTTTCGATTTCCACGCAGGGCGGATAGATGATGTTACACAATCGCCATATTGGCACTGCTACGAGGATGTTTCGCTGCACATTTCATTAACTGCGCCACATACTTCAAACCACAGTACAATGACATTAAACAAATTAGCAGATAGACAGCGTGAACCCTTAAACACTTTGTTTAGAGAAAAGGTTAGCTGTGTCGACATTGTCCAATTGGAAAGTGTGACAATACGTCCGAAAAAAAAGTGTTACAAATATTTAAGGCAAAATGTCCTATCATCTTTCATAAAATAAAAATAAAAAACTATCATTTAATTGTCGGAAAATATAAATTTTATTCATCGAAGATGAAATATTTACAAAATAATGTACGTGTTTATAAATTAAATTAACTCATTTTGGATAAAACATATTTTTTTAAGAATAAGAATACATTTTATTTACAAATAAATGTTATATACGGTACTGACACCCGAATGAGCAAATGCTCGTGCTCGGATGCAGGTCAGTTACACGCATAATACAAATAGAATATATACTTTTAAAGTTAGGGACCTGAAATTAAATTCTTCCTACTTACGAAAACAAAAAAATTACGACGGCATTTTACTTATTTGTTTTCTTTTTAACCCATTTCAACCAATGTAATACTAGTATTCTGTCATAATATACGTATAATTATTGTATATCTTATGAATTTCTACTTACATATTATTTATAAATGTTTTACCAAATATCTAACGTAATTTAGAAATTTTCGCTCCTAATGCTCGAATAACTAAGGCATACATTTATATTTGTTATCATTTATATTTTATGTTTTGCCTGGATGTTGTGTCCTGCAGACACCCGCAGTTTAGATGCATGTCATGAGATCCCTACTGAGCGCTGTTTGAACACTGCAAGATGTAGGTTAGACACATTATACTGTATGTTCTATCTACATCAGACGGTTAATTACTGACCTCGTCTTTCAAGATACATTACATGACTGAATAATCCAATTATTTACGCTTAGTTTCTGTATCACATAATAGTAAAATCAACAATCAAAGGAAAAGTATCTATTTAATTTAATCACAATATTCAAGTAGTTTAAATAGTAAAAACTAGAAAAATAATTTCAACTTACGCACTGTCTCTATGGTAACAAAAACTCCAACTGAAATAGTATTCAAATTATTAAAGTTAAAATTCTGATTGTTTAAAATGTTGTTAGCAATAATTTATCACTGTTCTTTAGGGCAATTGTATTTAACATAATATTATGAAACATAAGCAAAAATTAGCCGGTCTTTAATAACCTTGATGTTACATTTTTGTTTCTAGACAAGCATCTGTTAACCATTTTACAATAATAAGGGAGAAAAAATTGCACCTCATCTGTGATTTGAATTCAAGATCTTCAACTAAAGTACAGTCTTTGAAAAAAAATGATGGCGCAACTCTTGATGATGGAAAGTTAAGAGTTTTGAAGAACCATTCACACTATTAAGTTGTTAAGTGTACCGTCTTCTACGAATTCAAATCTGGCGCCATAAAATCTCTCTTCTTGCATTTTTCGTATCGTCCGCTTCAGTGGAGTACTTGGTAAGATTCTCTCTTGCGACGACCCGGGCTCAGGTTCAATCCTGGTCAGAAAGATTTTTTTTTTAAATAACGTCGTTCATTTTAATAGGGCTTATACATTAACAGGTTGCGTTAATTTGTATTTACAACGCGGAAAAGTTTATACGCAATACCTGTGGCTTGGCTCGATATAGGAGTGTAAAAATAAATGAATAAATAAATAAATGGAAATAAATTATCTTCCCAACAAAACAAATAAAAACAAACAATTTAAAATAGACATTCTATATAACAACATGTGAACCTAATACCTTGTCACATGCCACCGGCGTCTATTACCGCCTGGCATCTTCGGGCGTACAGTCGACAAAGTGACGGCAATAATTGTCCTGAGGAAGACCATAATAGATTTCCACAACCTGATACTATAAATTTTGTGGGTTCCGAGGTGGGTTATTTCCATATTTTAAGATCCTCCATTATTTCAGATTAACCCACATATGCTCTATATTGTTCAAATCAGATCACTTGGGAGGCCAAAGTTCGACCTTGGACCTCCACGGGAACCATCACTAAACGCACATGGTGAGGTTATCCTGCTGAAACACTGAATTTCTTTCGGGACTACAAACTCTGACTAAATGAAGCAACACGTTTTCTAAAATATGCACGTTTTGCGACGCATTCAATCGGCGTGGATGTGCTCCAGTATGCCAATGCCAATGCCAGCGCGAGACATCCAGCCTTAGCATGATACGCTAAATCATCCCGAACTCTCACATCGTTGGATATAGCGCGTATCATATCCGGTGCCCACGCGACACGCGATTCACAATCGGAAGCGATGGATGTTCAGTCGGAGAAGATTACGCTTCCTCGATCGAAATAACTTCCAAACGGCTGCGAAGGTTGGGCGGTCAACGGTTTGTCCCTCTGTTAAGACCTATTTAGATGCAGCTCTCCGGCAATGACAATTTTCATCTCTCAAAAGGTTCATAACTGTCCGAGAAGTGCCAGCAAAGTTGACCGCAGCCATTATACAGTTCTCAGAGCGAAACACGTTCTATTTATGAACTCTGCGAACGACTTCTTTCTCTTCTTGTCGAAGGACGTGGACACTCTGTAGATTAGTGGCTTTGGATTTCCCAATAATTTTGAGATATATGAAATCACATCTGCGCTGTCCTCGTGCGACGTGGCCCTTCGTCCTGCCTCCGAAGCTGAATTAAGAGTGATAGTACACTGTCTCAGATCTCTTCTGTCTGCAATGATGTTAAAGAATGAATGCCTATATCCCTAGTAAACAGTGAGACAATTAAACATAAACTATTTAAAGGAAACGGTATTACAGTAGGAAATCAATAACGATTTTAACAACTTATTACTTCGTTTACAAAACATAAGGCATAACAAGATAGTTTATTTCCACAACTAAAGCAAAACGTGTCTGAATAATTTGAAGCCAAACTAAACTAACTAACTCACTGGCACTATCAAACCCGTAGGTTCATGGCCGCGCGGTCATAAGCTCTCCACATATCCCTATCCTCAGCCAATGTTTTCCAATCATCCCCTGTGTAATCTACTTCCCTCAAATCATAGTTAATGTTATTCTTCCACCTCATTCTCGGCCTACCAACTGGGCGTTTTCCCTCTGGTTTTCCTACAAGAATCTTCCATGCACGTCTTTCATCCCCATTCGTGCCACATCTCCTGCCCATCGCAGTTTATGAGACTTAACTGTTCTCATTATATCTGGCTTCCTATAAAGACCATGTTTTTCACTGTTATGCAGTCTTCTCCATTCACCTGTCTGTTCATTTTTAAAGCCAGCCAAGTTAATATCTAATTTCAATATATAAATAAGTCCTGGAGTATATAATCGCTTAATGCGGTCTGTTTTTAGCAAGAACGTTGTGGTGTAGTAGAGAGAAGGTATATTTCCATGCCTGAGGTCACGTGTTCGATTCCGCTGTCATGTTCTCTTTCTCTCTCTCTCTCTCCTCTCTCTCTCTCTCTCTCTCTCTATCTCTCTCCCTCTTCTCTCTTTCTCCCTCTCTCTCTCTCTCTCTCTCTCTCTCTATCTCCTTATCTCGTCTTTATTTCAATTAATTTTGTTAGTTTTCTTTATTTATTTTGATTTGTTTTATTTCCAGCATTTTCCGCACTACTTACTTATGCGAAATTATTTTCCCTTGCACGACACACAACGAATTAGAACGGATTTTAGTTTCTCAAAAAGTTGTACCAAGTAGCTGACATCTGATCCTGTGTAGTGACTTCGTTATGAGAATTACAAATTTTCTGTGCATCAATTCTTTCAAAGGTTGTACATGCGTTTCATTCTATTATTTTAAACACAACTCTTAATCGTGGATAACTTTATTTATCTTGGATCCCCAAGTCCTGAATTAAATTTTGTGAATCCAGTTTCATTACTTAGGGGATTCGAGCGTTAAAGTGAGAGGAATTAATTGTTGATGCGAGAAGTTGCTTTCAATAGATCAATAATGGAGCGCGAGTGTTAAAGCTTGAGAACGTGGATTAAAATCCCGCCTCAGGTGGCACATATGCTTTCTAGATGTTAATTTTAATGTTTAACAAGTTGCTCGATGGTATGTTTTGTTCAAGAATAGACACAAGTCAGATCATTAACATCCAATTCATAGCTGAAAAAGGTTTTCAAATTTTATTCAGAAACTTGGTGTTTATTTTGGTACTGTCAATCTACGACACGGGATAAACGAGTATACTTCCTTTCCGAAACAATAAGAACGAATCATTGTTGTCCGTCGTAATGTACAAGTCTTGCAATTAATTTTTCTTCCTCCCATGTTTATGCCTCCCGTATTCCTGAAGCAGCTCTTCATTAGGTCTTCCAGGTAGATATTGAAACGAGTAGGTGATAGAGGACATCCTTGCCGTACCCCTCTTCCGCCCTCTGAAATTTCGTCTTCATCTTTATTCGCTGTTTCATATAAATATTACTTCTGGGCCTCCTTTCCTTCCAGTTCATGCCAATGTTATTCAAGATCCCCATGAGTTTATTCCAATTCACTCTGTCAAAAACCTTTTCCAGATTTTGAACTGCAATGCTTCAAAACATTGCATGTATCCATAACTAGTTTTTTGAAGTGCGGGTTAAATTTTGTTTGAAAAAATGTCTTTCGTAGTTTCCATCGTATTATCCTTACTCAAAACCTTTTCTCGGAACATGGACCCGACACAATACATATAATTGAATATGCTCTAGGCACTTATTATATATCACATAATATGTTCCAGGTACCATTCTTACAACAGTATTTATGTGACTGTAATTAACTTCATATTTTAAATGAATATATGTAACAGAAGTATATAAAGGTTAATCCAAGTTCCAAAAAAAACAAGAAAGTATTTGATGAGTTACTGCTCTAAGAAAAGGAGTAAATCATTCAAAGTAAAACCAAAGTGCTGCAGTGTGTGAGAAACATGATATTTCGGGAGTTTAAATCGTGAATCTACGTATACTCCTCCATATCTAAAACATTACAACAATCACTTCAATTTAAGAAAAAAGTTGACTTACGTCACTTCTGCTCAGAATTCCTGATTTACATCTGTAAAGCTAAACTTGTTAAAAACATGCATTGTAAATCCCTGTCGAGATGAAACGTGTAACAAAAAAAATGCAATGCACTGTGTAATCAAACTAGTAATTAGATGTAAATTGTTAACCACTGTCTAGCTAAATTTATAACAAGACATGCATTGTAAACTCCAGTCCATCTAAACTGATAACAAGACGTGCTTTGTACAGATTCCGAGGCATTATTTGAAAATTCCTAAAAAGCTCATGTTTGTTATTGGCCTGTTTGGATTAGAGTGGTGCCAAGTTGTTGCTTATTATTTGAAATAGATTTATAGTAGCTTGAAATATCACAAATAAAGAGACTGAAGCACTAGTGTAGTGTGTGAAGTGGTGAAAGTAAGATTTCCACAACTTATTGCGTCGCATAAATAAGCCGTTGCTTATGGGAATGATGAAAGTCCAAGATGAGAATACGTTTTCCAGGTGCTCTGTGTTTACTGAAATGATTCACCATTTCCCAAAAACTTCCTGATTGCACGTTGTCACTGAATTCCTCTCTCATTCTCTTGTTTTTAATATTACAAAGAGTGAAATGTATGCACCTGTTGCTGAAGCAAAAGCCATGATCGTTACATTATCCCC
Source organism: Diploptera punctata (assembly GCA_030220185.1). Taxonomy (NCBI): domain Eukaryota; kingdom Metazoa; phylum Arthropoda; class Insecta; order Blattodea; family Blaberidae; genus Diploptera; species Diploptera punctata. The sequence goes on along the minus strand of JASPKZ010007293.1, from coordinate 504,259 downwards.
ATGTTCCTTATTGGTCAATGCAATAACGTCTCCAGAGACTTTTGGAGCAACCATACTGGGTGGTTCATTGTCCATTGCTAATCATGTTTCATTTTGATTATATATAACTTCTCACCACCCTTCAAGATTGCAAACAGTTATTAGTCTCTAGCAATAATTGTTACTTAGTAAAATATGTGAATAATTATATTTCATTTAATCAAAATAAATTATACAACAATAATTATTATTATATAGGATGAATAATAAAATCTAAAGTAATGAAAATAAACGCGTAGTGTAACATATCAAAATAACAATAAAATTACCGAGACTATTTAACTCATGCCACAAATGCTAGTCAATGACCAATCACGTTTCAATGAATTCTGTTTTCCAACCAATGTCAGTCGTGTTTCACCTCGCTCTGTATCGATTTCTCTTTATCAGCTCCTGCTTTTGTGATAAAGAAAGCTCCTCCTTTTTAATGTTCTGAACAGGACAGAACATTATTTTTCTCCAATAAATACATTGAATATAGCAAATAATGAACAGATTCCTTGATTTTACTGAGTTGTTTACTAAATAAATTTATGAATAACCCGTAATGTTGATTATGATATATAGTTTGATCTGTTTCATTATTTCTCCACTTGGGTGCACTCTTACAATATTGCGATCTTATTTGGCAATAAATAATATAATCTAGTTGCAGTGAATGAACATAACCTCACAATTCTGATTTGTTTTCAAACATCGCTGTTTACATTAAATACATAAACATTAAAAAAACTATAGTTAAACAATGATTTGTTAGTAAAGAGCTTAATTTTATTCGTTAAATAGTCCTAACAAATACCACTCTTGATTTCAAAATTCTCTAGATAATTCACTCCTCACTTCGTGAGTCATGGATTTATCGATAATTTGGAAATCACTCGTGGCTTTACTTATGATAATGAAAATGATGATAAAAATTATTATTTTTATAATTTAATTAGAATGAAAATGTAAATTAATAAGTATATAAAAACCTACATTTGGGAGGTCCACATTATTATAGTCATAAACGAACTTTAAAAACTTAACCCATAAAAAATAACAAACTGCAGTAGTATATCTGTCAGCAATTGTGAGAAAAAAGGAATTTGAGATAAATAGAATTTACCCAATAAACAAAACAACTCCAAATCACAAATTCATATCAGAGTTTGAATTCAAACAATATAACTTTATGAACGTTGAGCCTTCAAAACTAATAGCATTTCCAGAACAACTCCAATATCACCACAGCATGAAACTGCAACGCCTGAATTATCCAGTAAACAATACACAACTATCAGAAATTTGTTAGGTAAAATAGAAGGCTATAGGCGTACTATGTGATAGAACATAACATACAATATATGTTTGTACTTAGAAATTTAAATGTTATAATGTCTACTACATTTCCAAAACATTTTAATTAATTTTAAGACACGAAACGCAATTCATAAAATTTCGAATTAGACATGAATGTTACACTACCAGGTTAAACATGGTGTCAATAAAATTACTTTTTTTTCACGATACTACGTTTTGTCACACTTACAGCAATGGTGACCATGATTGAAAGTTCGACTTCCTATATTTCGGGATTGCCAACCTATATAATTGTGCTGTAATATTACATTTACACCCACGTGCGGGAAGTAAAACCACTGCCTTCTATGTACACTATGTACAATGTATATATAAATATATCCAAAAGGTAGTATTAATATAAATTATACGAAACATATCACTGCATTTTAAATGAACTGAACTTTATTTGAAACAATATAAAACAATAAATACATACTTGCGGTCATTGTATCAATAATAACACTGTGCAACACGAAATTTGTCCTTTTTATGAAAATGGGTGTATTAGGTAGACGTGTTAATGGTAAAAACGAATCTGTAATTAGATGTTGTCTATCACGTACCGTTTTTTTTTCAGGAAACCCAAACAAATATATTTACGAATGTTATTTTAGTCTAACATGTATTTCATATTAATTGAATCTCCCACTTTCCACATACTACGTCAATTTCGTGCTTTTATTTCTTAGAAGATAGGTCGACATCTGGTGATAAATTTTACCACTTAATGTAAGCCTCCCACCCTGTGCTGCCATCTGTATTTAGCCTTTTCAACCTAATGATATTCCTTATATTTTCAGCCGGTTGTTGATTTCCTGTTGGTGTTCAAGGAGTGGAGGCTTAAGTGTGTCATAATTGTGCTTGAGAAGCGTTTGAAGGCTAGTAATTATACTATAATGCCCCGTCCGTGTACAACTAATTCGACTTCTTTTTGCTCTGTATGTGGAGAACTCACCTTCAAGAGCCAACAGTGTAATGTTACACCTCTAGTTCGAAAGGCATGTGAACTGGATTTTGGATGTCGTTGTGGGAGTACAAAGACTAAGTCATGTCGACCTCAACATTATAATGCAAGTCATGCTCTAGAAATTTGAGAAATTGACTACAAGGTAAACGCCAATGAATTGAAATTTGCTGTACCTATGGTTTGGCGAGAATCTCGGGACCATATAACAGATTGTTATTTCTGTTTGGTAGATATAGAAGGATATACTTCAAAATTAAAGGGGCAGATCCAGTACCCTAATTTACCTTCAGCCATCCGACCAGTTCCTCACAATGAACATCTTCCTGTACCTAAACCTCCAGAACAGTACGCCGTTTCAGAAGAAGACAAACCAAATGTCTCAGGCTGTAGTAGTCCTACTCGAGATCCAGATTTTCAGCCATCTACATTGTTTTATTACACTACTTTCATGTTATGGGATGCAGTATGTCTTTGAAACTACATTTTCTGGACTGTCATCTGGACTTCTTTCCAAAAAGCCTTGGTGCTGTCAGCGATGAACATGGCGAGAGGTTTTACCAAGAAATATCAGCCTTTGAAAAACGATTCAGTGGAAGATGGAATACAAGTATGCTTGGTAAATATTGCTGGTCAATCATCAGAGATAGCCCAGAAGCTGTCCATAAGCGCAAACGATCAATAAAGACATTTTAGTTTGGTGTTCTTTACAATTGTTATGTTTGTCAATATAACTAACTTGTACAATTAAAAAGTGTTATTACAAAAAATTGATTGTGATAGAAAATGTTGTATTTCAAAATTGAATTCGGCACATCTCAATTAGTTAAAATTACGTAGTTTAATCTAAAGGACAGAAAAACGTGTTAAGTACAAGACAACTTTTTTGTTGTATTTATAGCAAATGTACATATGTACGAAGTGTTATTAAAGAAAATTGGTGGGTGATAGAAAATTTTGGATTTCAGAAATGAATTCAGCATGTCTCAATTAGTTAAAATCACATCGTTTCATCCAAAGGACAGAAAAAACGGTCAATTGTTTGTAATGAACGCGCATATTACCAACAGAAATATTTTTATTTTACTACTATTTATTATTTTGAAAACACCACTGCGCAAAAAATAACGTACAACGCACATTTGTGAAGTATTTTACAGTATCTCGGAAATTAAAAACCGAGCTGCGCGATTCTGTAAATACCACTTCCCAATCTTGCATCGTAATATACTATTTAAATGAAAGACAAAGTGAAATATTTCAAAGAAACCTAGTATTAAAATTTTGAAATTGTCTTTGAATAAAATAATTCAGAAATGTTTTTATTTCAGAATAGGAGTAGTCTTCAACATTACACTATATAGGATTCATTTTCAGAATAATCACTGACTTTCTTATAAGCAGTTTTCAAGTACCTCTTTATTTCTCTATTGTTGCCTAATGTGTTGCCCATCTTAGTAAACGAAAGTTAACTGTCTCTACCTTTTAGGTAATAATAATAATAATAATAATAATAATAATAATAATGCTTTATTTTAGCTAGCACAGTTAAGGCCATAAGGCCTTCTCTTTCACTCAAGCAGCGAATAGTAGAATTATACAAAAATTAGATACATATTACAATTTTAAGATAATATTAAAATACAGACTAAACAAAATACAATGATGATGTGATCTAATACTAGCTAATACTAACAAAACATAGAATATAATAAAATTTAAATTATATAAAATAAAGTAAGTAGCTTCCTAGACGATTATTAATGGAATGCTGTATATAGTTGTCATGCAGTTAATGTTTTCATTGTGTCGAACTTAAGATATCAGTTAATTTGAATTTAAATAATGATAGCGATTGACGGACCATGACATGACTGGGAAGTGCGTTCCATGCTCTAGTCATAGATATTGTGTAAGATTCAGAGTATAGACATGTCCTGTGCTGAGGTTTTAAAAGTAAAGAAGAGTCTTGTGATCTTGTTCCTAAATTGTGATGAGCCGATAAATTTTGAAAACGTGTTGTTAAATAACTTGGTAAATATGTGTGCAGAATTTGGAATAGTAAGGTATGTGAATGTAAAGTTCTTCTGTCTTTTAGGCGTAGCCATGATAAGGCCTGAAATGAAGCAGACACGTGGTCATAACGACGGATATTGAATATAAATCGAATGCACGCATTATGAGCACGCTGTAGTCTGTCAGATCAGTTGTCAGATTAGTCAGTAATATGTCGCAGTAGTCGAAGTGTGGCATTATGAGAGTCTGTACAAGTATTTGTTTTAATTTTGTATGGAAGGAAGTTTTTAAAACATTTTAGGGAGTGAAGAATTGAAGACACTTTCTTGCAGCAGGTATTATTCACCTGGATTTTCCAGTCTAGGTATAGATCCATGTGTAGGGCAAGAATAAAGTGGAATAATAATATTAAACATTATTTGAGGGGTGTAGATTCTACAGGGGATAATTGGAAAGCAATAGTTCGTGACACGGATATACGAAAATGTATGTCTATGCTTATATGAACCTACGTGTTATTCATATTTGTTAGAAAATATGTAGGAAGATATTGTAGTAGAAAGTGAGATAAGCCTAATTTAATATATAAAAGATTTGTGAAAGTGGAAAAAGAGTCTATTCCGTATATCTGGAGAAAAACATGTATGTTTGATTAGAAACCTCTGAAGTAACATAAAGTACATCAGGAGAATCAAATGGTGAAGGGAGAGATTATTCTTCAAATTAATCCGATATAGTGTAATGTTTAAGAATACTCTTATTCTGAAATTAATAATAATTCTGAATTATTTTATTCAAATGTATAATTTCAAAATTTCAATTGTAGATGTCATTGAAAAAAATTACTTTGCCCTTCATTAAAAAAATAATTTTATTGTTGGTTAACCTGGTAGTTAACATTCATGTATAATTCATAATTTTGTAAATTGTGTTTCGTGTCTTAAAATTAATTAAAACATTTTGGAAATGAGTAGGCATTACGAAATTTAGTGTTTGTAAGTTAAAAAATATATGTTATGTTCTATTACTTAATAGGCATATAGCCTTCCTTTTACACTTATAGGCCTAAGTCTGAAAAGCGATTAATTGCTTTTGATACTTAGTCGTCACAATGATCTTAATTGTATGTAATCTGATTTCTGTAAAAGTTCACCATTTAAATTCTATGATAAAACATTATTATTTTGAAATAAATGTGTGGGAAAACCAGGAAAAAGCATTGGTTGATTGGGTCAAGCAAGAGATGTGTATCAGATAAACGAATCAGATATGTAAACATCTGAGTCTATAGGGTGAGTTATACATTTTTACCTGTATGAAATACGTTTTTAAGCATGAATACAGTATGCATTCATTAACAATTTGGTGGGTACCTTCTTAAGTTTAGAGATCATACATCATCATCATCATCAATGGCAGGCATGGATTAAGCCAATTGGCCTGTTCCGCTTCAGGAATGAAATTGGTCCCTCCATCTCTTCTTAGGTCTTCCTGGGTCTCTGTGGGTCTGTAGTTCAAAAGCTGCAGAGGTAGTCTATTGTTTGGCATCCTCAGAAGGTGTTCATGCCAATTATTTTGATATTTTTGAATGATTTCAGTTATTGCTGGTGTGTTGAGAGCTTTGCGGATAAGAGATCATATATATAAGGTTTGTAATTTATACTACCACGTATTTCTGTAACTTTAGGATCGGTATTTTACTAACTTTAATATATATTAATGTGTAAGTATATATTAATATATAAATACCTGTATATAGGAGAAGAAATGGACAATATAAATTTCAACAATGGAGAAGAACTAAAACCTAGTACTGAATGCACTTATTTAGGAACAAAATTAGACCATTCAGGCGATAACACAGTGGAAATTAAAAATAGAATCGCACAAACAAAACAAAAAATAAATGCTTTAAACTCTGTTTGGTGGAGTAAAAATATTACAAAAAATATAAAATTACAAATATATCAAACCATATTTCAGAGCATTTTAAAATATGGTGCTGAAGTCTGGCAAATTCCTACCAGGGAAATGAAAATAATTTTAAGTACAGAAATGGATGTTTTAAGAAAATCAGCTGGAAAATCTAGAATGGATAGAATACGAAATAAAGAAATAAGGGAAATTATGGGTGTACAAGAGGAGCCGGACATCATAGACATTATAGAAAAGAAAAGATTACAGTGGTATGGTCATGTCAAAAGAATGACAGAGCAAAGATTACCAAAAATTGTTATGGAATGGATCCCAATGGAAAGGAGGAAGAGAGGGAAGACCGAAGAAAACTTGGATAGAAGGGGTACAAGCAGCTATGGATATCAGAGGAAGATCAATGGATGGACAGAGAGGAATGGCGTTTGGTTTCCGAAAGACGGCGGCAGCTGCCATGATACCGGATGATGATGATGATGATGTATAAGTAGAATAATCACATAGCGAGTTAGTGTGATAGTCTCTATATAATTAATAACTGTCATTATCAGACTATTTTCTTTTTATTTTGGTTGGCGTAAGTAACTGCAAATAAAAATCTACAACTGTTTTCGTAAATTAGATTGTTTTAATTTTAATTATAGCGCACAAATACAGATACACATTACACTATTTTAATTACAACATTGGCAAATAATGTTTTTTAATAAAATAACTTAATACAACAAATTAAAAACTAATCCTACTGCTACAGTTTCATCCCGCCAGTTCCAGAGAATTGACCCCATCATACAACTACAGAAAGAACAGCAACAACAATTGAAGTGTACATTTTAAAAAGAAATGCACGTATTATCATAATTGTATGAATAATTGTAATAACTTGAAATGTACATACATTATATTTAAATAAAGATAAGCCTGATGTCCAGTTTTGACCATCCCAATATAGAGTCATCCGAAAACCAAACTTGGCAAGTTCCCGCGTGATCGACTATTCCGATTGAGGTTTTAAGCGGTTTCCTTCAATCCAAGAGCAAACGCTGGAATAGAATCCCAAAGGATCCGCTTACGACTTCAACGTGCTAATTAACTTCAAATTTAATTTCAAAATTTGAACCGGGGCTAATGTATTTTACAAGAATCCGGAGTTCTACCTATAAAGGAGACCTAAACGGTTCGCTCACCACCAGCACTTAAGCGATGCCGCAGAGCTCTCCACCTCTGAAAAAGTTTAATTAGAATTCTTTAGAATATTCAATTTTGGTATATAAAGGTATTCAATTGAAAACATTATTGAAACACTGATTAATTTATTTTGTATATTGATAAAATATTAATTGAAAAGTTACAATAAACTTTTAGATTACATATTTGTTTTCAATTGCATATTTATTGATGCATTTTAATTAATGAACATGTTGGCTTACTACATTCAAAAATAATGAAATAATACTAATTGAGGCTCCCCTTTTTCAGTTAAATAACGTGGGAATGAGTTTACGTTAATAAACGTTTACGCATCCGCATCCGTTTCGATAATAACCTTGGTTAAAATACCGGTACAACAATGGAGATATCTTTGAATGAGGGTAGCTACAAAAATGTCTAACGAACCCAAATAATTACAATTGAGATGAACATTTCGATCTAAAAGGTTTGGAAAACTTTCTATGTTCTCAGCAATGTTCAGAATAGTTGGTCACATCGTCAGTGGATACTAAAAAAAGCGCTTGTGAAGAACATACCGTAATCGAGAGCTCCCAAAGATACAAGTGAATATTCAGCTCTTATGAAAATATGATTAAGGTTTCATACTGAGCCGAACACATCTGTAGATATTCACCCAAACTCTGTCGTAGAATAATATTTAGCTCGATACCTTCGAGTGTAAGCAACTTAAGGGCTGAAATGAGACAACCCCGACAGTTCTGGGTGAGGTTTTTATCGGGGTTTTTCCTCACCTGTAAGACAAATGTCAGGAAAACTTTAAGGCCCAAACGGTCCCCGAAATCATATGGCCATCGCAATCATCATCATTCATATTCATCTTAGATTAAGCTTAGAATTAGGGACTCTCCTGGCGCACCACTATCATCATCACCCATCATATCATCGCGGCAACGTAATCCCGCCTTCCAGGCGCCCCAACCTCAGAAGTGGGTTACAAGTACGCAATGCCGAGAGAGAGCACCAGGAATGCCGAGAGAGAGCACCAGGAATGTCGAAAGACAACCTGGAGTATTTGAAAAAAAAACATTTAATAATTTTTTAGTGCAACAGAACTAACTTTTTTTTTGTAATTTTTGAAGTAGTATTCTTTTGGCACTTCTTGCTGTACCATATCGGTCGTACATTGTTCAATCAATATGCTTGTTTAAGAAGTTAATTTCAAGATATATCTCTCATTATGAATTTAAATTTCTGAAGAAGAACAATATTTCTGCTGGCAACACTGACAATGATAAATTAAACCTCGCGATGGATTTGGTGTGACTATTTAGCGAATAATGTAACATCAGAATCTAGAAATAATTATAATGCTTAATATTTACTAAATGTGAGGTTACGTATTGCAATCTTACTTCCGGGAGATTTTTAAGCAAGTTGTATAGTTATAAATGGCATATATTTACTGTTATATATCTTTTGGCTTGGAAAAACTTAATAACATATGATTGTATGAGAAATAACTAATAACAATAATGCAGATTCATTATATAACATTTTAACATTTAATACATTTTTAGAGCAACTGAACTAACATGTTTTTAAAGTTTTTTTTCCTTTTGACATTTCTTGCTGTACAATATCTATCGTATATTGTTCAATCGATATTCTTGTCAAATAAGTTAATTTGCGAATATATCTCTTATTACGAACACGAAGAGGCAAGATTATTATAAGCAATGACATGAGTGATTTCCAAATTATCGATAAATTCACGACTCACGAAGTGAGGAGTGAATTTATCTAGAGAATTTGAAACTCAAGAGTGGCATTTCTTAGGACTATTTAACGAATAAAATTAAGCTGTTTCCTCACAAATCATTATTTAGCTATAGTTATTTTAAAATATTTATATATTTAACGTAAACGGTGATGTTTGAAAACAAATGAGAAACGATTGGTACGCTTCATTTGCTTCTTTGTTCATCACTGCAACCAGATCATAATATTATTTATTGCCAAAGGATCGCAATGTTGTAAGAATGCACCCTAGTGAAGACATTTATAACCAATGGTATAGGTATTAATTAATTTCTGATGTCCTATGATGTAAATATGTCAATTATATTTTTCTGCGTCATTTCCTGGAAAATAATTCGTTTCAGAAAGTGCAAAGAGTGGTTTTTTTAATGGCATAATCAATTGTTACAAATATTTTTATATTATCTATCGCATGCGCTTTCTGCTGACATTCATGCACTATATATACATTCTGGTAGTCGTATTTCTTTGAGAGTCAGTCACTGCAAAATAATGCTATGACCTATTCAGAATGTTAAGAAGGAGGTGCCTCTTTATTATGATAAACTTTAGTTGGTAAATTATATGCGAAACCCGACTGTGATTGGTTGTAAATCAAGAATCATTTAAACGTGATTGGTTATTGACTCCCATTTGGGGCATGAGTTAAATAGTCAACAGAAAGAGGCACGATTATCAACAGGAAGAGGTTAAATTATCGGTCTATGAGTTAAACAGTCTCACTAATCTAACATCATGCGATTTATATTCCCAAAACAAGTGTTTGTGCCTTTATTCACCGCTATAGTCTCGAGGTAGCGTGCTGCCTTGTACGCAGCGGGCCCGGGTTCGATCCCCGGTCGAGGCAGTTTTTCTGAGTGAGGTTTTTACCTGGTTTTTCCTCACCTGTAAGACAAATGTCAGGAAACCTTTAAGGCCCAAACGGTCCCCGAAATCATATGGCCCTCATCATCATCCTTATCATCATCATCATCCTTCACCGGTGTGCAAAGCAACGGGAAGTAATCACACCTGTAATTCCCTAGTAAAGCTGCAAGCATAGCATGAAAATGCTATGATTGCAGTGAAGGATCTGCCCTCGGGCAGAATTACTATGGATGGATAGTTGAATTTGGTATTAAGTTGTTGAGTTCACTGCTAGTTCGAATTCTCCAGATGCCATCTGTTCTTTAATTGGACCAAATATTCGTCTCAGAATTTTTCTTTCGAAGTCTTTGAATTAATATTTTTTCAGGACCATTTTTTTCGCTTGCGTATGTTAGCACTGGTGTTATTATTGTGTGATAAAATCTGAATTTCGCTTCTCTTGTTGCAAATTTACTTTTAAAAAAGCTTTATATTTGCGAAATGAGTTTTATTGTCTAAAGCGATTCTATACTTCTACAAAGTAAGAATTAATTAAACCGTGTTTGATTAACTTAAGAGAAAAATATGTCGGACAATTTTATCGCTCACTCAATTTCATTTCATTATAAGTGTTTTGATGATAACCCATTCGCCTCAAAAGACGAGATAGACTCGCTTAACTCTGCTGTTATATATTTTGCAATTTTTGTACATCTCAGGGCACGGTAATTATTTGTTAACATTTAAGAATAGTAGAGCAATGTATTTTGGTTTTTGCCCAAATTGTGATCACAAGTACCGTTACCGTTTGTTTGTTTTGAATGTCTGAAAATAGACAATATACTTTACGGTAACTTAAATCCGGTTTCTGGGGAAATACGTTGAGGATTTAAACCTGAAGCGAATGGATTAATATATCGCCTTTTAATAATCTTACATACTGAACATTGTCGTTATCGGTTGGACAGTTCGGCTATATCTTTGGAGCTTGTAAGTGTTTTCAAGTGTCCCCTGAGTAAGCTACTAACGTTTTGCAGGGTTAGTCCTTTGGAGGGGCTGCCTCCTTAAAGCCTTTTGACTTGCTTCCTTGTATTTTATCCCCACAAGGAGGTTTGCCTCTTCCGCCTTCTGCCGTTGAGAACTTCACTCTTGTTTCCCCGAGCTGGGTCTCTTATTTCATCCCCAGAGATTGGTTTGCCACTTCCGCCATTTTTCGCCGTTCCGATATTTCTATCTCCGCCTTGTCTGCCGTTGTGGTCTTCCGTGTTTGCAGCTTCCAGTGTGGTCGTTGCTCCCACGTTGCGGATTATTCTTAATTCCCTCTCATCTTATCTAACTGCAAGCCAAGGCTTCCCGGTAATGATCATCTGGGTAATTGGTACTAAGCCTCCCTACCACGACAAGGTGATAATCCACAGGGAGAATAGAATACCAAGAGCAGCATAGAGCTATTCACCACGAGGAAGAAGAAGTTTGGGAGGACCAAAGAAAAGATGGAAAGAGCAGCAATTTGGAGCCGGAACAGGCTAGTAAATAAGCCTAAACCGTGAAGAAGAAGAAGAAGAAGACATACTGAACGTGTGTCAAGGAAGTGTGTAGTCTAAATATGGAGAGAAAAATAAATCTAAGTTTTATTTTTCATTGATCACTCATACGTTATTTTCTTCTAAGCATACGGATGAAAGCAGACTCATAAAATTACTAAAGCGTATTTTTCGAGAAGTAAAATTAATTAATGTGAAAATGCTGCCAGATTAATATAATACTTCCATGTTCCTTGTTTAACATTTCAGTCTGCGTATATGAAATGTGTATGGCTTTATTTGCAAAGTTTTTATATCCGGATGTTAAGAATTTTATTACACGAGAAATTAACATAAAAGCAAGCACACGTGAGTTAAATGAGAAGAAAGTAAGCGTAATTGTACTTTACAATGAGCAGGGTGTGCCGCAGTATTGAACCAAATAAGTCTACGCATGAAGGAAGCCAATTTCATAACAAGGACAACTTGAAATTAAATTGAAGCAGAAATAAAATCAAGTGACTTCCAGTGAAGGAAGCTGAGGTGAGATTGAGGAACAAGTGTACAATTCATTTTACTGCAGAAGCTGAAATGAAAAACTTGTTGCTTAGGTACTCCCAGTTCCTGTATTCTCGCTATGCAATATGAACTTCTTTACAAAACTTCATCTTGCTCTAATAGAGTAATATAACTCCAAAACTTTTATAGGCATGAGACAAGGCAGCACAATTTTCTTTTCGCTACTTTTAATGCACCATACCTTTTTAGAAGTTACACAGTTGGAGCAAAATTAAAATTTACGGCACCTCCATAGCAGAAGCTGAGATCAACCGAGTCCATTCTACCGGGGGAATCTCATAAGCTCGTTTCGTTAACTTTGTGTGATGCTATCCGCGGGGAAGTAAATTAATTAAGTGTGATGATCACAGTACTCTCCAGTCCCTCTATGCTCCTGCTAAAGTAACAGTTTACCATATATTCTTTCCTTTGACGGCGTATATCTTAAGAGATTTTTAAGTTATTATATTATATGTATTATTATTATTATTATTATTATTATTATTATTATTATATTTTATTATTATTATTATTATTATTAAGAACAGTTAAGTCCCGTAGACTGCGATGGGCAGGACATGTTGCGCGTATGGGGAATGAAAGACGTGCATGGAAACTTCTTGTAGGAAAGCCAGAAGGAAAACGTCCAGTTGGTAGACCAAGAATGAGGTGGGAGAACAACATTAACTATGATTTGAGGGAAGTAGATTATACAGGGAATGATTGGAAAGCATTAGCTCAGGATAGGGATATATGGAGAGCTTATGTCCGTGCGGCCATGAACCTATGGGTTCGATAGTGCCAGTGAGTAAGTAAGTAAGTAAGTAAGTATTATTATTATTATTATTATTATTATTATTATTATTATTATGTACCTGCAATATTGTATGGCTCAGAAATATAGACTCTGAATAAACAGCCAATTTAAAGAACTGAAATAGCAGAAATGAAATATTTATTTACGATTTGTGGCAGGATACACTTTCATGGATAAAAAACGAAGTGAAGATATCCGTAAAGAATAACTAATATTCAGTTTGACAGATAAAATAGAATAGTATATGATAAAATTATATGAACATGCCTGCAGATTGTATACCAACAGATTGTCTAGGAAAAGTCTAAACTATCAACCAAGAGGAGGAAAAAGAGATCGGGAACGCCCACGAAGGAGATGGACACAGCAGCTATAACACTTGGAGCCGGAACGAACTAAAAGGGTACAATCCTTGCACGAAGAAGGTTTTTGCTGTTATAATTATTACTAGGGCTTGGACATGAAGTCAGATTAAGTGCAGTCTTACTATACGTAATATTGCTTGATGAGAGAGTGATAGGGGGTGTAGTAGCACCAGTCTGTCTAGTATGGCATTTGTGCTGTGCTCTACTGTTTATACGAGATGTAGGCGGGTAATGAAATAAGTAACTAATTATGGATTACAAGTATATTTTGTTGCGTAAAATATTGTTTTACCTTTTTAAATTAAACGGTACAGTACAACAAAGTTAAAGAAATTTATAATTTCCGTACATACATTTTCTTTGTGCGTCTGTAAATACAATGCTGCATACAGTATTACAAAAAATAACGAGTTCATAATTTCTACACAATTATTTTCTTCGTACAGTTTTAAATACAGAGGTAACACAAAAAGAGTATGTACACTGTACATAATACAGTAGAACTTGTTCAAAGCGGAACCACATGAGACCATTTTTTTTTTTCCATATTGGACAACATTCCGCATTACAAAAAACTAAAACGTTAATAATCTTCGATTATAGAGTACCGTATATGTCTTTTTAAGTATTTTGGATTAATTGTAGTTCCGCTGCCTTTGAAAAGTGAAGTAGAGTATGTAAAGTGACTTCCACGGTAACGCGCGAAAAAATGTTCTCTTTCCTCAGCGTTAAAAACGTCTCTTAGGCGCGTATCCTGAAATTAAAGTATGATAAAAATTCTTCTCTCCCACTATTACACAATTTACAAAATATTTTATCTTCTTTTAGGCAAAAATACTCACGGCCGTACTCACGTACAAGTGAATTCATCTTCTGTGTGTTTGTTTTCGGCATGTTGTAATCATTCATCAGATCATGGTGATCGGTATTATGGCTTGACTGCATACTTATACTTGTAGCAGCACAGCAAAGACGCCACTGATTGTGGCACTGCGCACGAGACAGGACTAACTACCTGTGTCAACTAATTGGAAAACGACACGGCAATGAAAAGGCAATGAAGTCCCAGCAGTAATTATTACCATTACAATTATTATTATCACTGCCACCACTATTACTATTATCACCATCATTATCATTATCATTCTAATTATCATTATCATTCTAATTATCATTATCATTATCATCATTATCATTATCATCATTATCATTATCATCATCATCATTATTTTCATAATCATTATTATTATTAATATTATTATTATTATTATTATTATTATTATTATTATTATTATTATTATTATTGATCGGCCGAGGTGGACTAGTGGTTATGCTCCTTGCCTCTGGTCCCGAGGATCGCGGGTTCAAACCCGGCCGGGGTCGATGGGTTTTTTAGGACGGAAAAATCCAAGGAGCAAGTCCTCCCTGAGGGGCTTTAAGCCGTGGGTCCCGAGTCTGAAGATTTTCGGGCTCGTAAAAAATCCTTAAGCCTAAATGAAAAGGCCTCTAAGCAAAATTTACCGAATTTTCCCGTTCTAGTACTACCTTGGTTTGTCAGTATGAGGCGGAACGCTGACCACGGACCACTCAAAATGACATCTATACGAAAACAAGTGTAACAAAATTAGTATGGCTCAAATTCTTCCCTATAGGGGGAGAGCGCCTAAATCCCTGTAAAGGGAAAACATGGGCTTACAATAATTTATTATTACTATTGTTATCATAATTATTATTATTATTAATATTATTGTTATTATTATTATTATTATTATTATTAATAGAATTTCCAAAGCCATTCATAAAATATCTTACATATCTTACCGTATTCTAATTTTAGTATGAAGCAGCAATAAAAGAGGTATGATAGCAATAGCATTGATGTTAGTAGTAGTGTTTAGTGATATTTTTGGGTGCCTGTACATCAAAGGACATTTTAGTGTCCTTTAAATGTTAGTAAAGTAAAGTAAATTATAAAATTAAAATATTATAGTATAAACCAAAAGTGGTTAAAACCTGTACAAAGTAATAAAGTTACTCATTATTTCTTCAGTAGAACATTTAAAAACTGTAATTATTTTCTTACCATGAGGACACCTGAGTAATTAGTTTGAGCTGATATCCGCGTGGCAGATATTTTAATGAAGTAAGGTGAAACGAAACATGTTTTACCATATATTGAGTGTAGTAAAGTTCACATACGGACAGGGACTGTCATCTTCTTACCCCAGCGGTGATAGTGTTACTGTTAGTAATAAATAAACATGAAAAAGGTAAAGTGATCCTACATCAGGCCTCAAGGGTTCTTGGAGCAGTAAAAGGTTAAGGCTTCAACTTTTCCAGACAATCGGCCTTTGATGTCAGTTGGTTTTCGGTCCAGTTGCCGTCCTCCTTTACCCCAGAACAAGTTTCTAGTACTAATTCCCGTTAGAGGCTTAGCATTAGTAATAAAAGCAATAGCAGTTAGTAGTAATTACAATAATAAAATTGTTTACAGGGGTGTATAAATATCAGCATTCGTGCTAGAGTTACATCAAGTTGGAATTAAGTTGCGAAATCTCCCGTGCCTGCCAGGATAAATGTAAATTAATGTAATTATTTAGGACTAATTTAATTGTATTTACATAATCCACAATTCAGTAATTTCGTAATAATATCCAATTGCATTTTATGTCGAATATGACGCTCTCTCTATATTCAATAAACAAATTAATACGTGGTTAGAAATACTCCGTATGTCACATATGCTTGTGTTACTCAAATTAAAAATATAATTTACAAAAAAATATGTTTACAAATTATATGAAATATTTCAATAACTTTAAATATATTCCACCGCTGTGGTCTCAAGGTAGCTTGCTGCCTTGTCACGCAGGGGGCTCGAGTTCGATTCCCGGTCGAGACAGGCTGCTGGGTGAGATTTTTTCGGGGTTTACCTCATCTGTGAGACAAATTTCAGGATGCGTAGGGCCCAAAAGTCCCCGAAAATCATCCGGCCATCATCATCATCGTCATCCTAATCCTTCACCGGTGTGGAAAGCAACGGGAAGTTACCACACCTATAAATCCCTAATAATGCTGCAAAGCAAAGCATGAAAATGCTATAATTGCAGTGAAAGACCTGCCCTCGGGCAGAATTACTATGGATATATAAGTAATGATTGAGTACATATAAGTTTTGTAAAATTATATTCAAATATTTAAAAAATAATTAGTGAAGCTTACATCATCTTCCTAGAAACAGAATCTCGGAAGTGCAATATCATTATCATCATCATCATCGTTATCCTCCTCGGATTAGGTCATTGCCTGTTCCGATCTCAAATCTGTTCAGCCACCGCTTTCTTCGTCTTCCCACCGCTCTTCGTCCTACAGCATTATATATCAGTGCTATCTTTGGTATCTTATCCTCTGTCATTCTTTGCAGATGTTCTATCCAATTGTTCCTGTGTTCTTCTATTTGTTGAGGAAGTGGTTGTACTTTTAGTTCCTCTCTAATATTCTCATATCTAACATGTTTTTCTCTTGTACAACCTTTCACAGCCCGTAGGAATCGCATTTCCGCTGCCTGAGTTTTACTTTTTTCTTTTTCCTTCAGGAACCAGTCCTCACTTCCATACATCGCCACTGGTATTGCCATCGGTGAGTAAAATCTTAGCTGCGTATCCTTTCTTACTTTGTTTCTCAGTGTTCATCTGACGGTTCCAGAAATATGATGAAATGTCTGTATTTTATTATTTACCCACCACGTAAAACGATCATCCTCATTAGTCTCACACGCGTAAGCCGGATGGAATTATAGGACGACGACTTGGATTACGGAAGTGCAATATAAACTGTATTTTGAACGTTTATGAATTATAAATACTAACTAATTAACCTAATTTATCCAAATTATAAGTTCGATAAAGTATTTATTAAGACCATTACCAGCCCCGATACTCAACAAAGTGAATTCGCTTCACACATCCAATAAGCAGTTTTCTAATATCCATCCGAATTTTATCTTCCCGTCCTTTTAATTCTACAAATATTGATTCTAAAATATCAACATATGATTTTCCGTGCCCTAAATGTGTGTTTTCCAATGCAGACATTGTTAATTCCGTGTTTCGGGTTTCAAACTACGAATAAATGGTATTAATCAAGTATTTTCAATTTACGTTACACTTCGGCATACAATGTTAAAATGATGTGCACTTATAGTACATAGGATGGGGAATGTACTTTTGTTTAACAAAAATGTGTTGGGCGGGATGATGTAGAATAGAAGAAAAAAGATGAAACGCGGAGTCGGCATGTAACTTATTCTTGTCGAAAAATGCCAAGGATTATCATTCCCATGAACACATTTGCTATCGTACGATTAAAGATTGTGACCACCACATCTTCTAGTCCAGGGATTTCAGTTTTACAATACGGTATTACAATTATTTGGAAACGTTCATATCATATAACTCTGACCGGCCACTCAGGAGACAGCTGGAGCGGCGGGCGTTTATTGTTAAAATAAGTTTTCAGTTGGAGACTGGCTGCCATAATTATTTGCATTACTTGCTCTGTTTTTATTATTTACTGTTCTAACCTGAAATACTGCTGTATAAAAAAAATAGAGGATTACACATTTATTTAATTATTCCACCTTCATGCACAATGTAATCATCATCGTGACACACCATTCATGGATATAAGCCAATGTTGACCTGTTACAGTCTCAACTAGATAGGATCTCAAGAGGCCCCTACACAATCAATATTCATGTAAATATATTGCACAATAAAGAAACTATTTTGAAGTTTTACAAAATATTGGCAGTTCTATCTCTTATCTATGGATGTGAAACTTGGACATTAACAAAGACAGATAGTAAACAAATAGAGGCTGCTGAAATGAAGATGTTGAGAGCAATAGCAGGATACCAACGGACCAAAAAAAGAAAAACGAAGATATAAGAACAGAACTTAATATATTTAATCTCTGCGAAAGAATAAAATATTATCAAAATGCTTATCTTCAGCACGTATTACGAATGAATGAACAGCGCATACCAAGAAGAATGAATAATTATAAACCAAAAGGGAGAAGAATGTTGGGAAGACCATTGAAGAGATGGAAGGACCAATTCGACCTATAATGAGATCGGAACAGGCCATTGGGCTTAATCCTTGTTGTTGATGATGATGATTATATATTGCACAATAGTATTACTTGTCCAATACACACGGTGCAATATTATTTTGCACCGTGTGGATTAGCCAATTGTACAAAATAGTGTGCAATAATATTGAGCGTGTGTAGATCACATTCAAAGATTGCGCAATGTATTGAGTCAATCAAAACCTGTTCATTTTTATTGTGTTATATAGTAAATATTGAGTTGTCTGTTTACAATATTGCGCAATACTAGTTCAGTTCTGTGTTCTGTCTTCTTATTATTCCACATGTTGACTGCACAAAGTATCACCCACGAACTAATTTATAGAGCAATAATATTGCACCGTGTGGATTGGCCAAGTAATACTATTGTACAAAATACAGTGCAATATATTGACGTAAATATTGATAGTGTAGGGGCCGCTTAAAAGTAGTTTTTGAGGACGACACAATATAATAATTTCTTAAATACACAATATTCTTACAATTTCAACAACATTGCCTACTGTGTGCAGTGTTAATTTTAAGTTGCCTGCATTAGCAAGATACAACTGTTAGAAAAATGGTTGTATTTAAAAATATTATAATCCATCCACAGTAATACTGCCCCGGGGCAGGACTTTCACTTCAGTCATAGCATTTTCATGTTATGCTTTGCAGCTTTACTAGCGAATTATCGGCGTGGTAGCTTCCCGTTGCTTTCCACACCGGTGAAGGATGATGATAATGATAAGGCTGATGATCATGGCCAGATGATTTTCGGGGACCGTTGGGCCCTAAGCTTCCTGACATATGTCTTACAGGTGAGGAAGAACCCCGAAAAAAACCTCACCCAGGAGCCTGTCCCGACCGGGAATCGAACCCGGGCCCGCTGCGTGGCAAGTAAGCACGCTACCTCGAGACCACAGCGGTGGACGGTATTATAATATATTACTCCAATTTTATATAATTATTACTAAAAATAAATTAGCATGCTTACAAAATACGTTGATTAAATAAAGTGCAAAATTTAACCATATTACGAATTTTTACACGAATGAAGAGTTATAAAATAAACCTTATTAACAACCCGAGTTTATTCTATTTAGGGAGATTCAAATATCGTTATATCGTCAAGTTCTAAAATAAAAAAAAATGTTTGAAAGGAAGTAACTATGATGCAATATAGCATGTACTTGTATAATGAAAACATATGAATCAGGATGATATCACTACACAGTTTAACATGCAGGTTGTCACAGGATTTCATTGACAAAATTTAATAACTATAGGTAATACAGAATGACATTTTAGTTAAGTAATATAATATGTTCTATGACACGTCTTTGTTTTCTGAATATTGGTTAGGATGTGCACTATGCTACGTAAGCAAGTCATTGTTTAGTACTTGAGAATGTGTAAAAAGTATTGATATCGGAGCTAAGCTTAATTACCGAATAATTTCGCCAAATCGACTCAGCATTCTGCCTTTATCGATAGAGTTACATTGGAAGATTATTCCTGCGAATGTATGAAGCATGCAGTAAGTCACAACGTAGATTGTTTGAACACTCATTGTAAAATATTAGACTATACTTTTAAAGAAAATATATTTAATATGCAATTGTTTATATTTAAATTGAAAGAGTACTAAGAGACTGGAGAAAAAATGTCAAACAATGGGCATACCAATCCAAAATACAAATGTACATTCACTCAATTGTGCGGACGACCAGGTATTAATTGCACAAGACCACGATGACATAGAAAATAGCAAAAAACTACAAGAAGAATATAAAAAGTGGGGAATTTATATAAATATTGAGAAATATAAATATCTGTGTATAGGAGAAGAAAAGGAAAATATAAATTTCAACAATGGAGAAGAACTAAAACCTATTATTGAATGCACTTATTTAGGGACAAAATTAGACCATTTAGGCGTAACACAGTGGAAATTAAAAATATAATCGCACAAACAAAACAAGCAATAAATGCTTTAAACTCTGTTTGGTGCAGCAACAATATTACAAAAATAGAAAATTGCAAATAGGCTATATCAAACCATAATTCAGAGCATTTTAACATATGGTGCTGAAGTCTGACAAATGCCTAGTAGGGAAATGAAGAGAATTATAAGTACAGAAATGGATGTTTTAAGAAGATCAGCTGGCAAATCTAGAATGGATAAAATACGAAATAAAGAAATAAGGGAAATTATGGGTGTGCAAGAGGAGCCAGACAATATAGACATTATAGAAAAGAAAAAAAATACAGTGATAAGGCCATGTCAAAAGAAGGTGAACAGAGCAAAGATTGCCTTCTCTAAAAATTGTTATGGAGAATGAGATTCCTGAGAATGGAAAAGAACAGAAGGAGAAGAAAACTTGGAGAAAAAAGGGTACACAGCTGCTATGAATATCAGAGGATTGGAGGAAGATCAATAGATGGACTTTTCTGTATTGTCTATTTGGTTCCGGAAGACGGCGACAGCTGCCATGATACCGGATGATGATGATGATGATCCGCAATTTATGGACAAGCACCTGAACCAATGCGCATAATTCAAACAACAAGTTTTCCTTAACAAAAAATAGTCCTCACTTTTCGCATTTTAATCATCATCATCATACAGGGATTAAGCCTGTTGGCTCGTTCCAGTTTCATGAAAGCTAGAATTGTTCAAATTGTTCAGACCTCTTCTGTGTAGGTGTCATCTTCCGTGGGGTTTAAAATTTAGCAATTTTGGAAATCTTCCTTCTGGCATTTTATCAATATGTTCTTTCCAGTCGTTCCTATATTTAATTATTCGGTCTGTAAATTTGAAAATATTTAGTTCCTTTGTTATATCTTCACATCTTTTCTTATCCAGCAGAGTATATCCTGCTATATTTGTTTAAATAAATATAATACTTATTTGTAACGAATGTTACAATGTTCCTCTACATCGAACATCTCACTATTCCTCATCCTTCCTTGTTTCAGCCACACGACTATGGAATTCCCTCCCCTCGTATATCAAGGACTGCCCGACTCAAAAACAGTTTAAAAAGAAACTCACTTCATATTTCCTTAGACAATATAATATATAACCCTGTTCAATGTATACGTTTATTGCTTCTTTATAATTTGAACTTTCTTTAACAAGCCATTTACTTAATCTAATTATAGATTATTATTATTATTATTATTATTATTATTATTATTATTATTATTATTATTATCATCATCATCATTATTTCTATTTTTCTTTCTTACCCTTGTCAAATTTATATTATGTAGTTTATATCTATTATGTACCAATCATAATTCTTATTGTATGTATAATTTAACTCTGGTGAAGTGGAAGAGAAGACCTTACGGTCTTAACTCTATCAGTTAAATAAATAAATAAAATAAATAAATAAAATAAATGAATATAATATTATGAATATTTAAAGAAGGGTCCATGTAGTCGAAAAATCTCTGTTCATTTCTAGAAGAAAGAAAGTTTACGCACAAACTTAAAAACTATATCAACAGGCATAAATTTAAAACTTATTTTAAGTAACAAGATTGTGTTCTGTGCAACTATATTTTCGAATCGTGTAATTTTATACTTGATTTAATATTCCTAATTTAGATCAACTCAGAATATTATAATTTATCCCTTCCAAACATAATTGTAATCAAGTCCTCCAGGAGAAAATATGAGGAATAATGGTTTACATAGGTAGGGTCTCTTTAATCAGTCAACTGAGCCGTGATGCTGCTTCATGAGTTTTACAACTGTATTTTCTTTTCTGAAGTTAAAAGCTATGGGTACTTGAATGCACATTATCACTCTTCTTGGAGAATCTGCTCTTCTCAGTGCGATGGGAAATAGAGCCATTCAAGACAATCCTTCCATACTTCAATAGTACAGTAAAAGCTCATTATTCGAGGTTCCCTTTTTCGAGTTTTCATTATTCGCGGGTTAAAAGATTGCGACACACTTCCTGTATTCGCGGCTAAAAATTTCTATATTCGCGGATCCAGCCAGATTATTAACGCATCGATAACTTTTTACTGCAGGCACGTGCCAAGGCGACTTTTACAAAGAACAATTAAAACCAAATGGATAAATTAATATCAAAGTAAAACAAACCTTATTGTCACTAAGCCTAAAGCTCGTTGTTAAAAGTCACCGCCGTCGTATTTCACGTGCCGCTATGTCCGTTGATAAATGCCGCCCTTGCCACAATCGGTGATTTATTGTTTCAACTTGTCATTCGTTGCAATAATTTTGATTGAGATACACGTGTCTCTTCTACTTCTACGACCTACCTACGCATCACACTCATCACTCTGAGACATTACTTGACTTAATTGAAACCAATAATCCAGACAGAGTACTTACTCACGGGCAACTGCCAGCCCCGGGAATATCAACACATGATATTATATTCTTAGCATATTCACTGCAGTGCCCTAAACCGACTCGAAAGACTATTACGTTTAGAGACTTAAAACATATAGACAATGCAGCCCTAATTGAAGAAGCTATGCAGATGCCGTGGCATTCAATATGGACGCTGCATACTGTAGATGCAAAAGTTCAGGAATTAAATGACTTTATACTACAATTATTCAACAGACACGCCCCACTAAAAACTAAACTCGTGAAACGACGCCCTGCACCTTGGATGACTCTTTCAATTCGTAACTTGATGGCTGATAGAGACGCAGCATATAAGAAATATAGACTCGACAAAACAGACACAAATCTCTATCAATATAAACAGTTACGTAACAAGACAAATCAAGCTATAAGAAACGCCAAACTTAGACATTTATACAGCCTAACAGATACCAATATTTCAGAAATCTGGAAAAACGTGAATAGAATGGGTATTGGGAGAAAAGACACACAGGTAGACAAATTACCTGTTTCCCTGGACACACTCAATAATCACTTCACAGGTATAACTACTACTCCAAAGGATAAAGAACAAACAATAAATGAATTATCACTGACAAATCAACCCGACAATGAACATTTCCACTTCTCATATGTTACAGATTACGACGTAAAGAAAGCCATCATGCGAATAAAAACCAAAGCAGAAGGAACTGACCGTATAAATATTACATTACTGAATAAAATAATCGAAGCTGTACTACCTACTATAACTCATTTTTAACTCCTCACTACAAACTTCTACATATCCCTCATTGTGGAAACAAGCCCTCGTACGCCCACTGCCTAAAGTTAAAACGCCCTCAACCCCGAACGACTTTCGACCCATTAGCAGTTTACCTACCCTTTCAAAAGCTCTGGAACGATTAGTCCATAAACAACTGACTGAGTACCTAAATGAACACAACCTTCTAGATCAATTTCAGTCAGGCTTCAGGACAGGACACAATACAAATACTGCTCTACTAAATATTTGCGAAGACATACGCGAAGCTGCTGATAATCGAAAACTTACCATTCTTACATTACTGGACTTTAGTAAAGCATTCGACACGGTAGACTTGGACTTATTGTTGCATAAACTTAAAAACCTCTAACTCTCTGATAGTGCCACGAAATGGTTCAATTCCTACCTTCATGAGCGCCAGCAATCTGTTGTAGGAAATCATACATTATGTTCTTCTTGGTCCTTCCGTAAAGCTGGGGTTCCTCAGGGTTCGGTACTTGGACCTTTGCTTTTTTCAATCTACATAAATGACATATCTAACTTCCTAAAGCATTGCAAACATAATTTATTTGCAGACGACATGCAAATCTACATCCACACAGACAAATATTCACTAAATGACGCTTTTGCCAAAATTAACGAGGATCTTGACTCACTAATGACTTGGACAGTTAAATATGGACTGTAATTAAATCCTAGAAAGTCACTATCAATCATTATGGGTCACCAGAGACTATTATCTACAATTAACCTAAACACAGTTTCGCATGTGTCACTAAATGGAGTTCAAATCCCTTATAGTGAGACAGTAAAAATTCTAGGAGTATTTATTGACAAAAACTTAAATTGGAATACACAAATAAACCATACATGCAAAACAGTCTTCTCAATAATACACTCATTAAATCGTGTACGAAATTGTTTGCCATTCGCCCTTAGGAAAATGTTAGTAAAAACACTTGCAATGCCCCATTTTGATTATTGTGAAACTCTTTTTACAGACTTAAATATTATTTCCACTCAAAGACTTCAACGTGTTCATAATTCTTGCGCACGTTTTATTTGTGGTATTCGCAAATTTGACCATGTTACACCGTCCCTGGAACAATTATCGTGGCTTCGTCTAAGAGATCGTAGAATTGTCCATTCCTTATCCCTTCTCTATAAAATACTTTGCACATCATCGCCTAATTATTTATCACGCCGCTTCATCAGACTATCCGACACACATAATATTGACACTCGATCCCATCAGCACATTGTCCTTTATATCCCGCCTCATCACACTGTATATCATTCATTATCTTTTACGGCCTCACTTACCAAAACATGGAATTCCCTTCTGTCCTATGTCAGAGACTGTCAAACTATAACATCCTTCAAAAACAAACTAAAGAATTATTTAATAACAAACTAACTTATACACCTCACTGATAATATTCTTTTAGCAATATTATTATATTTAATTATTTATGAAAATAATATTAAGAATAACAAATATGTTTATTTGTTTTGTTTTAAATATTGTATAATCGTAAAATTAGTTTTCTATAGTTGAATGCAGGCTTTCACGGCCGGTAATCGTAATGTTGAGTGATTCCGGGTTATGTGGCCGTGGTCCATAGTTGGTGTTGATACCAGACGTTTCGCCCTCAACTGCGGAGGGCATCTTCAGTGGCGAGTGCTTCTATGCGTGTTTCCTGGTCGGAAGATCTACTTAGAATGAACGCTGTGGACGTAGAGGACGTTGTATTAGTGGGGGGTGCAGGGTGAGTGGGCGTGGCTCTTGCTGATTGGCTAATAGTCGTCTCCTTGTTGTCACTGGTGTTAATGCATTTATTTTCTAGTGTATGAAACCAGGCCTTAGACAGTTTGATACCTTCTTCTTTTCTGTTAATATTTCCCTTATGCTTGTGTATTTCAATAGCCTCTCGGTATCATCTAGGGAAATAGTAGGAAGTTGTGGCTAAAACTTGTGTATTGTCGAATAGAATCTGGTGTCCATTCGTAATGGCATGTTCTGCTACAGCTGATTTATCCATTTCTCCTTGTCTGCAGTTCCTTTTATGTTCTGATAAACGGGTGGCTATACTTCTTTTCGTGGTCCCTATATATGATTTACCACACGAACAAGGAAGTCGATATACGCCGCAAGTGGAGAGAGGTGGCCGAGGATCCTTAGCTGAGCGAAGGCAGTCTTCTATTTTTCTTGTAGGTCTGTAAACTGTTTTTTATGTTGTATTTTTGTAGGAGTTTTCCGATACGATCTGTGACTCTTTGTACATATGGTAAGTAGGCTATGCTGGTTGAGGGTGTGTTATCCATTCTGACGTGCTCTCTTCGTGGATGTATGGTTTGTCTTATTTCCTTGGATGTGTAGCCATTTTTCTGGAAACAGGTTTACAGAAAACCTACACACACAGACCGATATCTGCAGAAAGACTCTAACCACCATCCAAGACAAAAGCGAGGTGTCATTAAGACACTGTTCGACAGAGCGACTAAGTTATGCCAACCACAACACCTTAAACAAGAACAACACCATCTGTTCAATTGTTTCCAGAAAAATGGCTACACATCCAAGGAAATAAGACAAACCATACATCCACGAAGACAGCACGTCAGAATGGATAACACACCCTCAACCAGCATAGCCTACTTACCATATGTACAAAGAGTCACAGATCGTATCGGAAAACTCCTACAAAAATACAACATAAAAACAGTTTACAGACCTACAAGAAAAATAGAAGACTGCCTTCGCTCAGCTAAGGATCCTCGGCCACCTCTCTCCACTTGCGGCGTATATCGACTTCCTTGTTCGGTGGTAAATCATATATAGGGACCACGAAAAGAAGTATAGCCACCCGTTTATCAGAACATAAAAGGAACTGCAGACAAGGAGAAATGGATAAATCAGCTGTAGCAGAACATGCCATTACGAATGGACACCAGATTCTATTCGACGATACACAAGTTTTAGCCACAACTTCCTACTATTTCCCTAGATTATACCGAGAGGCTATTGAAATACACAAGCATAAGGGAAATATTAACAGAAAAGAAGAAGGTATCAAACTGTCTAAGGCCTGGTTTCATACACTAGAAAATAAATGCATTAACACCAGTGACAACAAGGAGACGACTATTAGCCAATCAGCAAGAGCCACGCCCACTCACCCTGCACCCCCCACTAATACAACGTCCTCTACGTCCACAGCGTTCATTCTAAGTAGATCTTCCGACCAGGAAACACGCATAGAAGCACTCGCCACTGAAGATGCCCTCCGCAGTTGAGGGCGAAACGTCTGGTATCAACACCAACTATGGACCACGTCCACATAACCCGGAATCACTCAACATTAGTTTTCTATATCTCATTATTTTCCTTTGTTTTTTATATATACTAGACAGGGACAATTTAATATGCCTTGCTTGTATACATTTTATTATTAGTTTTAGTCTTAATTTTAACTAATATTAACAGGTTGTATTATAGATCGTAATATATTAGATATTATCTTTTGATCAAATTTTTACTTACTTACTTACTCACTGGCACTATCGAACCCGTAGGTTCATGGCCGCGCGGACATAAGCTCTCCATACATCCCTATCCTGAGCTAATGCTTTCCAATCATTCCCTTTATAATCTACTTCCCTCAAATCATAGTTAATATTGTTCTCCCACCTCATTCTTGGTCTACCAATTGGGCGTTTTCCTTCTGGCTTTCCTACAAGAAGTTTCCATGCACGTCTTTCATTCCCCATACGCGCAACATGTCCTGCCCATCGCAGTCTACGAGACTTAACTGTTCTTATTATATCTGGCTTCCTATAAAGACCATGTAGTTCATTGTTAAGTAGTCTTCTCCATTCACCTGTCTGTATATCTCTCTTTGATCCAAAAATTTTCCTAAGAACTTTATTCTCAAATACTCGCAATCTCCTTTCCTCCCTTAAAGTAAGAGTCCATGTTTCGCACCCATATAATATAACTGGTAGAATAATAGTTTTATATATTTTCAGCTTAACGTTTTTTGAAAGGAGTTGGGACATCAAAAGTCTCTGTAATGCATAATAGCACGCATTTCCAGAATTGAGCCTATGTTTAATTTCTTTGTGCATCTCATTCCTATTTGTGATTATTGTTCCTAGGTATTTGAATTCAGCCACTTCCTGAAAATTTCCCTCATTTGTCCTTAGCTGTCCATTTCCATTATATATTGAATTTCTACGTGTGACCATATATATTTTTACTTAGTGTTTAATATTAGAGTTAATTAAGATTGTTATATTCTGATGTAATATATGTTTGTCCTGGTGAGTGGAAGAGAAGGCCACATGGCCTTAACTCCACAAGGCTAAATAAATCTAAATAAATCTTAATCTAAAATCTAATTTATAATGCCGAGTAAAAGAAAAGAAAATTAGTTACGCAGCAAAAACAAGTAGTGTTGCCGTTTAAATTAGTAAAAGAAATGTTTGACCGTTTACGAGTTGGAGGGTCGTTTGCGTCTATATAACGCTGTTTGAGTGTTAATGAATCAACTGTACGGTTCATCAAGAAATCCGAAGACAAATTAAGGAATTCTATCGCTGACTTCACAGCTGAATATCAATCTGAATTGAAATACCCTTTAAAAGCTGCAAAACAGAAAATAAGCAACAATAATTCCTTTTTATCTACGTCTGACAGTAATAATTAATATAAGTTGTTCAAATCTCTCATTAGTTGATTTTATTTTGATAATTTTCATTTTATTTTGAAACCTTGGAATGTATCCCCTATATACCCATAGAAATTACCATTCCATATTCCTGCTTTATGTATTCGCGGCATGTTTGCGGAACATATCCCACGTGAGTAAGGAACATTTACTGTACTGTAAGAGTACATTTCAGTAACCCGTACAGAGAGAAAATGATTGGGTGAGAATAACCTTTAGCCTGGTTTGAGAAATTTTCTCTTGAGATATGTATATATATATATATATATTTTTTTTTTTGAGGATATGAAGAATCCGTGTATGTGGTTCCGGATGATAACAGGGAGGGAGTGAGTAGACCAGTATACATGCATTTCACAATCAGAGCGAGCTAGAGTCAATGTTACTCTAGGTGGAAACTACGATCGTAATCTGTAAATATTTGTAGTTCTTAAAAGTAGTGTGTATCTATTTGAGTGGGACCTTTAAGTCACGCTTATACAGTTACCTGTTGTCTAATAATTAATTTTTCTCTATTTATTTAATTTTATACTATGTCATTAATATTTTCCTCTATTTTTTATATATCTTGTAATATTATATATTTAATTCGTTAAATTTAGAGTAAATCAAAATAAATTATACATATTAATTGTATTGTATTCATAACGTGTAATCGTTTATATATATATATAAGTAAGATTATTTTTGTTTGTTTGTATTTTTTTAAACTTGGTTGAGTGGTAGACAAGGCCTTAAGGCCTTAACTCTGCCAGGTAAAGTAAAGCTATCATTATAATCATCATTATAATCATATTATAATCATCATGAGAAGCGTAGGAGAAGCAGCAGGATAAGCAGCATTATAATGAAAGCAGAGGAAGAGAATAGGGCAGAAGAGAAGGAGAAGAAGAAGGAAGAAGCAGAAGGAGAAGAAGAGGAGGAAGAAGAAGAGGGAGAAGAAGAAGGAGAAGAAGAAGGAGAAGAGAAGGAGAAGAAGAAGGAGACGAAGCAGGAGAAGATAGAAGGTAGAAGAAGCAGGAGAAGAAGAAGGAGAAGAAGAAGGATAATAAGAAGTAGAATAAGAATTAGAAGAAGAAGAAGGAAGAATGAAGAAGAAGAAGAAGAAGAATAAGGAAGAAGAAGAAGAAGAAGAAGAAGAAGAAGAAGAAAGAAGAAGAAGAGAAGAAGAAGAAGCAGAAAAGAAGAATAAGCAGTAATCGAAGAATAATAAGTCATAATAATAATAAGAAAGAAGAATCATCAATAATATCATCATAATCATCATCATAAGATCAGTCATAATCATATCATCATAATAATCATTCATAATGCATTCATCATAATCTCATCATATCATCATATAATCATCATCATAATCATCATCATAATCATAATCATAATCATCATCCACATCATCATAATAATCATCATCATAATCATCATTATAATCATCATTAAAATCATAATACAATCATCAGCATCATAATCATCATCACAATGGCCATCACACTCGTCATCACAATCATCATTCAAAAAGGAATCAAAATCATCATCATAAGCATCTCATCAGTAATCATCATCATAATCATCATCAGAATCAGCATTAGAATCATCATTATAATATCATTATAATCATCATTATAATCATCATTATAATCAGCAGTATAATCATTATAAGTCATTATAAGCATTGTAATCAGTGTAAGCATTGTAATCAGTAGAAGCAGTATCATCATAGCATCAATCATAATGATCATCATCATGATAATCATCATCATCATTATAATTATCATCATTATTATTATTATTATTATTATTGTAACTCCCACTGCGGTTTTCATGCTTCGGGTTGCGCGCTGGACGGATGGATGGATTTAACGTGGTCTACGTTCTATTTACGCACCACTTCTGCAGACCACTGTACGTAGATAGTGTATCTTTCTATTTATGTACAGAGGAAGTGTAGTGTGAATGTATGTTTATGTGTTTGTGTAGTGTAATGTGTGTTGTATGAGGGACGACGAAGAGAAAACGAAAAGGGTGATGTGATGAACCCGCGTTTCGGCCACCGAGTCTCCTGTTGTCGAGAAACATCAAAGGACCGCCTGGTTTAATGACTATATCCATCGGGTCGCTGTTAACAGTTCGACATGCCTTATAAACACAAGCATTGTGGAAGAGTTTCCAATTTAATGCAGGAATCTGATGCACAATCTAGCAATTAAAAATTGTACACCCCCAACCACCCCCAAGACCAGAGATTGAAAATGTTGTAATTAAAACAATTTAATTAATTTTAAAATTAAGTTTTTTACTTTAATTAAATTGATTTTACAATTATATTTCTCAATACTGTCGAGTATCCAAACAGGATCCGCTAGTCAGAAAGTAGGCATGTTACCACAGACGAAAAAACAGCGGACAAGTAAAAGTAAATAATATGTTGTATTAGATCTTTTAATTTTAGAATTGAAAGGTTTATTGTTCAATTAAATATAACTTGATTTAGTACCGATTAATTTTGTAGGTATCAAAACAATCATTCCACTCAATAACTCAGTTCAACCTATGAACTTATAGGTATTTTTAAATGTCACACGTCTCCCGGGCCTTAGAGTGTCACGATTTGTCGGGAGAGGGATTTAAATTATGGATCATGCACATATTTTTTTCTCACACACAAGGACATGGGGTACCTCCCCGAATGACTGATCAGCTCAATGTCAGGGCCTCCTCCGAGACAACATAACATTCACACACACGTTTACACCAAACATAGTAAATAATACAATTATTATTATTATAATGGCAGGATGATGATCGGGGAACATTAGCGCCAAATGATTGCTGACATTCGTCTGGAAGATGAGGAACATTATCGAAAAATGCCTTCCTCAGAAATATTTTAAGACCGGGGATCGAAACCGGACGTGCTGCGTAAAAAAGCAGCGACAGTATCCAGAGGCCACAGCGATGGACTAAGGACATTATGTATAACGGAAAAAAACACATCTAGCAACATATGTACTTGATAAACATTATATTCCTCAATTTTTTTCGGACATGTTCTGAATTGCTGTACCACTCATTCTTCAAATTCTGTCGCACAGGTCGTGATTTATTCTATTCTTCGAATCTCTCTGTATAAAGATTAAACACTCGTTATGTAATTTATTTCTAAAGACTATTTAACTCATGCCCCAAATGGGAGTCAATGACCAATCACGTTTCAATGATTTCTGTTTTACAACCAATCAGAGTCGTGTTTCACCAAATATTTATCAGTGTTATAATTACCATATTAAAGAAAGCTCCTCCTTACAATATTGCGTTCCTTTGGCAATAAATAGTATGATCTGGTTGCAGTGATAAACAAAAGAAGCAGTAGAAGCGTACCTATCGTTTCTCATTTGTTTTCAAACATCGCCGTTTACATTAAATATATAAATATTATAAAATAACTATAGTTAAATAATGATTTGTGAGTAAACAGCTTAATTTTATTCGTTAAATAGTCCTAACAAATGCCACTCTTGATTTCCAAATTCTCCAGATAAATTCACTCCTCACTTCGTGAGTCGTGAATTTATCGATAATTTGGAAATCACTCGTGGCATTACTTATGATAAATTCTAGCTATATTAAATGTATTGCTTGTTTGCTATCATTCACCCAAAAATTAAATTTACCACGTGAAAGGCAATGTTGTTCCAATACAAGACCATAAGTAATTTGAAGGATACACAGACATAAACCATTAGATAATTCTACTCAATGAATTACGTCATGAGACGTAGTATATTACGATGCGAGATTGGGAAGTGGTTTCTACAGAAGCGACGAAAATATTTAAAAACCGAACGATAGCGAGGTCTTTAATTTCCTATATTCTGTAAAACACTTCACAAACGTACGTTGTACATATTTCTTTGTGTAATGGTGTTTTCAAAATAATAAATAATAGTAAAATAAATACATATTTGTTGAATTTTTTTGCGTTCATTATTAACAACTGAGTGACGTTAACAGTGTGGGCAATGCTTATTAGTTTATTTGTTTCGCATAATGTATATTAACACTACCTTTTGGATATATTTTTTGTATATACAATGTACGTAGTATACATAGAGGGCAGTGGTTTTACTTCCAACACGTGGTTTGTAATATTACAGTTTAGGTTGACAACTCTGGTATGTAGGAAGTTGAACTTTCGCTATTTCTGTAAGTGCGACAAAACGCACTATCGCGTAAAAACATTGTTTTCGAGTTCTCAGTCTCAAAATTAATATGTATTCTACTCTTCCACATAAAAAAGGTAAAGTGATTACCATTAATGGAGTTAGGAGGGTCTTGGGGCAGTAACACCTTTCTGGAAAATCGTCATAATATGCCAGCCAGAATGTGAGACCTGCGTAATGGCCGTCTTTATCCCCAGAAAATACATATGAGGCTGACTGTCTCAATACGAGAAGGTTCAAGCCAGTTTATAAATTCAGACTCCATCGAAATTATACCGGCGACCTTCGCCTTATATATTTTATTTACCATTTAGTTACCCTGTATGGAAATTTTAAAATTACAAAGTGAACTGTGTCTTTACTTGTCCCGACTGTAACATGACGCACGTGTGGGCTACATAAAACATAGAGCCGCAAGATAAACTAAACATTTAGACACGAGTCACGTATAAATACTCAGTTTTGTCCTGGTTGTACGAGACAGACTGATATTACTTGGTTAGATGACTTAACAGTGTATCATTCCATGCTGTTTGTATTTAACAACAATATGTACAAGTGTGGGAATTCCCACATCTCTAATAAAACACACATTAATATATACGTGCACTGTTTCTACAGGCAGCGTACGTTGACCTTTCACTAACAAAGATTACTGACATGGAATATAATCAAATGTATTTGACTAAATATAGAATTTTACTTCTAGAATATTAATTAACAAAGTAACTAACCCATGACTTAAAAACACCAACTTAAGTCACTGACTCCCTCACTGACTGTATGGATTGAAGAACCCGCAGGTTTAATGTTACATTCATTTAGACTCTCCATTGGCCCCTATCTCATCCAGTAACAGCAGCAAATATACAGAGTGAGTTTTAAATACACCGACAAACTGTAAATGGAGGACTGTAAATGAAGGAAGAAATGTCATATGAATATATGTCCATAAATGCATCGTTGCCACGGTAGATGGCACTGACGAATGACATTATTCTCTTGGCCTTATTGCATTGCCTGCTAGATCACCGGACGTAAACCCCAACTAAGGTATTAATAGGACGTTTATGTCGGTAAATATTGCTTAGAGGCCTGTTCGTTCAGGCTGAAGGATCTTTTACAAGCCTAAAAATCTTCAGACTCAGGACCCAGAGCTTACAGTCCCACTCGGAGGACTTTCTCCTTGGATTTTTCCATCCTAATAAAATTCATTGGCCCCTTCCGGGTTTGAACTCGCGACCCTCGGAACTAGAGGCAAGGAGCATAACCACTAGTCCACCGCGGCTGATGGTACACCTAAAATGCTACTTGACCAAGTAGATGAATATAGACTAGCAATACAAGAAGTGAGGTTGTTTAGGATAAGGGCTTGTAGAAAAAAAGAAACATATCATATTTTATAGCTGTGAACGAATGTACCATAATTTTGCTACTGGGTTTGTAGTAGATAAGAGATTAAAACATCTTATATTAAATTTTAAAGCTACGTCACCTAGAATTTGTAATTGTACAGTTAAGGCTCGCTTCTTCAATTACAATTTCATTTGTGTTGATATTCCTCCAGAGGAAACGAGCGGGGCTGCAAAATTGTCTTTTGTATTGAGTTGGAGAACATTTTTGATGTCATAATTAGGGCCAGGATTTTTATGTAATAAAATATGAGATTGCAATGCTGATAGTATATATTATTCAAATGTTTGTGTGTGAAACCAAAACAAAAGACAGCCAGAAATCTAACTTCCCATTATACTATTCAACTGTTTGTATGTTAAACAAAAACAAAAGACAGTCATAAGTCAAACTTATCATTATACTATGTTGCAATGTTAACTTATGGTACATAACAATACTAGCTCTAGTCATAATACACACTTTAAAATACCGTTTTTGGTCGATGTGACTAATCTCTTATACTTACCAATATTGTTGTTATTGGAAGTAAGTCAACGTTCCCACATCTAACCTGGTTGCTATGCAAACAAAAGAAATCGCAATGCTGATATGGACTCAAAAAGCACACGTTCGGTAAGTAAAATAAAACATTTCTTGAATGTTTGTACACTGACGTTTCCGGAATTAATGCAGAACAAACCACTCTCCAGGCTTCTTCAATTTCTCTATCATCTACCATGACTCCTTCCATAATAAAATTTATCAAACAGATTCTAATCACGGTACTACATACAAAAATGTCTCCACAGCCAACAATTCTTGTTTTATAATAAAACAAATGAAAATCTACGTAGCAACAATCACCAAATGTTTCTTTCTCATAGAAGTCATTTACATTCAACCAATATAATAATTCATTTATTAAAAGTAAAGTGATCCCCACAACAGACCCGGAGGCCCTTGGGGTAGTAGGAT
Source organism: Diploptera punctata (assembly GCA_030220185.1). Lineage (NCBI taxonomy): Eukaryota > Metazoa > Arthropoda > Insecta > Blattodea > Blaberidae > Diploptera > Diploptera punctata. The sequence continues at coordinate 469,249 of JASPKZ010007293.1, read as the reverse complement.
GTTAAGGCTCCCACTTTTTCTAGACAATCGGCACTTTATGTCAGCCGGGTTGTCAGCCCTGCGTGACGGCCGTCTTTACCCCAGAGCAAGCGTCTGGTACTCATTTCAGTTAGAGGCTGAGTCGACCCCAGGGCCATAGTGCCGCCAGAGGGTTTGGGTCAGTTTAAAAATCCTGACCCCAACGGGACTTGAACCCTCGACCCTCCGGCTTGTAGCTCAGTGCCTTAACCACTACGCTACGGCGTGCCCCCATTCATGTATTACTATATTTAATAAAATTAGTCACATCGACCAAAAAAAACAGTAATCAATACACATGAGGTAAGCACGTAACATATCTCGAAAATTGAAAACTCTCGGCGCAAGCGCCTCGTTTTTTTAATTTTTTTTCTCGATCGGTGGCAAGTGCTTACGTCACTTGTATCGCAATAGGCTATACTATTATGTGATCTAGATGCCCGGGTAGGCAAAGAATATAATTTTAGATCAGAATATAATTTTAGAATATAGGGATTAAAAAATTCCCGGACAACACCAGGTAATCAGCACGTGGTATCTGAAAATAATTACGATATAAATGTATAATTATTTTTCTTTTTACTTATTCAAATAAACATAAAACAAACTATGTTTTATTTATTTAGGTGTAGCAGCGCACGCCGGGTATTAGATAGTTAATTTTAAATATAGATGTAAAGTACTGTATAACTATCTGATGTTTCTGTAATTATATTTACATTACTTTAATAATCTTGGATATGTTTTGATATATTCTGATTCAAGTCTCAAGAAAAAATAAAATGAAATATACTAGTATTTGTTAAAATCTGAAAGGGGAAATACGAAAGTTTCCCTTGTTAACAAAATTTGTGCTTCCATCGGTAACGTGTCATAAAGTTTGAAACAGAGTTTCTGTCACTAGTTTAAACATATGAACGATAAAATCGATTATAAAATAATTCGACTCTCTAAATACAAGTAGGTACATGTGCACACAATTGTTTTAAAACTAATGTTTCTTTTAACTATTTAACTCAAGCCCCAAATGGGAGTCAATGACCAATTACGTTTCAATTAATTTTGTTTTACAGCCAAAGAGAGTCATGTTTCACATCGCTCTTTATCGATTTCTCTTTACCACCTCCTGCTTTTGTGATAAAGGAAGCTCATTTTTTTAACATTCTGAACACGCCAGAGCACTATTTATAGCAGTGACACTGCAACAAACGCATTGAATATTGCAAATAATTAACATATTCCTTCGAACTACATATTTTATAATTGTAATAAAAGATGAGATTGCAATGCAGATAGTATATATTATTCAACTGTCCAGAGGGTTATCGCAATAAATAATATGATCAAGTTGCAGTGAATAATGAAGTTAACAAATTATGGGAAGTATTGGAGAAATACAATATTGACAGAAACCTAATAGAAATTATTAAACAAACCTATAAAGAGGAAATATAATGTCTAATCCTATAAACACCTCAAAGGGATTGAAACAAGGGGTGCAGTCTATCACCAATTTTATTTAATATTTATGTAGAATTTATATTAACGAAATGGAAACAAAGCTGCAAAGGTATGGGGATCCCAATAGGCAATAGATTTTTGCTGACATTACAATTTGCCGATGATCAACTGGTTTTAGCGCAAGACAATTTTGATATGGAATTCATGATAAAAAAGGTTGAAAAGCACATATGAATCATGGGGTCTCACAGTAAATTTACAAAAAACAGAATATCTGGCAATAAATAGCAATGAAAGAGAAAACTTAGTATTGGAAGATGGAATCCAAATAAAGCAAGTGAAACAAACTAAATATTTGGGAATGATTATGGATAACATCGAAGGTATAGGCAAAGAGAACATAAAACATAGAATTGAATTGAGTAGCAAAATAATATCATCATTAAATTCCATATGGTGGGATAAGCATATTTGGAAAGACACAAAAAAATATATTGGTAAAACATTGGTGGAATCTGTTGCAATGTACGGAAGTGAGGTATGGACAATCAATAAGTACTACAAGAACAGACTAATAGCTCTAGAAATGGATTATTTACGAAGAAGTGCCAGAAAGTCTAAATTAGAACGTGTCACAAATAAGGAAATTAGAAACAAAATGGAAGCAGAAGAAAGCATAATTGAAAGAATTGAGGAAAAGGAATTAAAGTGGTTAGGACATGTTTTAAGAATGGAAGATGAGCGATGGCCGAAGCAACTATATGAATGGCATCCTAACAGAAAGAAGAAAAGAGGAAGACCAAGGTTAACATGGAAGGAACACATGAAGACAGTAATGCAAGCTAGAGGGCTAAGCATCGAAGATGCCCAAGACCGTAGGCTTTGGAGGTTTGGCACGGGAAGACGGCAGCAGCTGTAAAAACCCGAAGATAGATAGATAGAAACGAGCGGGGTTGCAAAATTGTCTTTTGTGTTGAGTTGGAGAAAATTTTTGATGTCATAATGATTTTACTAAGTTGTTAACTAAAAATATATATTAATAACCTATGATCTTGGTTATTATTATACAGTTGATGTGTTTCATTTTTTTCTCCACTAGGGTGCATTCGTATAATATTGCTCATTCTTTTTAATATTCTGAACACGCCAGAGCACTATTTATAGCAGTGACACTCTGCAACAAACGCATTAAATATTGCAAATAATTAACATATTTCTTCGAACTACATATGAAATGAAGTTTGTAAGACGTACTGCAGGCTACTCAAGAACAGACCATAAAAGGAATTTTGAAATTCTCAAAGAATTACAAACAGAATCAGTCATGGAATATGTACAAAAATACAGAAACAACTGGAAATCTCACGTACGAAGAATGAGTAGAACAAGAATACCACGTCAGATCTTAAATTACCACCCACCAGGCAAGAGATCTTTGGGCAGACCCATCAAACGTTGGATTGAGACCGTAACAGACCACTAGGTCTATCACATGAAAGGAAGAAGAAGACATATTTTATAATTGTGTGTTCAATAACTGTGTTTATAAATAATGATTTTACTGAGTTGTTAACTAAAAAATATATTAATAACCTACAATCTTGGTTATAATTATACAGTTTGTTGTGTTTCATTTTTTCTCCACTAGGGTGCATTCTTACAATATTGCGATCCAGTGGCTTATTGCTGATTGCGATCCTATTTGACAATAAATAATATGATCAAGTTGCAGTGAATAATTAATTAAACATAACCGAACATTTCTGATTGGTTTTCAAACATCGCCATTTATATTAAATACATAAATATTTTAATATACCGCTAACTATATTTAAATAATTATATTTTAATTAAACAGCTTAATTATATTCGTTAAATGATCCTAATAAATGCTTCTCTTGATTTCTAAATCTTCTAGATACATTCACGAGTCATTTCGTGACATTACTTATGATAATTTATTTAAAATCTTGATAAATAAATAAAGTGATATTAATTTAAATCTTCACACGCCGTAGCGTAGTGGTTAAGGCACTGTGTTATAAGCTGGAAGGTCGAGGGTTCAAGTCCCGGTGGGGTCAGGATTTTTAAACTGACCCAAACCTTCTGGCGGCACTATGACCCTGGGGTCGACTCAGCCTCTAAATGAGTACCAGACGCATGTTCTGGGGTAAAGGCGGCCGTCACGCAGGGCTGACAACCCAGCTGACATCAAGTGCCGTTTGTCCAGAAAAAGTGGGAGCCTTAACCTCCAACTACCCGAAGGGCCTCGTGAGGACTGTAGTGGGATTACTTTTAAAATTGATGTGCGAGTACATGTATCTTACCATGAAAGTCCTTTAAACATAGGAGCACGTTTTTGCATTTTAATATTTCTAAAAACCATCTTCGGTTCTTCTATTATTGTTAAATTTCATTACAAGCCTAATTAAAGCTCCTTAACTCTGTTCCAACACAGGGCCAGATCCAGGGATTAGATGCGATGAAGCCCTTTATATTGAAGGTTTGTGAATTACTAGAATGCTGGGCGACCACCATCAAAGCGACGGATGAAACTAAATTAATTGGATGAGTATGGAAAAATGGTGAAATTAAATTTGTGGCAAGGAAAAAAGGAGAAAATCTTATAAAACCCGCCCTTACTCCGTTTCGTCTATTACGAAATTCACATTAAATAAGCCAAACGCCATCACGAGACCCCAGCGACGAGAGGCGAGAGGCGAGCGTCTAACCGCTTGCGCCATGAAAACAAACAATGTGCAGTAACGAAGTAAAGCGTCTAATTATTCTAACCGCTTAGTTGATATTAATTTGAATTAAGTCGATTATAATTCCGCTTCGCTCCCATTTTATTACTACGAAAGCCTTCTAGAATACTTTAAAATTTCACTTCACATTAAAACAATATATTTAAAATGTAGTAATCACAACAGAAAATCGGAAACTCTACAAATTGATGACATGCAAATTAACACATTAGAATTATTTAATTGCCTAGGTACCAAAGTAAATGGACATAATGCATTAGAAGAAGAAATTAAGGAAAGATTGGTAAATGGAAATAAAGCTTATTTTGTAAATAGAACCTTATTTAAAAGGAAATTAATATCAAAAACTGCAAAAATAAGGTTATATAAAACAGTCATTAAGACCAGTAGACACAGATGCGAGTGAAATTTCGGTCCTAAATGAAACAATAAAACAGAAATTATTAATTTTTGCAAGAAAAAATTTAAGAAGAATATTTGGACCAGATAGATGAACTGATAACTGTTGGAAAATCAAAACAACGAACTAAACAAATTAATAAAAAATCAGAATATAGTAAACCATATAAGATCTCTCAGAATTGGTTGGCTTGGATATTAAATAAGAATGAATGTTCAGAGACTGTCAAGAAACACTATAAATGGAAACCTATAGGAGGCAGAGCTGTTGGAAGACCAAGATCAGATGGGAGGATGACATAATGAAGGATCTAAAGAAAATGAAAGTGACTAATTTGAATATGGCAAGAGACAGATTTGCATGGGGGAGGACTCTTGAGAAAGCCTAAACTTTAAAATGTTGAAGTTGTCGCGCCTTAGGATGATGATGATCATTCTCCCAGGTTATATAAGTATGTATTCGTAATTTGTTTCTACCTGATATGGAAGGTACTATTAGAGAGAATTTCAGTAAACGGCTAGGACTACATTCAATTGGCATAGAGCACAACTTCTACTTGGGTATAAGGAAAAGCCCTCAAGGGCTGATGCAGTTTTGCGGACACGAGAAACAACTGCTTGTGACGTCACAGAGATTCTGCCGGAGACTTCGTGAATAAAGCCTGGATTTCAATGTAATGAAGCAGTTTTATTTTCCGATTTCATGCGAAGCTTTAAAAATACTATTTAACTCATGCCTCAAATGGGAGTCAATGACCAATCATGTTTCAATGTATCTTGTTTTACAACCAATCACAGTCGTTATTTATCAATTAAGTTTATCATATTAAAGAAAGCTCTTCCTTCTTAATATTCTGAACAGGTCATAGCATTATTTTGTAGTGACTGATTCTCTAAGAAATACGGCTACCAGATTGTATTATATAATCCACGAATATGAACAGATACTGCTTGCGGGATTTAATAGAAAAACATTCGTAGTAATTGATTATGCCACAATAAAAATAAACTACTGTTTGCACTATCTTAAACGTATTATTTCCCAGGAATTTACGTTCCAGAAAATATAATTTACATCATAGGACATCAGAAATTAATTAATAACCTATAACGTTGGTTATAAACAGTTTGATGTGTTTCTCGTTTTCTCCACTAGAGTGCATTCTTACAATATTGCGATCCTTTGGCAATAAATAATGTGATCTGGTAGAAGTAATGAACAAATGAAGCATAACAAACATTTCTCATTTGTTTCCAAACAATGCCGTTTACATTAAATATATAAATATTTTAAAATAACTATATTTAAATAATGATTTGTGCGTAAACAGCTTAATTTTATTCGTTAAACATTCCTAACAAATGCCACTCTTGATAAATTCACTACGTGAGTCGATAATTTGGAAATCACTTGTGGCATTATTTATGACAAATCCATACTAGTTAATAATTATCCGTAGGTGTCATTTAGTTTCCGTAAGTCCTTTCAATATTTTATGCATAGTTTTACAATATGAATGACCCATTGTTGATTAGCACATTATGATGCAATGATAGTACTTTTCATTTTGTAATACTCGTGCTTAGACGTATTCTCCCATCTCCTTGAATTCAATATAAAATTCGTTTAATTCTTTCTTGCAACATAAATTATAATTATAATGTTTAATATATGCCCATGGTACTTATAAATATTAGATTCATATTTTTATTTAATTTCATTTTCAGGAATTATCTACTAAATTTTAGGTATCAGAACTAGAATCGCTCTACTTTTATTGTACATTTTTGCTTCTTCCTCTGTCTTTCATTAATTTTTAATTCTTCACATTTGTTAACCTACGTTTTTTTTAACTTCTCATTTTTACACAAAAATCTACAACTGAAGTTATTCTGTTGACATGTTGTTGTGAAACGTTAAAATATACAATACTTACATTTTACAGTCATTAGTTCTTATTTATTTAGATTTAGATTTTTTAGATTCATTTAGCCTGGTGGAATTAAGGTCATGTGGCCTTCTCTTCCACTCACCAGAACAAACATATTTTACATATAAATACAAAAAAATTACAATAATAATCATATTAAACAGGACAAACATATGTTACATATGAATACAAAAAAAATACAATAATAGTCATATTGAACAATTAATTAACTGTCATATTGAATAATAATGAAAATAATGTCTAATAATACAATGAAACTAAATACAATTAAATTAAATTAATGATACAATGAATAAAAAAAAGGAATAACAGCTCGAATCTACTATACATAAAAAGAAAAGAAAAAATACAAAGAAAGTAATAAACTACAATGAATTAATCTATGCTTTTTATACAAGGCATTAGGTAAATATATTAACAAATCCTAAGTCTATTTTTATTAAATAATGCAAAAACGCATTATTAATTCTTAAAAAGTAATATTAGTGAGTTGTTTCTGTTAGTAATTTTATTTTCAATTTGTTTCTGAAAGATGGTAAAGTTTGGCAGTCTCTGACATAGGGTGGAAGTGAATTCCATGTTCTAGCAAGAGAAACTGTAAACGATTTCGAGTAATAGGTAGTATGATGAGGAGGGATATAAAGGACACTGTGCTCAAGGGATCGGGTATCTAAGTTATGTGTATCAGAGAGTTTAGTGAAGTGGTGTGATAAATAATAAGGTAATGATGTGTGTAATATGTTATAGAGAAGGCATTGGGAATGGATGGTTCTACGATCTTGAAGACGAAGCCATGACAATTGTTCCAGGGATGGTGTAACGTGATCAAATCTACGTATACCACAAATAAAACGTATGCAAGAATTATGAACACGTTGAAGTCTTTGGGTAAGAACAGTATTTAGGTCAGTAAAAAGAGTATCACAATAAACAAAATGGGGCATTGCAAGTGTTTCTACTAACATTTTTCTTAGAGCAAACGGTAAACAATTTCTTATACGATTTAATGAGTGTATTATTGAGAAGATAGTTTTGCAAATGTTATTTATTTGTTTATTCCAAATTAAATGTTTATCCATAAACACTCCTAGATTTTTTACTGTCTCACTATAAGGGATCTGAACCCCATTAAGTGACACATGTAATACTGCATTTGTGTTAATTGAGGATAATAGTCTCTGATGACCCATAATGATTGCTTGTGTCTTTCTAGGATTTGATTGAAATCCATATTTCTCTCTCACGCCGTTAGCGACTCAAGGTCCTCATTAATTTTGGTTACCGCGTCATTTAAAGAATATTTGTCTGAGTGAAGGTAGATCTGCATGTCGTCCGCAAATAAATGATGTTTGCAATGTTTTAGGGAGTTAGATATGTCGTTTATATAGATTGAAAAAAGCAATGGGCCGAGCACCGAGCCCTGTGGAACTCCAGCTTTACGGTAGGTCCAAGAAGAGCGTAATGTAGAATTTCCTGCAACATATTGCTGGCGCTCGCGAAGGTAGGAGTTGAACCATTGCGTGACACTGTCAGAAAGTGAGAGGTTTTTTTAGTTTAAGCAACAATAAGTCCAAGTCTACCGTGTCAAATGCTTTACTAAAGTCAAGTAGTGTAAGAATAGTAAGTTTTCGATTATCAGATGCTTCGCGTATGTCTTCACATATATTTAGTAGAGCAGTATCTGTCCTGAAGCCTGATTGGTATTGATCTAAAAGGTCGTGTTCAGTTAGGTAGTCAGTCAGTTGTTTATGGACTAATCGTTCCAAAGCTTTTGAAAGGGTAGGTAAAATACTAATGGGTCGAAAATCGTTAGGAGTTAAGGGAGTTTTTACTTTCGGGAGTGGGCGTACAATTGCTTGCTTCCATAATGTAGGATATATAGAGGTTTGTAGTGAGGAGTTGAAAACATGAGTTATGGTAGGTAGTAAAATGTCGATTATTTTGTTAAGTAGAGTGATATTTATACGGTCAGTACCTTTTGCTTTTATTTTTATTCGTTTGAGAGCTTTCTTTATGTCATTTTCTGTAAGATATGAAAAATGGAAATGTTCTCTGTCTGGTGGATTTGTCAATAGTAGTTCACTTATTGTATGTGTTTTGTCTTTAGGAGTAAATAATGTGCTTGTAAAATGGTTATTAAGTGTGTTCAGGGAAACAGGTAGTTTTTCTACCTGCGTCTCTCTCCTTCCTACACATGTTTTATTCAGATTTTTCCAAATATCTGGGCTATTGTTATTAGGTTCAGTAAGGCTGTATAGATGTCTAAGTTTGGCGTTTCTGATAGTTTGTGTAGTCTAGTTACGTAACCGTTTATAGTGATTGAGATTTATGTCAGTTTTGTCGACTCTATATTTCCGATATGCTGCGTCCTTTCAGTCATCGAGTCACGAATGTTAGCAGACATCCAGGGAGCAGGGTGTCGTTTCGCTAGTTTAGTTTTCAGTGGGGCGTGTCTGTCTTATAGTTGTAATATAAGGTTATTTAATGCTTCAACTTTTTCGTCAACAGAATGCAACGTCCATATAGTATGCCAGGGTAATTTTATAGCGTCTTCAAGTAGAGCTGCATTGTTTATATGTTTTAGGTCTCTATATGTGATAGTCAAAAGAGCTAGTTTAGGGCACTGCAGTGAATATGCTAAGAATATAATATCAGTGCTGATGTTCCGGGAGCTGACAGTTGCCCGTGGGTTAGTACTCTGTCTGGATTATTAGTAGCAATTAAGTCAAGTAATGTCTCAGAGTGATTGGTGTGATGTGTAGGCTGTAAAGGAAGGATAGTCATATCACAAGCTTGGAACGCGGACATAAGCTGTTGTGTATGTCTGTTGTCAGTGTCTAGTATATTTATATTAAAGTCACCCAGGACGATAACGTGTTCTTATTGTATACGTGCGTTTTGTAGAGCGGATTCTATTTCTGCTATTTTTTTTCATTTTAGGGGGTTGGTACACTACACAAAGAAGGCATTTTTTGAAGCTTGTGTATATTTCTATAAACATAATTTCAGGAGATGTCTCGTTATTAGAGAAGTATACAGACTTAGGACAAAGGTCTGTCCTAACGAAGACACCAACACCGCCCCCTCGACTATGTACACGATCATGTCTAAGAAAAGTATAACCATCCATGTCAATTAAACTAGAATTACTGGAGGGAGTGAGCCATGTTTCTGATACGAGAATGGCATGAGTATTGGAAGAAGAAAAAATCATTCTATTAAAGAGAGGAGAAAACTAATTACATGTAGCTGAGAATAGAGTTCTTATGAAATCTTCTGGACCCATTAGAAAGTAACACAGGTGAATTGAAAAGACTATTTAACATGGAACTGCAAGATCCTTATAAAAAGGACAGGTATAATTTGAACAGTAAAGTCACATAGGTTGCAATAGGCAAGACATGTTGCACCAATGTGATATCAAAGAGTTACTCGAAAACTCCATATAGGAAAACAGAAGTAATGCCCAGTAGTTAGTCCACGAATGAGTATTAACCACGATTAAGGGATGTAAATTATACAGACTATTTAACTCAACCCACAAATATTAGTCAATGACCAATCACGTTTCAATTAATTTTGTTTTACAACCGTTGACAGTCATGTTTCACCTCCCTCTTTATCGATTTCTCTTCATCAGCTCCTGCTTTTGTGATAAAGAAAGCTCCTCCTTTTTTAATATTCTGAACAGTTAAGAGCATTGTTTTTCTCCAACAAATACATTGAATATAGCAAATAATGAAAACTGTTATTCTACCAGTTATATTATATGTATGCGAAACATGGACTGGCACTTTAAGGGAGCAAAGGAGATTACGAGTATTTGAAACAAAGTTCATAGGAAAATTTTTGGACCAAAGAGAGATAAACAGACAGGTGAATGGTGAATACTACATAACAGTAAACTATATGGTCTTTATAGGAAGCCAGATATAATAAGAACAGTTAAGTCTTCTAGACTGCTATGGGCAGGAAATGTGGCACGAATGGGGAATGAAAGACGTGCATGGAAGCTTCTTGTAGGAAAACCAGAGTTGATAGACCAATAATGAGGTGGGAGAATAACTAACTATAATATGAGGGAAGTATATTTTACAGGAAATAATTGGAAAACAATAGTTTAGGATAGGGTATGTATGGAGAGCTTATGAACGCGCGGCCATGAAGCTACGGCTTCGAAAGTGCCAGTGAGTTAGTCCGTTAGTTACAGAAATAATGAACAGATTCCTTGATTTTACCGAGTTGTTTACTAAAAAAATAAATTAATAATCTATAATGATTATTATAATATACAGCGTCCACCGCTGTGGTCTCGAGATAGCGTACTGCCTTCTCATGCAGCGGGCCCGGGTTCGATCCCCTGTCTGGGCAGTTTTTCTGGGTGAGGTTTTCATCGGGGTTTTTCCTCACCTGTAAGACAAATGTCAGGAAAACTTTCAGGTCCAAACGGTCCCGGAAATCATATGGTCATCATCATAATCATCTTTATCATTATAATTATCATCATCATCGTTCACCGGTGTGGAAAACAACGGGAAGCTACCACACCTACAATTCTCTAGTAAAGCTGCAAGCATAGCATGAAAATGCTATGATTGCAGTTAAGGACCTGCCTTCGGGCAGAATTACTATGGATGGATGGATGGATGGATAATGTACAGTTTGATGCGTTTCATCATTTCTCCACTAGGGTGCATTCTATGCACACAAGACATGATTCCAGTCCTAAGTAATTTCTGTATAGTTTCCAGAATCGAATCACACCACTTCCCAAACAAACTTATTTTAAATATGAAAGGTATTAGTGAGACAGTTAATGATGAGGTGGCAACAATATTGCGGCCAATTATCCGTTTCAGGTGGATCGAGGATCTGAGAGAAGAATTTAACAGGAGTTTGGAAACGCTAATACAGGATCTGCAATTAAATGATCTTAGCGGGGAGGAAATTATTAAAACTTTGACAGAATGTTTTCAAAAAGCAGGGGAAAAATTCAAGGTTAAATACGCAATGAACCAGAAGGACAAAGGGTGGTACAATAATGCATGTAGAAATAAGAAGAAATTTGTCGAAAGTAGTCTTTTAAAGTTTAGAAAAGAAAGCACAGATGAAAGCAGAAAAAATTATGCGCAAGAGAGAAAGGAATATACAGACTTATTGGCAGAAACAAAACTAGCATGGCAAAATAAGAAATCCGAAGAAATGAGAGTCGCGACTGAAAGTGGGAACATTGCGGACATATGGAAAGCGATAAGGGAACTCAAAGTAAAGTCCATAAATCGGACAAGAATAACGCCCGGGGAATGGAGAAGTTACTTTGATAGGGTGCTGGGAAATGAGAGGTTAAGATATAATCAAGGAAATATTGTTGAGATCCCTGACCCAATTCATATTCAATTACTGGATCAGGATATTTCGAAAAATGAAGTGGTTTCTTCCATTAAATGTTTAAAGAATGGTAAAGCACCTGGAATTGATGGAATACCAGGGGAATTCTTGAAAAATATGATATCATCCAATAAATTATTAGACGTTTTGAAAACTGCGTTCAACAAACTTTTTAATGGAGGAGATTATCCGGAAGCCTGGGCGACAGGTGTCATCCAACCGCTATACAAAGGGAAAGGTGGGGCACAGATACCAGAAAGTTATAGGGGAATTTGTCTCTTGTCAGTGTTCGGAAAAATATATTGTAAAGTACTTTACGAACGAATCAGACAATGGGCTAAAGAGAACAATAGGCTCTCAAAATATCAGGCAGGTTTTAGAGAAGGGCACTCCACGGTGGACAACCTATTTGTTCTGAGAACATTAATTGATGACAATCTGAAAATGAAGGGGGGTAAATTATTTTGTTCATTCATTGATTTTAAGATGGCATTTGATACTGTGGACCGAAGCGCACTTTGGGAAAAATTAAATCGGAAAGGATTGTCTCGTAAAATGATACATGCTTTAATGTCAATTTATAAATATGGTAAATTTTGTATAAAAGTAGACCAAGGGCACATTACAGAGAGCAGCGAAGCCAATCGGGGAGTGAGACAAGGTTGCATTTTATCACCAATGCTATTTAATCTATTCGTTGATGATATTGTAGACGTAATGCTAGAAGGAGAAATTGAGGCTCCGGAGATAGGAAATGTTAGAATCCCAGTCCTGTTGTATGCAGATGATTTAATTATCTGTTCCAAGACAATCAAGGGATTGCAAAGAGGTCTTGACCTACTGGAAATATACTGTAGGAATTGGGGATTGACTGTAAATGCTAGTAAGACAAAAACAATGACATTTAAAAATGGGACGGTTTATGGTAGAACAGAGGAATGGAAATACAGAGATCAAGTTCTTCAAAACGTGAAACATTTCGAATATCTTGGTACGACGTTGAAAATGAACGGAAAGTGGAAAAAACACATTGATATAGCATTATTTAAAGGGAGGGGACAACTTAACAGTGTACTCGGTATTCTGGGTCGAGTGCCTGATATTCCAGTCAGCACATTAGAAAAAATGTATGGAGCTATGGTCAGGCCAGTCATGCACTATAGTAGTGAGATTTGGGGTTTCCAAAGAACGGAAATACTAAATAAGGTATATACGCATTTTCTAAAGTATATTACAGGACTTAGTAAGGCCGTTTCTAACTGTGGAATTTTATATGAATTCGGGTCATTCCAGGACGATATTAACTGTAAAATTCGTGTACTCAAATACTGGTTGCGAGTAATCCAAGGTGAACAAACAATGCTTAGAGCAATTTGCTACGACCACCAAATTAAAAACATAGATGTTAAATTTTGGGGCAGACGAGGTTAGGAGAGAACTCCAAAAGATTGGGATGGGCTGGATATGGGAAAAAGGGACTGAAAATCGCAAGAACGTGTGGAGAAAAATAAGGAGGAGGTACTTAGATGTAAACCAACAAGATACCTTCGCCGAATGTACAGGAAAACGCTCACTGTGTTTACAAAGAGACCTAAAACACGTCTGGGGAAAAGAATCGTATATACTCAACCTAGGATTTAAGGAGAGATCAGGGCTTGCTTGGTTTAGGCTAGGGGCATGGAAATTTCTAAAAATTAGCGACGATCACGATATGCGAATATGTCCAATGTGCGGGAACTTTGAAGATGAGATACATATATTAGGAAAATGTAATGATTTAGAATATTGGAGACGTCAGTTATTACCGGAAAGATTTCTAAATTCAAATCGGGAAAGACTGGCATGCTACGAGTTATTGGTAAATCCAGAAAATTGGATAAACCTCGGTAAATTTCTGGACAAAACGCGAAAAATAAGGACAACACTCATTCATGAATAAATATATGTTATCAAAATGCAATACCATTAATTATTAACAATTATATATAAATTAATTAGTGTATAATGCTGTTGTGTTATTATTTAATTGTAATATTAATGTGTTTTCTTTATGTAATTGTAATGTTAATGTTTTTTTTAGTGTATAATGCTATTGTGTTATTACTTAATTGTAATATTATTGTGTTTTCTTTATGTAATTGTAATGTTAATGTTTTTAGTGTATAATGCTATTGTGTTATTATTTAATTGTAATATTATTATTGTGTTTTCTTTATGTAATTGTAATGTTATTGCTATTGTGTTATTATTTAATGGTAATATTTTTATTGTGTTTTCTTTATGTAATTGTAATGTTATTGCTGTTTTTGTTTATTTTTCTTTACACTAGTACCAATTATTACTTTATTGTAACGGACTGTCAACAGCACGTACGGCTTACTGCCCGTGCGACCCATATTTGTAAATAATATTGTAAATATCTTACTTTTTGTCTAATAAAGTCCTACTACTACTACTACTACTACTACAATATTGCGATTCTGTCTGGCAATAAGTAAGCTGATCAGGTTGCAATGAATAAGTGAATATACATAATCTCACATTACTGATTTTCAAACATCGTCGCTTAAATTAAATATATAAATACTTTATAATACCGGTAACTAGCATATATTTAAATAAAGACTTTGTAGTAAACAGCTTAATTTTATTCGTTAAATGGTTCTAACGAATGCCACTCTTGATTTCCAAATTCTTTAAATAAATTGGAAGTCACTCGTGGCATTAATTATCAGAATGATTGAAAATATTAGCTATGTATAGGACGTATGGAGAGTTTATGCCCTCATGGGCATGAAGGCATGAGTTCAGAAATGTCTCTGATGTAGTTAGATATTGTGTCTGTAATCATGTTATTTTACACATAAGGATTATTTATTTATTTATTTATTTATTTATTTATTTATTTATTTATTTATTTATTTATTTATTTATTTATTTATTTATTTATTTATTTATTTATTTATTTATTTATTTATTTATTTATTTATTTATTTATTTATTTATTTATTTATTTATTTATTTATTTATTTATTTATTTAGCCTGATGGAGTTAAGGCCGTGTGCTGTTCTCTTCCACTCAGCAGGACAAACATATATTACATCCGAATATAACAATCATAATTAACTCTAATATTAAATATTAAATGAAGATTTGACCAATAAGATAATATATATTATATTATGATCTATAATACAACCAGTTAATGCTAGTTAAGATTAAGACTAAAACTAATGATAAAATGTATTCTAGCAAGATAAATTAAATTGTTGGTAGACCGCCCCTGTCTAATGTAGGGGCCTATATAAAAAAGTAATGAGATATAGAAAACTAATTTTATGGTTATACAATGTTTAAACAAATGAAAATATTTGTTAATTTTAATATTATTTTTATAAATAATTAAATTTATTAATTGTTAAAATAATTCTATGAGTGAGGTGTATAAGTTATTTTGTTTTTAAATAATTCTGTAGTTTGTTTTTGAAGGATGTTACAATATGTATATAAAAATACATAATTGCTGTATACATATATTGACGTAAACCCACATTCTACGGAATAAAAAGACACAAAGAGTTATTCACCATTACTTTTTTCTTGTTACATGCATGTATCAATTATTTCTTAATTTATAAGCAAGGGCAAAGAATTCCCTCTCCACACTGAAAATTTAAATAAGAAACTTTGTATCTCTTGAATTTCACTCCAGGGAGCAATTCTCTCTGCCATTTACATGAAAAAGCATTTGAAGCAACCTCTGTGTAGAAAGAAGAAAATAGATTTTCGTCTTATTTATTTTTATGCGTAGGGTTCGAGGAATCTGTTTTTTATTGCAAGTGTTTTATTTATATCACTCTGCTTTCAAACCTCAACACAATTTCTTGTTTTTAATGTCAATTGTTGCTGAATACAGAACAAAATTCCCGGACGCAATTTGAAACCACAGAGAAAAACTATAGATACGGTTGAAACAGCAATATATATAGTAGAAATCATAAAGAAATAGAAAACCTATGTGGTCTCGAGGTAGCGTGCTGCCTTGTCACGCAGCGGGCCCGGGTTCGATTCCCGGTCGGGAAAGCCCCCTGGGTGAGGTTTTTTCGGGGTTTTTCCTCACCTGTAAGACAAATGTCAGAACGGGTAGGTCCCAACGGCCCCCCCCAAAAATCATCCGGCCATCATTATCATCCTTATCATTTTCATCATTATCCTTCATCGGTGTGGAAAGCAACGGGAAGCAACCACACCTATAATTCCCTAGTAAAGCTGCAAAGCATAGCATGAAAATGCTATGATTGCAGTGAAAGACCTGCCTTCAGGCAGAATTACTATGAATGAATGAAACATAACATAATTTTGTGTAAAATGTGTTTAAATTAAGTTATTATGTTGGGATTGTAGCTATCTGTTTTAATATTAGTATATTACAGAATAACGTTATAATCTTTTCCATATTGTCTAGTTACATAAAGCAGGAAACATATTTACAACAAACTCCATTATATCGCATAATTGAATTATTTTATGATATTTGCAACTTTTTTATTAAATCTTAGAATATTATACTGTCGACAGTGGTGGACTTGTGGTTATGCACCTTGCCTCTATATCCAGAAAGTCACGGATTCAAACCCGGCCGTGGTCGATTATTTTTTTAGGACGGAAAATCCAACTAGCAAGTCCTACGGGAGGGTCTTTCAGCCGTGGGTCCCGAGTCTGAAAAAATTTCAGGTACGTAAATGATCTTTAAGCCTGAACAAAGAGGCGTCTAAGCAATATATACCGACATGAATCCCTCTAGCGGTCACAATTTTCTATGTTTCACAATGAAATCAGTATTTGCTATTAAAATAAAATGAAGATATTCTTTTAAAACAATCAGCGATATCCGTTCATTGTAAGTGGGAGTTTACCTGAAATCCAAAATATTAAGTTGACTCCATCAACCGCCGTGTTTGTTTCGTCGCAGTGTATATTATATGATTTAATCAGCCTTAAATTGTAATGTAATGTAACCATTACTTTAATTTAGGCCCATTTGCTATTTTTAAAAAAGTAGTGGAAACATATATCCGTAGATATTGTTTAAATCGTTGTTATATTATACAACAATATGCAACTAGGTAATAACATACGGTTATACGTGATATGGTTTCCACACAGTCCGACACTTTGAAAGAAGTTGGCATCAGAATACCTCAAGGCAGGTGTTAGCAGTTGAACAACTTATATTGATAAAAACAAATAACATGGAGCAACAAAAAAGAAACTTTTTTTTTTCGTCTCAGAAAAAAAATATGTGATTCTGATAGTATTTGTTCTCCTGAATTCAAATATGATGTCGGTGTTTCTCCATCATGCAAGGTTTCCAAGAGACAGGAATTTATAATTTCAAACACTTTAATATTTTATAGATTCGCAACTAAACAATATTCGAACATTCGGACTCACCTAGAAAGTAAGAAATAAAGATTTTCTGCTATATTTCGCCTGTGGAGCATCCCTCTTGATGGTCCAACAAAAATCGGCCAGCATATTAGGATTCCATTTGTCTTGATATCTCTTTTCCATAGCAGAAACCATTTGAGTTAGCTCATTTGGTTTTATTTTACAATGGACAAATGGACGAAAACAAACGTTTATTAAAAAATAATTATTTAAATCCATTAATTGAAATTGAAATAAAAAAAACTGTGGGTGATGAAGAAATTCAGAATACATATTTGAAAACACGATAAAAAACTGCATTAAGTACAACTATTGGTACTCATGGGACAAAAATCATGTTGACCAGTATAATTAATCATCTAGGGTTACAGGTACCTTAGTATCGGCTCCCTGAAAGGCGCATTGTTGTCACAAAAAGGAAATAAGTGTTCTTCCAATAAGTGGCAACAAAATAAACGTAGGTTCCGTAAACTTACAAAATGGGACCACAAATTAGATTTTGGGAGGAATTCACTTAGTTTACACAGATCCTATGTGAAGGACTTTTTAAAATTTGATATTCAAAATAAACACTAGAGAAACAAACCATTATAAATTTTAAAAATAGTTTAAAATAATGCAATATACACTAATAACTTTACAGTTACACACTTTTAGTTCTCATGTCGGTCCAAACTGTTAGATAACTGATAGGATAAATTACTTTTCGCTTATATAGTGTCCGCATTCTGTCCTGATGCAATGTTTAATGTCAGAATGTCAATCATAGTTTAATCTGTGCTCAACTCTGCACAATCATGAGGGTTTTACCTACAAAACGAGGCAGAAATCAGTCCTCCTAAATTAACGTGTGGCAAATGCAAAGTGTCGAGTCGCCCATCTTCATGTAGAGAACAACCCAATAAAAAGTGGTCAAATAGAAATGTTAAATCTCAAAAAGATTTGACGGGTTAAACAACCTCGAACCTAACCTTTATTTCATTGAAAATCTACTCAAATACATTCTAATGCACAACAGTGAATCCCACCAAAATTAAAAAATCCAATCACTTCAACAGAGCACTGCATGAGGCCAGTCCAATAACATTTCTGCACACATGAAGTAAATGTTCTCTAACATACGGTCTGTGGTTCAAGCGCTGATGTCACCTATTGACCCCTTAATGTTCCTGTATAAAACTGGTGCATATATGTGTTCGGGACAATGTGTAAATTCATATACAAAAATTCAACCTAACTAGGGCTCTAGAACTAGTATAGTATGCTATGAGCACAGCGCGGAATTCGTGGCTCATTCCGCGTCATTGGCTTATAGCTCGGCTAGTCAATATCACAGTTTACGATGCCATTTTGAAGCCGGACTTTACACTATTGATCTGTCATATTCACTTCGACATACACTTTAAATTGCCTTATCACTATCGCTTAGGCAAGGAATGTGCAATTTAACCCTACACTGATCATTCAAAAGGTATTATCTACAAGGGGAAACAAAAAGGTTCCAAATGCGCCACAAATACGGCACATATACCGCCGTCATATAAAGGCCTAAGTAAGAAAGCGTTTCGCAAATTTGAGGCTGAATTTAAGCACACCAAGTTGGCTGTATAACTTGCTGTATTTTGAAAACTAACATCGGTCAAAGTTACTTCTTAATGTTTATTAAATAGAATAAACAGATTATGGACATTGGGAAAACAGCGAAATCGAGGCTAATGTACGTACTAACAAAAGAAAACTTCTTCATTAAGGACATTAGAGCACAGTTTTTCCTACCAAACACCAATACCTATGAAAAGACACTCCAACTACTAAACGAGAAAAACGACGCCATCTGGCCTGACGTCTACTCAGCAGACGGCAAGATAACAGAAGAATAAAAGCTGGCAAACTATTAGCTCCGGTACATAGTAACATGATACGCAACACACGGATTTCATCACAAATTTTGCCAATTTAATAAATTCCACCAACCGAATGAAGATTGCATGTGTGAACTGTGCAACGAACATTGTCAGAGATATCATGCTCGAAACTGCAAAAAATAAAGTCTCAATAATAAAACTAGGACTAGAATACTTAATCAGTATCTTGCACATTGTGCGCTTATCACCTTAAATAGAATAATGTAATTTTACGCACAATGCGCATTCGACGTTCATGGTGCACAAGCTAGTGTGCTAAATGATGGACAGGGTACACCGGTTGTTAATATGAGTGTATCAATAAATCAGCTTCCAATTGAATGGAAAAACTTATTGTCATGCCAATTTGTTTCTACGAGTAATTCATCTTCTTCTTTTTTCTTCGTTTTATTCGACTTGCAACACAAAGCAGAATGAATGTTGTTCTGTTTAAAAAGATTCCTCCATTCCACCATTATTGGCCCTAACCTTCTATAACGTTTCACGTTAGGAATATTTAGATAAGAATATGGCAACCGATGAATAAACTGAGAATGAGAGACTGTAAGAGATCCAATTAAGTTACCAGCATCAGAAATAATAGTTATATCTAAAAGAAGCGAAATTAAAAACTGACTTAATCTTTCATGCCCGGTGTTCATATTATGACCTTGTAGAAGTTTTTTTTTTTCGGACTGTTGGTCGTGGTCTTGTGGCTTGAAGTTCCCGATGTTTCACCAGAGACTTGTGTCCTGCATCCGATGCCGGACGTAGTCTAGGGCGAAAGGTCGGGAACTTCAAGCCTCAAGACCACGACCAACAGTCCGAAAAACTTGTTACAAGGCCATAAAATAAAAACTTTTTTGACGAGTAATGCATTAATATGAAAACAAAAAGAAAGCAGGCAAAAATGTATCAATTACATCAGCGAAATTGTTGGGTAACACCTACAGGAGAAATAACTCTGGTTTAAGAAGGGGAAAACGCAGAATATTTAAAGAGAAGATTAAATATATTGAACTGATTGCTACCATATGAACATCGGAGAATTTTATGTAAAGTAACTAGGATAGAAAGAAATGGATTCTGGTTAGAACAAATATAATTAGGAATGAAAATGGTGAGTTGTTTGAAAATACGGGAATACGGCCTACTAAACAGATTAAACAATAATTTTAATCAGCTATTAAAATTCGGTGGTGTGGTGTAAGTGTAACCCTAAATTCGGTTAGACCAAATTTAAATCTCAATATCACCACGACAAATTAGGATACTTCAGTCATATTTTGCTGGATGTTTTCTGGCGATATTACAGTAGATGTATAACTGATATTAACATAGCTTTATAGTGTATATCCAATTTATTACGATATGAGGTTGGGAAGAGGTTTTTACAGAATCGAGGAAAAAGTGTTTTAATTTCCATATTCTGTAAAACACTTCACAAATATGCGTTGTGCATTATTTTTTGGGCGATGGTGTTTTCAAAATAATAAATAATAGCAAAATAATAACATATTTGTTGGAAATATTTGCGTTCATTACAAACAATTGACTGGCGTTAACCGTGTGGACAATGTTTATTAGTTGAAACAACAGGAGGCCTTGAGGAGAATTATTGATAACATGGTCGCAAGTACGTATTTATTGTTTTATATTGTTTCAAATAAAGTTCAGTTAATTTAAAGTGCAGTGATTTGTTTCATATAATATATATTAACATATATTTTGTATATACATTGTACATAGTATACATAGAGGGCAGTAGTTTTACTTCCCGCACGTGGATGTAAATGTAATATTACAGTTTAGTTATTTAGGTTGGCAACCCAAAAATGTAGGAAGTTGAACTTTCAATCATGACCGCCGTTGCTGTAAATACGACAAAACGAACTATCGCGCAAATATATTCAAAAATATTTGTATATATTATTTTTAATTTTATAAAATATTTTAAACAATTCAAGTTTGGGTAAGAGCATACTTGGTATAATCAAATTGTATGATACATAGGATGAATTTATGAATGGAGCATGTGTATAGAGCATATTATTTTCTGATTTAGTTATTTTGTGCAAATAAATATTTGTTATCAAATATTTAATACATGTCGGCATCTATGATCTGATGTACACTAGAATCTCAATGATCTGTAGGTTTTACTTTCATAACATTTGTATTCCAATTGCCTATTGCAATGAAACATAGCCTAATTTACATTAATTTAATTCTAACCCGAAGTTTCTAATTTTAAGACACGGTACTTGTAATTGAAACATCAGTGCTCTTGGTTTGAGTTGCCCTTCAGCCTGCTCACGAGTATACACTTCTCCGAGATTTACACCTACCCCATCCCACCTTTTATGAAATACAGAATATTTATGGAGAAGATGAACTGACGGTAGAGATATTAATAAGAAACCTGAACCTTTGCCTACTCAAAGTCAAAAAGGGGAGCTTTAAAATCGAAGCGCTTATATTTAGCAAAACGCCGCTAGAGGCGCTTTTATGTTCTATCTGCTTTACTGTATCATATAATTTACTACGGTTTCTTGTCTAGATTATGGACATATGAAACACTTTGTCAGTAATTAGAACATGTGCACATTTACTTCATAGAGCGACGGCCTAGAAAGCACTTTCCCTACCAGCCGGCTTCTGGTCTCACATTCAGTTATTATTTACAGATAAGGACGATCGTCTAGTCAGTATTGGGAGTAGTACGTCGAATTCCCCAGCCCTTAGAGCTGCTTTTCCCAACCTAGAACTGTTACTTAATGCAACTACCCACATTTCTCACGATGTTGTGTATCAGGTACCAAACTGGCCGAAATCCCATGTGAAAATTCTTCCCCCATGGGGAATCATACCAGCGCCAAGTCATGTAGCATTGCACCAAGGCATCATGCCTTAAACCACTCGGCAACGTTAAGGGAAATGTACGTACATAAACAGAAATATGAAAATTGTGAATGTCAATTTTTATATAATTTAAAATTATTTTTTTTAAAATATACCGAAACATCACTGCACAATTGTATCAATGGTGTTTTATTATTTTATTACTATTAAGCATATCTGTTACGGAAAACCCGAAAAGTAGACTATTATATCCTATAAACAAATTTTCAAGCCAATAGATCACACGAAGCTTCTAGTAGTAGTAGTAATATTAATAATAATAATAATAATAATAATAATAATAATAATAATAATCTTACTACATAATAATAATAATAATAATAATAATAATAATAATAATAATATTGTAGTACTTTTTACGGCCTGGGCCTGCAGACTGACCGGATCTATTGTAATATACCAATATATAATGGATAAATGAAATTAAGTCTACGCTATAGTATTATGTTATTTTTAAGTAGTCTTCCGTGTCCAGCACACCAGGTTCTTCTCTCATGGAACATTCGGCCAATTCTGGGTTGCCCTATGGTTACAAATAGAGGCTATAAATTCTCCAGTTGGCCCCTTTTGCCCCGTTTTACTATTCCGTCTTGGAGCCATGACTCAACATCCTGATCCCCGCAACCACTTATTTTCAATTTGGTATCAACCAAACTACTTTTCCTAACATGAATTAAGTTCGATAGTGCCCGTGAGTCAGTTACTTATGCTTATCTTATGTTAAATCATATTGTTTATTGTATTGTTGCATATTATAGAAGGATTTTATGCAACATAACATTAATTGGCTATTAACATATATATATATATATATATGTATATAACCTCTAAAATAATAATTTAATTCCGCCAAAATAGATAAAAACTGGTGTCTTAATTCTAGCCCTCCATATACTCCTCCCTGATAACTACCCATTGATAGTCCACCCCATAATTATTTTTTTTAAAACAAAAGCTTAGGTCTGAACTAATATATTAAATTCTAGTGAAGTGCCTGAAATAAAAGGACTATTGTGATAGAATAGATAATACAAAATTCTTTTGCCATCACTACACCTCATTACCTCCGCTACACTAACCAAAAAGAGGATAACCAAGAAAGTGAAATTAAGAACAGAATAAATAAAGGTAGAGCAATAACAGCAATGATGAATGGAGTCTTATGGAACAGACATATAACGAGGAAACATAAATTACAAATATATAATTCAATAGTGAGAAGTACTATCACATATGGAGCTGAAGTTTAGAAATTCAACAAAAAACTTAGAACAAAAACTTATGTCGATGGAAATGGATTTCTTGTGGTGAGCAGCAAGATGTTCAAAATTAGGCAAAATAAGAAATACTGTCATAAGAGAAAAAAATAATATTGGTTATTCAATAGTAGATTATATACGGTATATGTAATTAAATTGTTATGGGCAAGTACGACGAATGCAAGAAGAAAGATTACCCAGGAAAACATTGAAATGGTGTCCACCTGGAAGAAGGAGGAGAGGAAGACCTGGAAACTCGTGGATGCAGGAAATAAGAACTGGAATGAGAGCAAGAGGACTGGAGGACATGGATTGGATGGAGAGAGACAAGTGGAGAAGAAAAATAAAACTTTAGGCACAGAAAGATATGTAAACATTAAAATTCTGTATATATATATACATGAGTTAAAAATAAATCATAACGACTTTGTCTCGTCAGTATACTAATAAAACGTTAATCAACATTAATGTTTACCATTTAATATCTGCTCTTGTAATTTAAGAACATTGCTACTAAGCGTTTTCGACGAAAAGCTTTTCGAAACATGTCATTGATGTGTGTTCTTGATAGATTATCCGGAATAAGTTTCGGAACTTTTTAATGATGCCACAGAGACGTCCATCATCACTCTCCCAGCTATGAAAATTGGCTTTAAATTTTATTGTATTCAACTTTTTTTTAAATTTTTTCATTACATTTTTTGTACCATAATAATAATATCACTGACACGTCCATCACCACACTCCCAGAAACATGCTGTTATAACAAATGGTTTTAATTTGTCCATTACATTAAGTTTACTAAGTATTTAACGAAAATATTATAAAATGTTAACAATGTTTAATAATAATACACCAGAAATTATGGATTTCAAAAACTCTAAGCACTAAAAAATATATGTATTTTCTTCGGCGACACGAACTAGAATATCCAGTTATCATAGCTAGACAAGAAACTTCAATGTTGACACATTCTTATGAAGTAAAAATAATAATAATAATAATTATAATAATAATAATAATAATGTATTAAGTCTCATAATTAATGTAATATTTTAGTGAATTTATCATAAATTTAAGAGGTTCAGAACATCCATGGGAAATGCCGTAGATTTTGTTTCCAAAACTCCACTTCCTATATGTCGCTCTTGAATGGATTTCAAAGTTTCAAGAGTTCGTCAAATCCAATTGTTAAATGAAATGACAGTAACATTTTTATCACAATTCAAACTAATGGGGATAACAAATGTTGGGAAAACTAGTATACTTCTTCTTCGGCTTTCCCCCACTTATAGGTTTGCCGTCTTCAGTTTCCGTTTATCATAAGTAATGCCACGAGTGATTTCCAAATTATCGATAAATTCACGACTCACGAAGTGAGGAGTGAAGTGAATTTATCTAGAGAATTTGGAAATCAAGAGTGGCATTTGTTAGGACTATTTAACGAATAAAATTAAGCTGTATACTCACAAATCATTATTTAACTATAGTTATTTTAAAATATTTATATATTTAATGTAAACGGCGATGTTTGAAAACAAATTGGAAAACGATAGGTACGCTTCATCTGCTTCTTTTGTTTATCACTGTAACCAGATCATACTATTTATTGCCAAAGGAACGCAATATTGTAAGAATGCTCTCTAGTTGAGAAAAAATTAAACATATCAAACTGTATATTAATTCATTTCTGATGTCGTATGATATAAATATGACAATGATATTTTTCTGGATTATTACCTGGGAAAAAATACATTTAAGAAAGTGCAAACAGTGGTTTCTTTCTTTGGTGGTATAATAAATTGCTACAAATGTTTTATATTAACTCCTGCAAGCGCTATGTGTTGACATCTATGCACTATATATACAATCTGGTAGTCATATTTCTTATGGGATCAGTCATTGCAAAATAATGGTCAGACCTGTTCAGAATATTAAAAAGGAGGAGCTTTCTTTAATATGGTAAATTTAACATTGATAAATATTTCGTGAAACACGACTGTGATTGGCTGTAAAACAGAAATCATTGAAACGTGATTGGTCATTGACTACCATTTGGGACATGAGTTAAATAGTCTCTATCATTCCAATCTCCCTCTTCCAAATAATTATCATCCATTATAGTTCTGAACTAGCCAGAACTAGTGTACTTAAAAAATAAAATATTCGAGGTTATAACATTGATGTTTCGATAAAGGTCTAAGTAATGCTCTATACAGACAGCTGTGGAATACAAAAATATTCCTCTTTCTACACATAACACATCACTAATGGTAATACAAAAAAGTTCAACTCAAAAGTGACAGTAGAGGTATAAGTTAAATATTTTATTATCTACGGTTAATTTGTTTAAATGTTTTATTTAACAGGATCCTGAATTTAGAAAATGATTTTGCTTAAAACCCTCCCACATTTTGTTAGTTTAATGCCAGTTTCATATTAAGGAATAGATCTAAGAAAATAAATACATTTTTGTGCCTACTCTTATTTCCTAAAAATCTCGTAGCTCACTATATCTGAACATATACAATGACTTTAATATCTCAAAGAGTAAAGATGTAATTTGAAGGGAATTATATTTTATGTTGCATTTCGTTTGTAAAATACGTATTTTGCATGACAGAAATCATGTATGTAATTTATAAAACTTATTTCTTACTTTTCGAAATATAGAACATTTAAGCTGGTTCAAGTAGATATTAAATACACAACTGATACCAATAATGGGTTCTCAGATTAATTTAAATTATTTCAGTACCTTCATGTGAAAATAAAACAAGGAGAGATAGAATAAGAAATGACAAAATCAGGGAGACATTAAATGTAGAAAAATTAACAACAGACATAGAAAAAATATTAAAGGTATGATCTTTTAAAATAATGGGGAAAGCAAAGATTACCACACAGACTGTAAAATATCTAGATACAGGAGAAACGTCCATGGGGTACACCAAGAGAAATATGGATTAAGCAAGCCAAGAAAAGTTTACAAGAAAGAGGTTACGACTGGGAACAGCTAAAAAAAAGGAAAGCATGGTAAGATAGAGATGGCTGGAGGCAAATTTTAAATCGCCCTTCCGAAAGGAGGACACGATAAGATGATGAAGATGGTGATTTTCATGTGAAAGAGTAGTAAAACATATTAAATGTTATAACATATTGGTCATAGGTTTCTGAGTATTTGCTGAAAAATGAATCTATCTCCTGAATACTTTTATTTGATTTTTTATGCAAGTAATTTTAAAAAAATTATAATGCAATGATAACACTGAGCAACAAAAAATAAACTTTTTTGTCTCAGAAAGAAAAATTTGTGATTCTGATAATATTGTTTCTCCCGAATTCAAATATGATATCGGTTTTTCTCCATCGCGCAAGTATTCCGAGAGACAGGCATTTATAATTTCAAACACTTTCGTAACTACACAATATTCGAACATTCGGACCCACCTAGAAAGTACGAAATGATGATTTTCTGCTATATTTCGCCTGTGGATCATCCCTCTTGATGGTCCAACAATAATCGGCCAGCATATTAGGATTCCATTTGCCTTAGTATCTCTTTTCGATAGCTGAAATCTCCTGATGAAAGTGTTCCCCGTGCTCATTGCTCACTGCGCCAAGATGGACAAATGGACGAAAAAACGTTTATTAAAAATATAAATATTTAAATCCTCAGATTGAAATTGAAATGAAAAAAAACTGTAGGTGATGGAGAAATTCCGAATACATATATTAAAAAAACAACAAAAAACTGCATTAAGTACAACTATTGGTACTCATGAGACACAAATAATGTTGACCAGTGCAATCTATCCGATAACATTATATGAGCTAGTAAATATAATATTTCGCGTGTTTTTCTCTACTGAAACAAAGATCATAACCCTGCCAGGTGACAGAAATGTTTTCTCCTCGATGTTAATATTGAAATCCCCTTCCCTTTGTTAAATAGTAACGTAGGCGAAGTTCGAACACATTAGGAGGTTCATATTATAGCGATAAAAAACATATGTAGAAAGCAACAGGTTCAAATGTGATCCCAGCAGACCTCATAAAATAAGGTTTATGGAAAGGATACACCGATTTTTTTAATAAAATGTGGTGAAAAAAGATTCTTCCTAATGAAATAGGATAACCTATTTCGTACCAAACTACTACTTCTTTACAAATTAGAAAGAATTTTAGATTGTTTAATAGTTCTCCTCAATTCTTCTTTATTACCAGCTACATTTTCATTCAAAAGTTCGATTCATCTCTTCTTCGGTCTACCAACATTCCTGCGTCCTTTTGGTTTATATGTAAGTATTATTTTGGGGATGCGTTCATATTCCATTCTTTGAACATGTGCTTTCCATTTTTTCTAGATTATTTTATTCTATCTAAGAGTTTAAAGATATTTAGCTCATTTCTAATATCTTCACTTCTTCTCTTATCTACAAGTTTGCAACCAGCCACACTTCTCAGAAATCTCATTTCAGCTGCTTCTATGATCTCTTTTAGTTCAAACCTAAAATTCACTACCATACAATAGTAAGGGGACTGCCATTATTTCATAAAATTTTAGTTTTGTTTCTTTTCTTGTGCTTTTAAATATCCTTTTGATTGTTCCACATATATAATTAAATTTATTAAGTTTGTTAAATAGATCTTCATTTTTAAAATAGCAGATTTCACAACCCAAGTATTTAAAATGGTTCACTTGTTCAATGGGTTTCCCCTCCAGAATTATTTTAGCTCTTATGGTATCTGATCCCTTAAAAGCTAGGATTTTCGTTTTATTTATTGATATTTTGAAATTATATTTCTGTATAATGTTATTTAACTGAAAGAGCGATTTCTGTAGACCATCGTCTGAATTAAATATATTAGAACTTGGTCGTCTGCAAAAATTAAGGTATCTAACATCTTATTTCTTATTTTGAAATGAGAGTCCAAATTTATCTGTCAATTATATATGATATCGTCAATATAAATATTAAAAAGGGAGGTTGAAAGTGGACATCCCTGTCTTACACCTCTATTTATTGTTGCTGTTATATTGTTTTTATTTTTGCCTCCTGTTTCTATTGTTATTTTATTTTCTACATATAGACTTTTTATTGCAGTTATTAGGTGCTGAGGTACTCCTTTCTCTTTCATTATATTCCACAATTTATAGGCCTATCTGTTAACTTTGTCAAATGCCTTTTCAAGATCTATGAATGCCATACAAGTTGGATATTAGAGGAATGCTAATATCCTTTCTACCTAATTACCCTGAAGGACTGCCAATAAAGATTTAAAAGACATTTCTACTCTCTCCAAATCATGTTACCTGGCCCATCTAAAACTCCTGACAATATTATTGTAATAAAATTAATTACAGAGTTCGTCGTTATGAAACGTCTTTGTACCTTCTTGATTATGGGACAAGGTTATATGTATCGGATAGTCTAATGAAGCGCGTGACAAATAATTAGGCAATGATGTGTAAAATATTTTATTCAGAAGGGATGGGGAATGGGACCCAATATTCGCCTAAGGATTATACTTTTCGGATACGTTTAGCTATTTCTTGTCCTAAATTATGTAAAAACGGTCTTCTCAATAATACATTCACTAAATCACGTAAAAATTTTTTTGCCGTTCGCTCTCAGGAATATGTTAGTAGAAACATTTGCAATGCCCCATTTTCAATATTGTGATACCATTTTTATAAACTTAATTACTATTTTCACTCAAATACGTCAACGTGTTCATTATTTTTGCGCAGGTTTTATTTGTGGTATTCGCAAATTTGACCATGTTACACCGTCCCTGGAATAATTATCGTGGCTTTGTCTAAGAGATCGTAGGACTTTCCATTCCCTATCCCTTCTCTATAAAATACTTCACACATCATCGCCTAATTATTTATCACGCCGCTTCATCAGACTATCCGTCACACATAACCTTGACACTCGATCCCATCAGCACATTGCCCTTTATATCCCTCCTCATCACACTGTGTATTATTCATTATATTTTACAGTCTCACTTGCCAAACATGTAATTCCCTTCCGCCCTATGTCACAGACTGTCAAACTGCAATATCGTTCAAAAACAAACTAAAGAATTATTTAATAACAAACTACTTATATACGTCACTGATAGTATTCTTTTAACAAATAGTACATTAAATTATTATGAAAATAATATTATGATTAACAAATATTTTCATTTCTTTAAATATTGTATAACCGTAACATTAGTTTTCTATATCTCATTATTTTTCTTTGTTTTTTTATATACACGAAGTCCTGTTACCAAAACAATGTAATTTAGCTCGTAAACAATTTGAGACAGAGACATGCTGTTTTTTTTTGCAATGTATTCCACATTTGTCAAAGTTTTGTTTACATTTGTTGCAGATTGTGATTTAAACAACAATGACGACACCATAGGAAATGACCCAATGTGTATGGTCGTGTGCTGAGTCTGGTAAATCACCAGTAACAGTTCAGGAATATTTCCATCGACAATACGGAAACGATCCTCCATCCAAATCATCCACAATTAGATGGGCCGGGAAATTTCTAACGACTTGCAGTGTAATGGACTTGCCACGGAGTGGAAAACCAGGTGTGAGTCAAGGAACTATCGACAATGTGCAACTTACATTTCAACTCAGACCTCAAAAATCAGTTCGTCGTGCTTCACGGAAAATGCATTTACCAAAATTAACCATTCATAAAGTCCTCCATAAGAGGCTACATATTCAGGCATATAAAGTGCAAATTACGCAAGCGTTGCTGCCAACTGACTTCCCTCGGAGTGCTGAGTTTGGTGATTCCATGCTGAACGCAATTTACGAAGAACATGAGTACCTGCAGAGGATGATTTCTTTCATGAAGCGACTATCTTTGTGTCTGAACATGTTAACCGCCATAACGTTCGGATATAGGGGTACTGGTGATTTACCAGACTCAGCATACCACCATACACATTGGGTCTTTTCCTGTGGTGTCGTCATTGTCGTTTAAATAACAATGTGCAACATATGTAAACAAAACGTTGAGAGACGTAGAATACGTTGCAAAAAAAAAAAGAAACTCTTGTCTGTATCTCAAATAGTTTGTGAGCTGAGTTACATTGTTTTGGTAGCAGGACTTTGTGGACACCCTGTACATTAGGGACAGTCTAACCAACAATTTAATTTATCTTGCTTAAATCCATGTTATTATTAGTTTTAGTCTTAATCTTAACTATCATTAACTTGATTGTAATATATATCTTAATATATTAGATATCTTATTGATCAAATCTTCGTTTAGTATATTACAGTTAATTATGATTGTCATACTCTGATATAATATATGTTTGTCCTGGTGAGTGGAAGAGAAGGTCATATGGCTTTAACTCAACCAGGCTAAATAAATAAACAAATTACTCGTAATTAATTAATTAATTAATTTGATTAACTCTGATCTACGCCCATAGTAAAGGACATGCAGAAATATCGTTTTATATACATTTATTTCTTTAATATTTAATTTTAGGAAGTGATATTTTGAGGTTATTTTAATTATATTATTTTAGTCTGATCATCTTACCTCAATATTAATGTTGATTTGTTCTTGAGCATGTTTTAAAACAATTCTGTTTTATCTTCTGGACAAGCTGACGATAAAACAGAATTGTTTTCAAACATGTTCAAGAACAAATCAACATTAATATTGAGGTAAGATGATCAGACTAAACATAATATAATTTATTTCTTTACCAATTCGTAGATAGACGCAGAAAGAAACAGAAGATATTGAATTGAAGAGGAAAACAAAAATTTGTTTAAGACGTTGATTCATCTCTTCAGGTGAATTTTTTATGTCTTACCGATACAATGACAAAGGATTTTGTAGTAAAATTTTCTAGTCTTCTGTAAAGAATATTTGCTGTATTTATTCACGACTTTTTGCTTATGCTATTTATTTTGTAGACTTAATTTGTATACAGGGAATTACTGAAGCTAGTTTTTTAGTGGAATATATTATGTTATATAAACAAGACTACTACATTTTTTATAGACATATTTGAATTTTGACTTTGCTGCTAGCCTAATATTGATTACTTTGTAGAAAATTACAATGTAGCAACTGCATGTCCATGGCAATATAGAATTTTAATAAAACTCTTGTTTATGCTATTTTGAACTCATTCACCTCAGGCATTTGGTGGATTAATTTCCCACAAGCCACAACCATATGAAGTGAACAATACCATGATGAATGATATTCAATTCTTTCCAAAATATAAAAACATAACGATATAGGTCAACTCGTGAAGTTTGAGATTCGTAATTCGTACATATCGAGTTTAAAACTTGAGAAACATCAATCCTGTTTTATATGTAATCCCCAACCATAGTAAAATGGTGCAATTGTCACCATATATGTCATTCCATTTCAATAATCATGACAAACATATTCGGTATATTTTTAAAACAAAATATTACTACTCACATACTATAAAGATGCATGCTACAGAGCACTTGGACACAAAAGTATGTAAGATATTAAACTGTTTTTATCACAAAAATAATAACCAGATGTTATATTAAATGCATTAGTTATGAATTTATAAACTAGACTAAACATTCTGGCGGCACATATCCCTGGGATGAACTCATCATCTAACGGAAATGTGTACCTAACGCGCGTTCTGGGGTTAAAGGGTGCCATATGTCATATCGAACCAAATGTTTAGAAAATTGGGAGCCTTAAGCTCTTATCATTACCATGCCTCCTAAGGCCTACAGTGGAATCACAACTCTGTTTCCCAGAAAGTGATGCTTTATTATGGAGAGATTATTTTTAAGACAATCGCAATAACTGTTCTAAAGCCTATGGCTCGATGAAGGTCTTTTCGTATGAGTTGCATAAATATTTTATCTACCTCACAATTATTTTTGTAAATAATTTGAGTGTAAAGTGATTGATATGTTATAGATTCTTACACTAGAGTTTTTTTTTTAATTATTGTTGAAATAGTATTCGTTGATATTTAATAACGCTGAGCAACAAAAAAGAAATGTTCTTTTGTCTCAGAAAGAACAATATGTGATTCCGATAGTATTATTTCTCCTGAATTCAAATATGATATCGGTTTTTCTCCATCATGCAAGGTTTCCGAGACACAGGAATCTTCAATTTCAAACAATTTAATATTTTCTACATTAGTAACTACACAATATTCGAACATTCGGACCCACCTAGAAAGTAAGAAAAGATGATTTCCTTCTATATTTCGCCTGTGGAGCAGCCATCTTGATAGTCCAACAATAATCGGCCAGCATATTAGGATTTCATTTGCCTTGATATCTCTTTTCTATAGCTGATATCTCCTGAGTTAGCTGATTTGGTTTTATTTTACATTGAACAAATGGACGAGAAAACGTTTATTAAAAAAATATTATTTACATCCATTAATTGAAATTAAAATAAAAACTATGGTTGATGGAGAAATTACGAATACATATTTGAAAAAACGATAAAAAACTGCATTAAGTGCAACTATTGGTACTCATTAGACAAAAATCGTATTGACCAGTGTAACTGGTGTCACGTCGTACCATAATTTGTTAAGGCAGAAAGCAGGAGGTTTGAGTACCGATGAGATTAGAATTTTTAAATTCGCCTAAATATTATGTCTACATCGTGGCCCTGGTGTCGAATCAGTATCTAACTACAATGCGTACCAGACTTTGTTTTGGAGTTAAGGCGACCATCAGCCAGAGGTCACAACCTGGCTGAATTATCGTACCGTCTGTTTAGGAAGGTTGCAGCTATTACGTCCTATTATCCGAATGTCTGTAGTGGAAATATTTACCACTTAGTGTCGGTTTCACCAACACAGGTGAATTACGCCAGTTTCCCCCATGTATAATTCATAGCTTAAACTGGCGTAATACAGTTACCTCTGTTGGTGAAACCGACCCTAAATGCTAAATAATTAGTTGGATCTAAAAGGTTCAAATAATTGCATGACGTTATGGGACTTGCAGTATAAAGCATGTTAATATGACCCTTAACAAAACTCCTGGCGACATCCCTGCACTTATGTACAGTTCAATAAATTTTGCGAGAGAAATATCAGGAGGTGTTTTTCAGCAGGTCGCTGTGAACACGATTAATAAAGTAATGTGGCGACAATTCACAATAACGGGCTTGAGTTGTTTGCTCTCCAATTTTAGCTGATACAAATTATGCGCCGTGACGCGCATAAATTATTACTGGCAAATCCAATCTAATTCAATCACAATGGATGAATACATTTCAACTAGGACTAGCATGCAAATTCTCTTCGGTATGCTTATCTCTATAATCCGATTTACAATATTGATAGTGAATATTTAACAACCTCACCTCAAAACTATAAAAATATAGCAATATTCACAAATGACGTCTGAAGACTCTTTCGAATTGAATTAATGATATACTAGCCGTTAGAAATCTGCTTTAGTTATGAAATAAGAACATGTTTCGTATATATGACCGGTTATACACCGTGATTCAAAATTGACTTTACAACTTTACAAGCTTATAGAAATTTATTTAGAAGACCTACAGAATTGGTTTTTATGTCATATGATAGCACAACTCATCAAGTTTTCACAGACATAGTTTTATAGTACCTAGTTCTCTCACCGCGTGCGCTAACGTAGTTCATATCAAAATGGCTGCTTTCACAGGTGCCGAGCGTGCTCGTTGTGTGTTTTTGTTCAAAGAAACTAAATCTGCGACAATTGTTCAGCGTAGATTTCGTACCCAGTATGGTAAGGATCCTCCTAGCAGGCCAACAATTTATTCTTGGCACCAAACATTTGTTAGGACTGGCTGTTCTGTTAGTAATTCCAAGCATACTGGCCGTCCACGTACGGCTGAAGCTGTGTGTTGAACAAGTGAGGGATAGCTTTGCTCGGAGCCCTAGGAAATCAACGCGGCGTGCATCACGTGAGACTGGCATTTCACAACTGACCATTTGGGGCATACTACGGAGACGTTTGCACTTGAAACAATACCGATTTTCGATGGTGCAACACATTACTGATAATGATAAGATGGTTCGACGTGATTTCTGTGCAGAAATGCTTGGTCGGATTGAGGAAGATGAAACGTATTTGAACCACGTAATCTTCAACGACGAGTCTACATTCCACGTCAGTGGCAAAGTAAATACCCATAACTGCAGGATCTGGGGCTCTGAACCTCCACATCTCCATCTGCAATACGTACATGACAGCCCGAAAGTGAATGTGTTTTGTGCCCTAAGTAAAACTAAAGTGTACGGCCCCTTCTTTTTCCAAGAAAAACTATTAACGGTACGATTTATCTGGATATGCTAGGAGAATCCTTTACCATACTGGGTACGAAATCTACGCTGAACAATTGTTGCAGATTTAGTTTCTTCGAACAAAAACACACAACGAGCACGCTCGGCACCTGTGAAAGCAGCCATTTTGATATGAACTACGTTAGCGCACGCGGTGAGAGAACTAGGTACTATAAAACTATGTCTGTGAAAACGTGATGAGTTGTGCTATCATATGACATAAAAACCAATTCTCTAGGTCTTCTAAATAAATTTCTATAAGCTTGTAAAATTGTAAAGTCAATTTTGAATCACTCTGTATTATGCTAGTCTTGATCCTGAATTCTATAACCACCATATTTCAAACTCTAATAATAAGGGTGAATGAAAAATGATAGCGGAGTTTCAGAAATATTTGTGTAACAGTGTATTAGACCTATGACCGTTATCGTACCTTGATAGAGAAATTCTTAATATTCTCTTCTACACAACTAGATCTCCTTTCGAATATATATATATATATATATTTGAAAGGAGAGATTGATATCTTAACATTTGTTTGGGTATTGATACATATAATAAAATTAGAATTCCAATGCTTGAAATGGTGGTAAAGCTTTTTAAACTCTGGAATATGAACATTAGATCGATTATTTGGAGCCCATTTTTGTGTAAAATTATATATATATATATATATATATATATATATCACCATCATTATAGTACATTCACGAATTTAGGCCATTTGTTGACCTGTTTCGGCATCAAGAGAAACGCCATCCAAAAGTATTTTGAGTGGACGTCCTGGTCTTCTTCTTCCTGCAGGTTGATATCTTAACATTTGTTTGGGTATTCATATATATATAATAAAATTAGAATTCCAATGCTTGAAATGGTGGTAAAGCTTTTTAAACTCTAGAATATGAACATTAGATCGATTATTTGGAGCCCATTTTTGTGTGAAATTATAAAAGCAACTAGAGTTTGACAGTTTTTAAACGGGTACTAAGAACAGTTTCTGGATATTTTAATATTTGTAAAAGAAAATAAGTGATTCTTTCTCCGAAACGCTGGATAAAATTGAACATTTCAAGTACATATATCAGCTATACACAGTATACCTTATATCTGGCAGTTAGAAAGGCGCTCAAGGTAATTCGAGATTCATAGACATAAAATCGTCCGTTTTATTCTACCTTCCTAACATTTTGAGCGGTTTGCAGCTCTTTTATTGAATGAAGGAGCCAGCAAAGGCTCAGATATGCAGGCACATCAGAGTAAATCATGTTGGAAACATCAATAAACTTTAAATTGTGTAGTACAGATTAATGAAAGTTACCAGAATTAACGAAATTAAATCATTGAGTAATTCAAATATCGAAAATATATTTTTTTCCTCGAATATGAACTCATCTCCCCTGAGATCATCTTCTACGATACGTAATCGTAAGAAGCAATTCTGCTTCGACACTGTGAGGGAAAAGTACAAGAATAACTTACATGTATTATAGCCTCACTATGATGGTTGTCCAGCAGCTCTCTTTGTTTCCCCACAGCTGTTATATACAGGGTGTATAAAAAAGACGACGCAAATTTACATGGTTGAAAGTACACGATAATAGAAGCAACAATTTCCCAGTAAACATGGGTCCGCAAACGAGCCGTTTGCGAGATAATTACGAATATATGGTTACAAACCGCCACTGACGTCATTATTTGTAACATCGTACGGTTTACTCCTTGCGCACTTGAAGCCGTCATATGTTCTTTGTTTACAAAACTGAACATTGCCGAGAGGTGGAGTTGAAATCAAACCATATACGCAGTACGTACAGGACGGATACAGTATACAGTCTGAGGAGTGCCACTTGTGCTGTGTTGTAGTTACAATGGAACCTTACAGTATCGAAGAGTATGCTGATGTGCATTTCATGTACGGTAGGGCTATTGACACTGCACGAGAGGCTGCACGCTTGTATCAAGAAACATATCCTGATCGAAGACACCCTGAAAGTCATACATTTACAAGGGTCCATCAGCGCCTCAGAGTAAATGGGGGTTTTGCACATGGCAGAGCAGTACGTAGGCCTGCTTGCAATACGCCTGAAGTTGAGGATATGGCGTTGGAAGCAGTACAGCTATCTCCAGGAACCTCGACGA
Organism: Diploptera punctata; assembly: GCA_030220185.1. Lineage (NCBI taxonomy): Eukaryota > Metazoa > Arthropoda > Insecta > Blattodea > Blaberidae > Diploptera > Diploptera punctata. The sequence goes on along the minus strand of JASPKZ010007293.1, from coordinate 432,238 downwards.
GAAGAATTGCCACACAAGTGCCTGTACTAAGCCACAGTAGTGTATGGAGAATTTTACAGACCAATTTACTATACCCTTACCACTTCCAACGAGTTCAATATCTCAATGAAGCGGACTTTGTTCCTAGAGTGACGTTTTGTCAGTGGATGCAACAACAGATTGTAGTCAACCCTCGTTTCGCATGTAACATTTTATTTCCAGACGAAGCAGGATTCACACGCGATGGTGTTTTTAATTATCATAACACACATTTTTGATGTGAAATAAACCCACATACTGTTCATGAGTCACCACATCAGCACCGTTTCTCACTGAATGTGTGGTTAGGTGTACTAGGTGATCATCTCATTGGGCCACACATTCTTCCACGAAAACGTAATAGACGGAGGTACCTTAGGTTTCTTCGGCGTCATCTTCCAGGATTGCTTGAGGATGTTCCCCTTCAGCAACGTCCGAGTTTGTGGTACATGCATGATGGGGCTCCGGCACATTTTGCTGCTGCTGTGAGACGGTATCTAACGCGCAGATACGGCCAGATATGGATATGTCGGGGCGGAACTGTACCTTAGCCTCTACGATCACCTGATCTAAATTCTTTGATTTTTGTGTCTGGTGTCACCTCAAAAGCGAAGTGTACAGCACACCCCTTAACACGGTTGAAGAACTGTGGAGCAGAGAGTTGTACATGCTTGTCAAGAATTTAGAAATTATCTAGGGGTTTTCAAAAGAATTCGACATTCAGTGCAGAGACGAGCACAGTATTGCATCCAGATGCAAGGAAGACACTTCGATTACCTCCTTTAACAGATAACCCATAAGTGAAGTGAAGTGAACTGTGAAATGTGTATTAAATGAGATGAAGAATTAATAGTAAAGTCTAAATTCAAATTAATTATTACTAACTAGGACGATGTTTACAATGAAGTCAGTGGCGGCTTGTAACCATACATTCGTAATTATCTCGCAAACGGCTCGATTGCGGACCCATGTTTACGGGGACATTGTTGTTTCTATTATCGCGTACTTTCAACCACGTAAGTTTTATGTACCCTGTATAACACTGCGCAACAAAAAAATAAACTTTTTTTTTGTCTCAGAAAGAAAAATATGTGATTCTGATAGTATTTTTTTCTCTCCTGAATTCAAATATGTTATCGGTGTTTCTCCATCATGCAAGGTTTCCGAGAGACAGGAATTTATAATTTCAAACAATTTAATATTTTCTACATTCATAAGTATTCGAACATTCGGACTCACCCAGAAAGTAAGAAATGACGATTTTCTGCTATATTACGCCTGTGGAGCATCCCTCTTGATGGTCCAACAATAATCGGCCAGCATATTAGGATTACATTTGCCTTGATATCTCTTTTCCTTAGCTGAAACCATTTGAGACAGCTCATTTGGTTTTATTTCACAATGGACAAATGGACGAAAAAACGTTTATTTAAAAGAATAATTATTTAAATCCAATAATTGAAATTGAAATTGAAATAAACAAACTGTGGGTGAAGAAGAAATTCTGAATACATATTTGAAAACACGATAAAAACTACATTAAATACAACTATTGGTACTCAGAAAACAAAAATCATGTTGACCAGTGTAATTAAATTCAAAGAAGCCGACTACTGCTACTATAATAATTCAGCATGCTAATCATGCGGCACCCGCTTTAATATAAGCGGACTATCGTTATAGTGAGGCGATAATATATAATCTTTATGGAAGGGTTCCATGTCTGTCCATTATATAAAATTACGGAGTATGACCAGATTCATGGACTCTTGTTAAGAACTTCTGGCATGAGTTTAATAGGTCTCGTGTTCCAATTTCCACCAAACGTTCGGAATGTTTATTTAAAATATAAGTATTCCCGTGATCGCCAATGGCCTGCAATTCAGATAAAATTTAAGTTTAAAGACTTTCCTGTTGTAATTAATTATACATTTTGGCGAGTCTCGGTCGCTCCATGTATGTTTTGTGGTGGACGAAACGGTTCTTGGGCAGGTTTACTTGGGGTTTCTCCCGTTTTACGCCTGCCACAATTTCATTACACAATTTTCTCCATACTCATCTCATTCATTCCATTTCTTTTCGGTCATCTACCCCTGTGATGGTGCGTCAGGCGTGATCGGCCGACACCCTTGTCATTCACAGACCTCTGTATATAGGGTTTCACCTTATCTCATCCTCAACCTGGCCCTGAGTTGGACACGAGTTGAGGATATTTATTTATTTTTATTACACAGGATAACGTAACTCCGCCTTCATGAACCCCAACCTAAGAAGAGAATATTACAATTTCGTCAATTCCAGGAAAATGGCCAGAAATATAAGGGGTATTGGACAGTATTGAGTACTGCATCGTGTTATTCTGCAAGCCAAAAGGGGGATAAAAAATCTGGTTTCTTTCATCAACTTGAATCCTTTCTAATTACAATTATGAAGAATGCACCTGTTTAACCCGGTATAACATCTCGGTGATGGATAGCATGCGAAACCGATAATAGCGGGAAGATCTAATATACATAGCATCATTAATATTTAGATCAAACCTGTCCACTATGCAATAATGCAATCAATATGAATACTTGGCAATACAATATTGTTACTGTGGATTATTATTATCGTTCAGAACCTAATGCAGATTTATAACTATATATGCTATGACAATTACGATCCTTAAACCATTGGTCTGTACCTACAACATTTTAAACCACATCATAGGCGTATGTATTTATATTAATCATACAATACAGAAATCTCTAAGAATGTGTGGAACAATAAGAAGAATAAAAGAATAAAATAACTCGGGATACTCAACTGAAATTTTATACAATCATGGCAGTCCAATGAAAGTGCCTGAAATAAAAGGGCTATTGTGATAGAATAGATAATGCAAAACTCCTTTGCCAACACTATTAACCTTCCTCCCCACCCCTTATACTATACTCAAATAAATTTACATTTAATAGATTTAAACTATCCCTAAGAATATAAAAGAAATTAAAAGTAAAAAAAGTTGAAATATTTTAAGTAAAATTTTAACATACTTAAATTACTGGACTTTGACTCATACAGATAGGGAAAAAATATAAGCAGCGGAGATGAGATTTTTAAGACCAACGGCAGGCTACACTCGTATGGATTAGAAAAGAAGTTCTGAGATAAGAGTTGAATTAAATAGTTTTAAATTGACGGATAAAATTGACAAACAAAGACAAAATTGGTACGAACATCTACTACGAATGCCAGATGATAGACGTTCTAAAATTATTTTAAACTACAGACCCACAGGATCTAGAAGTCAAGATAATTTGCTAGATGGAAAGACCAAATCTCTTGAAGTCGGAACGGGCCAAAGGGCCTAAGCCTCGAAGTTGATGATGATGATAAAATATCGAAATATCTAAACTCAAATTTATTCATTCCCTTTGTGTTCATTGAAAACTTTGTACGATTGTAATTATTGACTAATTTTCTATTAAAATATCTAATACCATTGGATATTTCACACAGAGTGCCGCAATTATTTTTATCTTTGAAAAAAGAAAGTTCTCTCTTAGAGTGTTCGCATAATTATCTACTATAAACAATTAATTTTCTGCAAACAAAAATTTCTTTCAAGTAGATACCAAAATTGCGCATATTAGTGAACAAGTTGGATTTTCTTCCTTTTTTGTACTCACACTGCCGATAGAACAAACGAAGCATGAACCACGATCAGGGTTTCACAATAACACTAAAAACTGAAAATCCACGACTATCATTTCTAAAATATCACTATACAGCAAGATCATAGTTTTAAGAATAATAACAAATTATATTCACAAATAAATGTTGTACATGATATTGATATGCGAATGAACAATTTCTCGCATTAGATTTAGATTTAGATTTATTTTGCCTGGTGGAGTTAAGGCCATGTGGCCTTCTCTTCCACTCACCAGGAAAAACATATATTACATCAGAATATAACAATCTCAATTAACTCTAATATTAAATACTAAATAAATATTTGATCAAAAAGGTAATATCTATTATATTACGATCTATAATGCAACCAGTTAATGTTAGTTAAAATTAAGACTAAAACTAATAATAAAATGTATACGAGCAAGACATATTAAATGGTCTCTGTCTAATGTACTATATAAAAAACAAAGAAAAATAATGAGATATAGAAAACTAATTTTACGATTATACAATATTTAAAACAAAACAAAAGAAAATATTTGTTAATCTTAATATTATTTTCATTAGGGTACATTTCAGTTACAGAAGTAATACACATATAATATATACAGTGCAATGCTTTAATTAAGGGAAGAGTGAAAATATATATACATTTAGGAGCCAGTTTCGAGACATAATATAAATAAATTATGGAACGTGAAATATTTCTAAATAACAGAAGGTGAAAAAATATACAAAGCAATGTACAAAACATTAATACTAGACTGAATAAATAATTAAAGGCATTAGGAAAATAATATAAAACAATACAAATTGAGATGTAATATATAAAACTCACTCTGACAAACAAAGAATGATATGCAAACGATAATTATAGAAACAAAACAATACATAATACCAGGTACAGTAATTACGTTTTGCGACTGAGCACATTCTGGAGCTGTGGTGCACTATAGCGCATAGGTTAGTCTCTCTTCTCAGCAAGAGACAGTTGAGTGCATGCACTGCAAGCAATACTACGATTTTTGTTGTGACGGTGATTTGAATTCGCACGTTGGATCTCGAGATGTCACAGTTTGAGCAATGGGAAAACATCAAGTTCTGCCACATTTTAGGCAAAATCAATGCCGAAGCGATTTAAATGATGCAGGAAGTTTACCGCGAGGACGAATTCAGTCGCAGTGTTGTGTTTAGTTTGCACCGACGTTTTTTGCAAAGGACAGACAGTTTGGAAGATGATGTGCTTACTAGCCGGCCACAAACAGTTCCAACTGAACGTAAGATTTAAGAAGTTGCAATGTTGGTGCGTATTAACCGCTCCCAATCTCACAGCAGCAGTAGGGGTCAGTCATGGCACTAGCTAGAAAATTCTGTCTGATAACCTGAACATATCTCGTGTTACCAGCATTAGTGTGCCACGAATCCTGTCGCAAGGCCAACGTGATGATCGCGTGACCTCATCAGTAGTGCTTACTATGGTTCGACGTTTCTCAACCGGATAATAAGTAGAGACGAAACATGGTGTTTCCTTTACGATCCGCAACTGAAACGACACTCTGCCGCCTGGAAAACGCCATTATCACCACAACAGAAAAAAACCGAAACAAGGCGGGTCAAAAGGCAAGTGATGCTTGAACGGTTTTTTTATTAATATGGAATTGTTCACATGGAATTCATCCCAGAAGTTGTAACTGTAAACACGACCCGCTACAAAGAGATCCTTGGCCGTTTACGCGATTCAAATCGCCGTAAGCGACCTGACCTATGGTGTACCACGAATTGACTGTTGCTGCACGACAACGTCCCTGCACATCGTTCTGTCCTTATCCAAGAGGAACATGCAGAGCAACAGGTGACAGTTTTTCCACACCCTCCGTACTCACCTGATCTCGCACAATGCGATTTTTTTCTCTTTCCTCTCATAAAAGCAAACCTATCTGGGCACATATTTCATTCTTCCGAAGACGTCATGACGGCCACGAGACACGTCACATGGGACCTTCCTGCCAACATATTTCAGCGGTGCTTCCAGCAGCAATACCAACGTTGCAAACGTTCATAACGGCCTACGGCGACTATTTAGAGGGAGGATGTGGTTCTGTTTAAGTGTATGCCGAGTTATCGGCATCATGTGAGACATCCAGTTTCTTGTGGGAGTCTACCCTCCAGGCGTAAACTCTCAGAACTTCATGGCTATACTACTATATTATTACCACACTGAAGAAAGTAATTAAATATAGTATGTAATAATACACAGAAAAATACATTTACAAGAAAGTTTTTAAAATATAAAACTCATTGTAATATACACAAAGAATTAATGCAGTGAAGAAATATATAATTAAAATAATATGCAATAAACTAATACCAAACGGAAGAAAGTCATTAATATATTATGATACATTACCAAATAATAATATAAACCAAAATAAATTACTACTTACTATTTTAAAATATTTAAATAATTTACAAAAAATAATCAATTAATAAAATAATTCATTTCATTGCTCTCGTAAACCATATGTGTTTAGTTTGCTTAACTCAGAATTGGAATTACCGTAATTATAATATCGATCATGGATATCTACTATGTTTAGATTCAACAATTGTGTCGATTTTAGGAACATGTATAATAGAGTAGCATTTCTTTCTAGTGCTGTAAAACCATGGGTTATTATCTTTACATTCGATATTATCTTTTTTTTTAAATAAATAAGTTATACTTTAAAATTTTTCTATTCTTGTCACGTCGATTTCAAAGCAAATTAAATGTGTAGGGTAATCTAAATATTTGTGCAAACACATTTTTATAATTCGTTTTTCAAATAAAGTCAGGGGAGAAAGAATATAATAAAAACATAATGTATATTTACGGATTATGAGTTGTTGATAGTTATGGAAACAATGAAGGAAATGTAAAATCATGATCACAGTCCGGGCACAGTTTCAGAGTGTCTCGGCGGATTTTCTCTTGTCATGAAAACTATTTTTTTAATTCACAGAGACGTCGTAATGGTAATAATAAATAGTTATTATTCACTACTAATATTATTTACATCATCAAGGTTTGCCAATATATTTATATGAAATTAACATTCGAAAGATTTTATCATAACCTGAATGTAATTACAACGAAGATAGAACGAATCTCGGTCTGAGAAACATTCTAAATTAATGTAGCCTATTATCTTTATCTGCGTGAAGACCGACATAGCGTGTCATTTCAACAAAGAAAAACATTTATAGAAGAGAAAATGTAAAAACAGAATGTATCTAATTGTTGCATGATTCGAGGTTTCTTTTCATATCACTATGCGTGACTCATACAAGTTAGAGGCCCTGTATAACGGTACAGGAAAATTAATACGGGGAATAAAAGAATAGAAATCTGAATTTTGCAGATAAGTCTACTAATAAGTGTGTTTACTTGATATGTATAACCAAATAGTCTATCACGGGCATTACGGTTACTACTTGCCTGGTCTGTATAATTTGGCATTCGCTCTCGCCCTAAATATATCTGGCATCCCAATAGGAATGCTCTCTCATCGCTACAATATTCCCTGTGAATAATGGACTCTCAAACTCAGTAGGAGACGGTCTTTATTCAAGGCCCACCGATTACCACGGACATTAACATATATTTTGCAAAGATAATAATTACAGAGATTATTTGGATTACATTTAAATCTTTACTTAACGATATTCAAGGTCCTAGAACTTTGTAATCGAAATGTGATTATATGTTACTGATGGTAAACTAAGATTATTGAGAATTTATTTTCCTATTAATAAAAATTACACTGCTCAACAATGGTTTTGTTACATAAACAATTTTGGGTGTTTCGTCTGTATTTTCATCTGCTGATTCCAAAATTGAAGTCAGAAATTTTCCATTACCCACCTTGTTTTTAAATTTTGAAAATAATTGTTTCCTGTTTGTTGGAATATGTGTGTATAACATGCTGATTAGAAGTAGTATGTTAGATTTATTTTCCATTTAATTGTGTCAGCATTTGATTTATAACATTTGGTTATTGTTTCTTTGAATTCAGGAGTTACAACAATGACATTCTCCTACAAAACTGTGATCCTAAGGTAAACTTAGCAGATGTATAGAAGCTTTCTTAAAAGAAAGAAGCTATTTTTGTGCTCTCTTGCGTTGTCAATTGAATTGTGATTTAAGTGTGTAATACCATCCAAAGTAATACATTATATGGAGTAGTGTAAAATAAACATATCTCGAAAGTGTGTTAATGATAGAAACAACTTCTGTTACTTATGCGATGAGGTGACCTTCAAAGCGCATAAGCAAATGTTTACTCCTCTATTAAGAAGAGCTTATGATAGTTATTTCAACAATAAAATTAACCAGAATAAGACATGGGCTCCTAAAATCTGTTGTGCCAAATGTGTGACAATATTAACCGGCTGGTTTAAAGGATCCCGTCATATGCCTTTTGCAGCCCTTATGATATGGCGTGAACCTAACGATCATTTGATATACCACTACTACTGCTTGACAAATAAATCTGGGATAAGTTCGAAGTCAAACCGGTGCTTCATGGGCCAGGACTTCGTATAACCAAATCCACCAGATGACATAATAGTGACTGAAAAATTTCCTAATGTTCAGGATGGATTACATAATGATTCAGATTATGCTAGTACAGATGATGCTATAAATGAACTTGACTTCATGACTGACAAGGATTTAAATGATTTTGTTCGGGATCTTGGTTTAAGTAAAAGCAAGGCAGAATTACTCACCTCAAGATTGAAAGGATGAAATCTACTGAAGGCTGACACTAAAGTGAGTTTTTTTTCGCCAAAGTCAAAAGGAATTTGAGCATTTGTTTTCTAAAGAGAAGAATCTAGTTTTCTGCAACGATGTTGAGAATTTGTTCCAGTCACTGGGTGTTGTGCATAAATCTGAGAATTGGCGTTTTTCACAGATCCCTCGAAAACAAGTTTGAAATGAGTGTTCCTACATAATAGAAACATAATATATCCATATATTCCTTCAGCCCATGCAGTTGGTTGAAGGAACATTATCAGAATATGAAGCTCTTACTATCCGCTATCAAGTATGACAAGTTGTCTTGGCAGATATGTGGGTACTTGGAGCCATCTTACTTGGGTTGCAGCTTGGCTATACTACATTTAGCTGCTTCTTGTGCAAGTGGAATAGCAGAGAAATGTAATCATATTAAAAACAACTGGCCAAAGAGAGGCAAGAAAATGTTCTTCGCCAACCACTTGTAAGATCTGAAAAATCTCATTGCCTGCACTGCATACCAATTAGACTTATTAAGAATTTTGCGAAAGCACTGAATCATTATGGCAGTGCATATATCCTCCTAAAAATAAATTCCCAAGGATCAGTGAATCTAAACTAAAAGAAAGAATATTTGTTGGCCTTCAAATAAGGGAACTGTTGAAACATATGCAGTTTGAAAACCAATTAAATATGCAAGAAGCAGCTACATGGCAATCTTTCAAATAAGTTGTCACACACTTCCTAGGAAACTTCAGGTCTGATAGCTACAGAGAACTTTATCTGAGAGATGATTGAGAACTACAAGATAACGGGATCACCTATGTTAGAATCAATTAGGGGGCAGACTGCAATTCGGATTATCAGTTTGGCCAGAATGTAAATCAGATAGCAATAATCGATTATGAAAGGTACAAACGCTAAAGATGATTCTGAAATATTTGAATTAATAAACATGAGAAATAATGAACTACTGAAGTAATACTATACCAAAATTGCTAATAATTTGAAATATTGGAATATTCAGATAAAACCATGGCAACCGAAGAAGAAACTGATATATGCAGAGTATGGTAGATAATTGATAATTTACTTAAAATTCCCAGAGGGGTCAATAGCATCTCTGCATTGAAGTTTTACCTGGGCTCGAAAATCAAGAAACCCCATATTCCGATCTGTTAGAGCACTGCTGTGTATTTAAGATTTAAAATTTAGATTACTAAACTTTTTTTAATGTATGATCAAGACATAAATAAATTTTGAATAATGGCCTAGTAGTAGAATTTAGGTATTTTAAATATTCATATTCGTACATAATTTTCATATATATATATATTTTTTCTTAATATATAAATGTTTCGTGTCACGATGTTTGTCCGCGATGGAATCCTAAACTACTGAACCGATTTTAATAAAATTTTGCACACTGTGTGCAGTTTGATCCAACTTGAGACTCAGGGTAGTTTATAACTAAATTTATAGTCGCATTATTTTTTTATTGCAAATCATTTGTTTATTATTTAACAGAGAGTTATGTGAGTTCCATACGATTCTAACAGATTGCGGTGTAATTATATGTGAGTTCCATACGATTCTAACAGATGGCGGTGTAAGGTAATTGGTTTATTATTAAACAAAGAGAGATCCAGATGGCTGTGCTTTTTGTTGCAACCGCGAATTTCAATTGAATTACAAATATTGATTATTTCATAATTTAAGTGTGTTCAGTGTTTATTTTATTTTCAATATTATTAATTTCGTGTGTAAGTATTAGTTTTAAGTAATTTTGCTGAAAGACAGCATCTTAATTTAAATTTTTAACGTATACATTAGCCACAGCAACGCGTGGCCGGGACTTCTAGTATATATATATATACCATAAATATTTAATTCATTTTCTAAGATATTAATGTTAATATCGTATATAATGACATGGTTGTTAACGTCTTTATAATAGTACAAGAATTTTTCATACTGCTGGACGAAGTCTAACTTACAAAGATTTGGGGATATATAAATTGCACTTAGAAAATCGTTTCAAAAATCATTGAGACGTAGATAATCTGAACATTCATATGAGGCAGTAAAGTTTGCTCACAATTTCATATCTGTTCCAAAAGGGATATTTATTGTTGGTTGAAGTGAGAAGCAAGTACAGAAATACACATGAATGATGTACGCTCTGATTTTCGACTCAAGTTAATACGAAGCTTCAATAAAATAATAAATCGTAATAATAACAAGAATATTTTTAAAAATATTCAAGTAAAATGAATTAACTAAAACAATAGTTTTCGCATTTATATTAAAAAGTCCTAACGTCATAAAATTAATTTCGAAACCCAAATAATTTTTCACGTTTATATACCTCGAGTAGTCATTGAAAGAAATAGTTAAACGAAAAACATGTAATTGCATGTAATAGAAAATATATATATGAATTTGTTTGTTCTAAGCAAAACAAAAAATAATGAACAAGATAATGAATAATAGAACATAAGGAAACATTATTTTTAAAAACAAGGGCATAACAGGCTAAATAAATCCATTCTATTCTACATATCTACTATTGTATGACGATTTTAACAACTTTTACACAGGAAGAACCAACGAACGTTTTATTATTAGATATAAGCAACTTTTGAAATGCTTTAAACATGCACAAATTATATCAAGTTACTCCAAATCTTATAATAAAAACTAATGTTTGTTTGTATATTTGTTTGTTTGTTCGTGATGGGGTTTTTGCAAAATGTTCAAGAGATACCCGAGATGAACATAGGCTATAAGAGAGTTGTGATACTCAACTCCTACACCCTTAAAAATCGCCCTTTGTAGTGGACAACGTGAAAAAAGTAGCTCTTTGTACGCTTAAATGGCTTACGTTGCCTAAACCATAAGAAATACACAAAATTAATGTACACATAATTGAATATCTCACAAAGCTCTTCAAATAAGTCCGCGACAGCATATGTTTATCTCTTACGGATAATTCACAAAAACCATTTTTGTCTTTCATTGATACCAATAGTCCCTTATCTCTTACGGATAACTCACAACAACCATTTTTGTCTTTCATTGATACCAAGAGTCTCGCGCCGTAGCCGAGTGGTTAAGGCAAGAAGTGTTGGCGCAAAACTACGGAACTTACGCTGGTTCGAGTATCTACGGGGGAAGAAATTGTTCTCATGGAATGTTGGCCAGAATGGGACCGGTGCACAGTGGGTCTGAAATGAAATCTAGCTGAAAAAAAAAACTGTTTTGACTCACTCTCATCAATTTATCCTTTTTTTTTACTCTAATATAATTGTAATATGACGGTTCTTAACTTATCTGCAAAGGAGGGTACAATTCTAATGTTTATGACTGTGTGACGTCATCATTCACACTTCTTGAGCCACAACAGAAGGCTGTAAGAGGTTTTCTTGCGAACTTATTCAATAATATCTAATTATGTACTAATTGCTGAATTTTATGGTAAAAAAGTAACATATTTTTATCGTCCGCCCATGCCATGAGAATTGAACGTTCGGGCAGGACAACGTCTGCCGGGTACGCTAGTATATAATAAAGAGAGGACATCGTGTGTGGGATAAAGACAACGTCCTAACATTATTATACAAGAAAATGTAAACCTACTGGAGAACTTAAGAGATTTCAAAGAAAGTTGGCACCAGTTTGATTTTAAACGAGAACCCACCTAGCACACAAAAACCCTATCTACAGGATCATCACAAATCAGTCAGTAGCTGGATGATAGCTGGACAGTAGCGGGCGAACTTCTGCTGAGGATGGAACTGGTCCAGAAAGGCCTATAATATTTTAATAATTTTGACAGTTGAGGAGACTGGAAAAATCGTAAAATTTTATAATTTTATATTATGTATTTTTTTTTGTATTCTCTGACTAATACCTCAATCATATTTTACCATGAACTTAATTAATAATAATGTGTTTATGAAGGCTATGTTGATGATGATGATGATGGTATACCAGTTAACAAGTATATCCGTTGGGCTTTGTAGACAGAATTTTAGCAATACATTACTGCAAGTTCCACCATTTTGATAATGACTTTTATTTCTGCCGCATTGGATAAATCAAGTGATTTGATTGTGCTCCCATGTAAAAAGGTCGGATGTCCTGTTCACTGATAATAAATTACTAAACACGGAGACAATCCTAATGCATTTTTGCTTTTTATGGAAAATTAAATGGTTCTTTTTTCGTTCTAGTTGCTGCATGACAATAAACTTAAAAGATTAAAAAATAAAGGAAAGTCGCCTTTCAAAGGGATAATTTTCTTGATGCTGATGAAAGTTACCTATTATTACTGGTTTCGGAAAATAAGATAAATAATGGATAGATGGGAAAAGGAAACAGTAAATACATCAATGTTGCTGTTATTTTACAGAGTGAACTTAAACTATAGAAACAAACTCCAGCAGGAAATTCCTGATAGGCAAGATACTAAATAAACACGTAAAGGAGAAAACATCAGCTGCCATAAAAGTCATGTACAACTTAACAAATATCACATCACTGAATCTATAAAACAGCGAGGTGACTGTTTGAAACAACAATACCGCCAACAGTCACATATGGGATTGAAATTTACTGGGACTATTTAACTCATGCCCCAAATGGGAGTCAATGACCAATCACGTTACAATGATTTTTGATTTACAACCAATTACAGTCGTGAATCGCCTAGAATTTACCAACTAAAGTTTATAATAATAAAGAAATCACCTCCTTTTTAACATTCTAAATAGGTCATAGCATTATTTTGCAGTGACTGACTCACTAAGAAATACGGCTACCAGATTGTATATATAGTGCATGAATGTCAACACATACCGCATGCACTTCCTTAAATGTATTTTTTTCCTAGAAAAATATAATTATCATATTTACAACATAGGACATCAGATATGAATTAATATACCATTTGATGGGTTTCATTTATTCTCAACTAGAATGCATTGTTACAATATTGCGTTCCTTTGGCAATAAATAATATGAACTGGTTGCAGTGACGAACAAAAGAAGCAAATGAAGAGTACCGATCGTTTCTCATTTGTTTTCAAACATCGCCGTTTACAATAAATATATAAATATTTTAAAATAACTATATTTAAATAATGATTTGTGAGTAAACAGCTTAATTTTATTCGTTAAATAGTCCTAACAAATGCCACTCTTGATTTCCAATTTATCGATAATTTGGAAATCACTCGTTGCATTACTTATGACTATTTAACTCATGCCACAAATGCTAGTCAATGGCCAATCACGTATCAATGAATGTTGTTTTACAACCAATGACAGTCGTGTTTCACCTCGCTCTTTATAAATTTCTCTTTATCAGCTCCTGCTTTTGTGATAAAGAAAGCTCCTCCTTTTTTAATGTTCTGAACAGGTCAAAGCATTATTTTTCTCCAACAAATACATTGAATATAGCAAATAATGAAAAGATTCCTTGATTTTACTTTGTTGTTTACTAAAAAAATAAATGAATAACCCGTAATATTGATTATGATATATATTTTGATATGTTTCATTATTTCTCCACTTGGGTGCACTCTTACAATATTGCGATATTATTTGGCAATGAATGATATGATCAAGCAGCAGTGAATGAACATAACCTCACATTTCTGATTTGTTTTCAAACATCGCCGTTTACATTAAATATATAAATATTTTAAAATAACTATAGTTAAACAATGATTTGTGAGTAAACAGCTTAATTTTATTCGTTAAATAGTCCTAACAAATGCCACTCTTTATTTCCAAATTCTCTAGATAAATTGGAAATCACTCGTGGCATTACGTACGATAAACTAACAAGTGAAATGGAAAAAATAGAAAATGCGAAAGCATGATTTATCAAAAGAGCAATAGGGGCAGTAAGTATGCACCAAACAACACTGATGTATGTAATCATCGGGGAAACATTCTTCCGAGAAGACATAAGGACCAAAATACACCTAACAGGCACAGAAACATACGAAGTAGCAACAAGAAACATAAGGAGAAAAAGATAAACACCGAATTCTATGGAATGGATGCCATGATAAACCGACTATGGTTCCACAGCAATCAAACACAGAGGTTGTCATTATAGGGCTCGCGATACTTGGATTCCACCATTTAATGTGTACAAACAAAAAGTCATCAAGTGACTGAACATTATGTCTGCAAAGCATGTGAAAAAATGTGTGAACTTTACCTCTGCAACCAGTGAAAAACAAGGGCATGCTCCCTAAACGAACTCATAAACGAAAACAAATAACTTTGAATGCTCCTTTGAGTGCAACAATTACATGTTATTAAATAAACACATACTAACATACTATGTCCGAAAATGCATATTTGTCTGTTGTACAACACATGATCGTCTTTTTATATCACAATACGATTTTTATTGTTGCAGATTGAATTCTGAGTTATAGTAATGAAGCAAAATTATACCTATTATCAGGTACATATTCAATTAATTCAGGCACAAGCCGAGATGGCATTCGCATGCTCAAAAGCACAGTAACTTGAATTAGTTTTAATTACCTTGTCGTGAGATACTCGGGAATGTTTAAGAGACAAAACGGATATATCGAGATTAAAAAAAGTTCGTAAACTACCTACTGACCTTTTTCATCTAGTTTTCCTACAAGAAGCTTCCATGCACTTCTTTCATTCCCAATTCGTGTTACATCCCCTGCCCATCGCAGTCTATGAGAATTAACTGTTGTTATTGTATCTGTCTTCCTATAAAGACCGTGTTCAATGTTAAAACTTTTATAATAGTGTAGGCCTTTCGGAACAGGTTTCTTTCTCATAATACAGATAATCTTTCATATTTAATGTGTTTTTCTTACACAAAATTTTATTTTGAATGTTTATTGACAAGAAATTAAACTCTCTTTGAAAGTAGAAAACCCGAGATTCTATGGTCTTAAGCTATCTCTCATCCAGGTTTATTATTCTCGCAACATTACCAGTCCCTGGCGTTTATGTGAAGACTTCGTTGAATTAGAGTTCTACACCTAGATTTTTTTCGAAATTTTACGCACGAAATGGGCCATGGATCGAAATAGATGCAATCTGAAGGCGCATGATCAGGACTGTATATTCGTTTATAATAGCATTTGGATTCCCCTAATTTCCTGAATTTCTGTTATCGTTTAACATGTATTATGAAGTCCGGCCAGATTTGAAATTACGACCCTCAAATTTTATGAAGCCATTCCCTTTGTTAAGAATAAAGAACCGCACTGACTGCACGCTCGTTTGGAAAAAAGAAAAATACTCTCAGCGGATCACAACTACAAATTTTTATCAGACATATAACATAACTTAAAAGCCGACATTACTGATAAGAGAATGTAATAATAATAATAATAATAATAATAATAATAATAATAATAATAATAATAATAATAATAATAATAATACTTAAGAAGTATAAATATCAAGGCAGGCGGACAGGATTTCTTCCATATTAACATTATGCGGAGATAAAATAGTCCTCATTCGAGTTTCCAGTAGGGAATAATTCAAATGATCGATGACAGATGTTTAACATAGGAACATGTTCCTTGAAACATGGAATATTATGGTTTTATATCATAGTGGAATAAAATAAATATAATCACGATATATTCGCTTTTCATGAAGGGTGAAGAAGGTAGTCAGGAATAACGAAATGTCACGTTTTTTCTACGGATATGCAATGATACAAGAAATCGGTATGGGTGTTTTAATCTAGTGAAGGATCACTGAGTTATCAAAACTTTTTTTATCATAGGAATTCACGTGCGATTGTGAAGAATAAATAATATTATTAGGAAATTATAAAATTAATTGCAATATTCCTACAGAAATAAACACACGATTAAGGATGATATCTATGAATATATAATTGAATCGCAGAGTTGAAAAGGGAGGAAACTCCAAGTACCCTACTTTGAGAAATAAAAAACTACGTAACTTCTTACTGTTTGCCCTAACAAATTTTTGACCAATTACAATATTGATCCTCTGAATGCATAGAATGCAAATATGGCAAGAATTCTTAATTTCCGTGTTCATACGTATTTTATCGTTCGTCGGAGACAGTAGAGTGTCTTCCTATTTCTAATCATCCAAAAATTAATACATAAATAAACTGCTTTAATAATTATAAGACAAGAAAACTAAATTAAAAACCACAAATACAGGAAGAAACACATTTTTAAGTATTACTTGCAGGATATTGTATGTTCCATAATATGAGATCGCAATAATAATTATGTTTTTATCTAAATAGTACAGCTAAACTGCACACTACTTGTACTCTAGTAGGTAAACTACTGTGTTTTCACTATGGTTTCCACATCTGGTTGGTTAAAACTTAGATGTGACCACTTAATGACATTTTGGTAAAATTCCTGGTAAGCTATGGGAATATATTTAATGATTTCAGCAACACTGTACAATTTTCTGATATTTAGGGAAATGGGGAATTGTTATGCCTTCTCAATAGGGAAATTCGGTTAACCATTCCCTTATGTAAGTCTATAGTTTTCCCAGCCCAGGCAGTCAATGAAATCTGAAACCAAAACATAAATCCTAGTTTCTTAGACATATATTCCAGATACTTGCACATAACTAACTTACTGGCATACTATCAAACCCGCAGATTCATGTCCGCGCGGACATAAGTTCTCCATACATCCCTATCCTGACCTAATTTTTCAAATTATTTCCTGTATAATCTACTTCCCTCAAATCATAGTTAATGTAATTTTCCCACCTCATTCTTGGTCTAGCAATTGGGCGTTTTCCCTCTGGATTTCCTACAAGAAGCCTCCATGCACGTCTTTCATTCCCCACTCGTGCCACTTGTCCTTCTCGTCTTAGTCTACGAGATTTAACTTTTCTTATTATATGTGACTTCCTTTAAAGACCATGTAGTTCACTGTTATGTAGTGTTCTCCATTCACCTGTCTGTTCATCTCTCTTCGATCCAAAAAATTGCCTAAGAACTTTATTCTCAAATACTCGTAATCTCCTTTCCTCTCTCAATGTAGGAATCCATGTTTCGCATCCATATAACATAGGTGGTAGAACAGTAGCTTTATATACATGTATTATAATAGTTTTATACATAATCTGTAATTTCAGTTTAACGTTTTTTGATAGGAGTTGGGACGTCAAGAGTCTCTGTAATGCATAACATGCATGCATGCGTTTCTAGAATTGAGCCTATGTTTAATTTATTTGTGCATCTCATTCCTATTTGTGATTATAGATACTTGAACATAGCCAATTAAAATTTATATTTAGAAAATAAAATGCATTTTTCTTTAAAAAATTTGGTCGCCTATGTTTTAAGTCAATAAAATTGTCTGATTCTATAACACTAATTTGAAATTCATTACCATGATTCGTGTGCTTTCATTTGCCATCCTTATGAGAATAATCATTAACCATAAGCGATGTTAGAGAAACGATAGGTTTATCACCTACTGCAGAGTGTGTTTCTGGAAATAATTTAACATGTACCTAAAGAACCTAGCAAACCAAGAGGAATGTTCATGTTTGCCGGTTCTCATCTAAATAACAGGCATTATTTTTAATACCATTTAGTGAGAAAGCAATTGATCGAATTGTTGCAATTTCAGTAAAACCTTTTTATTTTAGTGCATCTAGCAAATAAATAAATGAAAAATTATGAATATCCTCGTCAAAATTCCAATGCCAAATTGGGATCTGTAAGATTTGCCGATGAAAATGTCGAGTCTAGTTTTTCCAGTTGCAACAACTTTGTAGGGTTCAGGTTGTTGTAAGTATCCTAATCATGTGCATAAACACCAAACTTTATATGCAAGTCATATTGGCTTTCTGTATTCATGTATTGTTTGGTGCTATGCCTACCATTATATCGCATCATTTCATCATTAATGCATGATATTTAATTGTTTAAGGATTTCAGACATATCTCTGTTAGCATTCTCGAAAATGGTCAAGCGTCGGAAAATTTGTCTCCTTATGATAAGTTATTATTGTCACAAGCATGCTAAACTTGACAATGTTTTAAATCTTCTTGACATGGTTATTGTTACAGCTACATTGTGACACAATTACCAATACATTAAATAACCAGCAAGATTCTTATATCCGGCCAAGAGAAGTATTTCACCCATCCAAGTGTTTTGTGCAGGCGGAAAATATGTTAACTAACAAACTGTCTTTCTCTATCTATTCCTTACCATGTTGCCACTTCCTGTCCTTTGTATTATGTTGTTTGATTGGCAGGTAGAGAGCTGACAAATAATATGTATTTTAATGATCCGTCGTTCTGCGCAGTCAGTGGCAGAATGACTAACTTGACAACCCTGTTACTTTTGGGGGTACGTCTAGGAATGAGCTGTCCCTCCCTTGCCCTACTCATTACATGTTGCCACTTGTGATTTAATGTGAAGCTGGTAACAGAGAGACGACAAATACTGTGATTTTAAATGATCCGACCGCTTGAGCGTTCCGTGCTTAAATGATTAATTTGACAACCATGTTAAGAACTTTCACGCGTGTTTAGAGATTCTCCCCCACATTTGAAGTTGAAGAATTTCAATACGTGATCGGATGTACAGTTTTCTCCTACATCCCTTCCACAGATTCAGTAGATCGGCGACACTAGCGCAAAAACTCTTCCCCTCCGCCCGTGAACAGTTAACTTGGATGTGTAATACAAGTAAAACTCGCATCTCTCCACTTGTTACATATGTCGTTGAATAATTATATGCGAAATCGAGCGATATATTCCACTACTGCCTTATCATAGAATAGTTCAAATATGTGTACTTATGATATTAATCTAAAAACTCAGAATTAGCCAAAATTTCCACTCTGCTCCTAAATTAAATATTTCTCTAAATGTTTTCCCTTCTTGCAATGACCTCAAATTTCATAAATCACAATCAATTCTGAAGAAGCAGATCAGAAAATGTGGCACTAGAAGTTGAACAAGAAATTTCTGTTGGCTTTTGTAACTAGGCGTTTTGAATGACAATTTTTCCATCAACTTATTAAGTCCACTGCTGTGGTCTCGAGGTAGCGTGCTACCTTGTCATGCAGTGGATTCGGGTGCGATCCCGGTCGGGACAAGTTTTCTGTGTGATGTTTTTTTTCGGGATTTTTCCTCGCCTGTAAGATAAATGTCAGGAAACTTTAAGGCCCAAACGGCCCCGAACATCAATTGGCCTTCATTAACATATTAATTAAAATTAGGATTAAGGCCTCTCCTGGCGCATCATTATCATCATCACCTATCATATCATCGGGGGAACGTAACTCCGCCTTACAGGCGCCCCAACCTCAGATGTGGTTCACAATAACGCCATACCAGGAGAAAATACCAGAATGTCGAAATGACATCATGGTGGTATTGTAAAAATAATTATGTTACTGTTATTTCTGAAATTGATCTCAGTTGCTTGTCACTTAGGTGATTCATGTCACTCTTGCACTCATCTCGTATGTTCTCATCTGATTGGTAAGGGTTGTCAGGGGATTAGTGTAAATATCTGCATCATTGACATGCGTATCTTCTTTTAGTATTCCTATAATTTCAACAGTTGTCAAGCTGAAAAATAACACTTAGCGTATTACGTATTATCATTTCAATTACCCCATCAGAATCACTGTTAAAAAAATGGGCCGTGCAATTATATTTCATTATTGTACATTGTTGAAAAGTGATAATGAGAAAATATGCTTGTCTAAATTATTTGGTTACTCAATAGTAGATTATATACAGTATAAGCAATTAAATTGTTATGGGCACGTACGACGAATGCAAGAAGAAAGATTACCCAGGAAAACATTGGAATGGTGTCCACCTGGAAGAAGGAGGAGAGGAAGACCTCGTGGATGCAGGAAATAAGAACTGGAATGAGAGCAAGAGGACTGGAGGACGTGGATTGGATGGAGAGAGACAAATGGAGAAGAAAATAAAACTTTAGGCACAGAAAGATGTGTAAATATTAACCCTTAAATTTGTATGTATCCTTTTGGATATATCAGCTGCTTCAGTTAATTTAATATTTTAAATAAATCAGAAGAAAACGAACAAAAATAAACCACTTATATATGTGTCTAATTATAAAATATACCTAATAATAACAGTACAATATTCCGTTTTCACTGCGGTCCGCTATATTCAAATAACCAACAGAAGAAATTTGTGTTTTGCCAATCTAAGGGTTAAAATTCTGTATATAAATAATAATAAATTATTTCACTTGATTGAGGTAGTATATGGTATTATACATGTAATATGACACTGAAATATTAGTTTGGAGACGAATGTGCTTATCTCTTCTCAGAGGTCATGAATGCTGTTATTTAGATCAATACTTCAGATCTAATAACGTTAACACAACTACACTTCATTTTGAAGTGAAGTACAGACAAGTCGTACAAGCACTTCAATATGACAAACATACAAAAACTTAAAACATTTGTTCAAAAATTTTAACAGTGGAATCAAATCAATTAAGATTTCATGAAAATTCGAAAGTAAATTAATTTTAAATGCTCAATTGTGCACTCTAACATAATACAACATAAAAAGTATTTGATTATGTATATATATATATAGGCCTATATATATATATATATACACACACACACACACATATATATATATATATATATACACACCACCAGGCGAATCCAATTCAAACATTTATCTTTCTTATATATGTATATGTATTATATTAATATAATATTATATTATATTATATAATGCATATATAAGAAAGATAAGTGTTTGAATTGGATTCGCCTGGTGGTGTAATGGATAACACGCTGAGGTACAGACTCAGAGTTCCGGGTTCGAATCCCGTTCAGGGATTTATTTTTCTTATCATGCCATATTAAGCTTGCATTGCTCAATGTTAAACATTTAATTATAATTATAATTATATATATATATATATATATATATATATGTGCCAGATATTTCACTGCTATCATTGTATTTTCATTCTATGCTTCAGATTTGCTAGGGAATTATAGGTGTGGTAGCTTCCCGTTGCTTTCCACAACGGGATGATGATGGCCAGATGATGTTTTCGGGTACCGTTAGAGCCTCAAAGCTTCCTGGCATTTGTGAGTGTGTGTGTGTTCTTGGATTTAAAGTGAGATGGCGGCTCGCTTGGTTTAGGTTGGGGTGTGGAAATATCTAACAAATACCAACGATCATAATATACGATTATGTCAAATGTGCAGGAGGTATAAAGACGAAATATATAAATTAGAAAAATTTAACGATTTTAAATATTGGATGCGTCAGTTGCTGCCAGAAAGAATTTTAAATTCAAATGGTGATAGATGGGCATGCAACAGTTTAATGCTAAAGCCAGAAAATTGAATTAACACGGGAAGATATAAAGACAAGACGGGAAAAAAATGATTTTAATTCGTAAATAAATAAATGTATAAGCAATAGATAATATTATTAAGTACCAATAACTATGCGTAGCTCAGTTAATGTATTTTTTGTAATTGTATTGTAAACTATTTTTCATACGGACTGTAAAATCCGTGCGATAGATATTTGTAAATAACGTTGTATGCATCTTACTCTTTGTCTAAAAAAAGTCCTACTACAGTAGCCTACATATATTGCGTTTAAAATAAATTTAATTTTATGACGAATATAACGTGGGAAATTAAAGTCCGGATATATTTTTTATGATTTTCATGGTCGGTGTCTCAGCTAGGATAAAGAGTCTTACAGGCGCTGGCGGTGACCTGTAACATTTTTCCTAATTATCAATTCACGTGTAAAATTCAGTAATTTGATCATTGCGATGGCCTGTAATCATACTTTAAACATATATTGTTGATCAATTTGAATTTTTAAGCATCTGGCATGAATTTAAATATCAAACAAGTTCGGAATTGGGATTTGCGTAAAAGGTTTCACAAAAAAACTGCTAAATTTTATAAAATAAAAATAGGTTCGATGAAAGAACAGATACTGCTAAGCTGCACCTCAATGAAATATGTCGAGGCCTAATTAATTTCAATCTATGTTAATGCCACATTTATGATCCACATATGTATATATTCCATTTCATTAACGTAGTTAACTTCTAACTTTATCTCAATCTATAGGTACTTTTACCTGCCACACGCTAATGATACGATCTCTCTCTCTCTCTCTCTCTCTCTCTCTCGAGAGAGAGAGAGAGAGAGAGACTTTAAACTGTAGATAATACACACACTTTTTTACCACATAAAGGCAATAAGGGTCTCCCCGAATGAGTGATCAGCTCAATGTTAGGGCCCCCTCCGAGACAACACAACCAGAAGACGAAACACTTCTTTCACATAAACATCCATACTTATCATGACGAATGTGGGAGTGATGATTACGATAACGAGATGATTTTCGGGGACCGTTTTGACCATGACGTTTCCTGACAATTATCTTTCAGGTGAGGAAAAACGTTTTAAAAAATCACCCAGGAGTGTTGTCCCGACCGGGAATCGAACTCCGACCCGCTACATAAGAGACAGCGACGCTACCTCGAGACAGATCACATTGGACATACGTTTAGGACATACGACAAAAAATCTAACGTGTACGTTATTTGTATATAATTCTATTGATTAACTGATTAGTGTATTTTTTGTAGTTAAAGGAATTTATTGATAAACTGTTTAGTGCACTGGTTCTTAACTATAGTTAATACAAAAGTGACCTAAACAGTTATTTTCATCGATTATCAGTTGAAAAAGAATGTAAAGTAGACTTAAGAACGTTCTTCATAGTCAAAATACAATTATATAGGACTTGTATGAAAACAATGCTTCCCTATGACATTAAATAAAAAACACATTACATTATTTATATTTGTAAATGCTAATGAACATAATTGCTATTAAAATTCTCTATTGTATTTTGTATACATATTAATGAAATTTTCGTTTCATATCAATGAATAGACTGTTCTTTTTTATGTCCATCCATAGTAATTCTGCCCGAAGGCAGGTCCTTCACTGCAATCATAGCATTTGCATGCTATGCTTGCAGCTTTACTAGGGAATTGTGTAGGTGTGGTAGCTTCCCGTTGCTTTCCACACCGGTGAAGGATGATGGTGATGATGATAATGATAAGGATGATGATAATGATGATGATGGCCATATGATTTCGGGGACCGTTTGGGCCTTAAAGGTTTCCTGACATTTGTCTTACAGGTGAGGAAAACCCCGATAAAAACCTCACCCAGAAAAACTGCCCCGACCGGGATCGAACCCGGGCCCGCTGTGTGACAAGGCAGCACGCTACCTCGAGACCGCAGCGGTGGACTCGTTTTTTATATAAATACCCCATTTTGTATTATAGTTTCAATATTTTACGTTCTGTCTAAAGTGAAGATTCCGTGGTAAAAAAACCTATCCCATTATTTAAAGCCATGCACTTTTTTTTTAATCTGTGAATGAAAATTTAGACTTTTACATTTGTTGTTTATAAATCACAGCTGTTTTTATTAGGATATTAAAAAAAGTCTAAAAAATAAAAAAAATAATAACCTTTCACTATATTCGATGGGATCATACAACAGTATAGTAATTTTAAAATGAACGTATAATTAATCAGTTTATTGATATCCAATCATGGATTTATTGCATTTCCATGTAATATTTGAAAGGCAATTCCAGTCAAGTAAACAAACTGCGATTATTAATCAATGCAATTAGTACTTTATGGGCGAATGAAACATTATTAAAGTTAAATACCTATCTTATCGTTATATTTAATGTTATATTTAGTAAACTACAAAATAAATTTCTTCCGCCTCTGTGACCTCGGGATAACGACATTGCCTCCATACCCTGCGGGCCCAGTTTGTATAACGGGGGAAAAGTCTCCTGGGTGAGAATTTCCCTCATCTGTAACACAAATGTCTGGAAATCTATTATTAATATTAATATTATTATTATTATTATTATTATTATTATTATTATCATCATCATCATCCTTCACGGATTAGGTATTTGCCTGTTCCGATCACACATCGGTTCAGCCCAACGCTTTCTTGGTCTTCCTATGGGAAGGGGATGATAGAAGTAGAGCCTTTGTTAGGGGTAGACCCTACACTGTTCATCATCAACGCAGGGTTAAGTGGAGAAGATATGCAAGATCTTTGTTTCTGATGAAGCTATAACCATGACCGTCAGTATGTGGTGACGAACCACATCCTGCAAGAGGTGCCCCTGCTTTAACTGAATACGGCAGATCTAGACATGGTTGTCGATAAAAAGCCCCAATACACTTTACCCCAAGTGGAGAAGGAAAACTTTGAAAATGAACCCGGCAAGAGGACTCTCGTCAGCCGACGAGAAGGCAGCTTCCTAAGAGAAAGTGACCTGAGCACAATACCTCCGGTTCTCCAGGTTGGGGGTTGTGCGTCGGGCTGGAAACCCACCACGAAAAACGATCTTTCTCAAAAGTCTCACATGATTAAGCCGGACGGAATGTTTGGAACTTTAAGGCCGAAATAATCCCCGTTCGTCATTTAAGTATCATAATTTGTCCTATAAAAATCTTCTTATTATCAAATGTTCGCATTTTCTTGGACATGGCCCAGCAATGGGACTGATTACACATACATATCCTTTATGTCGTCATATAGTAAGCGTGTGACATACTTACTCACTGGCACTATCGAACCCGTAGGTTCATGGCCGCGCGGACATAAGCTCTCCATATATCCCTATCCTGAGCTAATGCTTTCCAATCATTCCCTGTATAGTCTACTTCCCTCAAATAATAGTTAATGTTATTCTCCCACCTCATTTTTGGTCTACCAACTGGGCGTTTTCCCTCTGGCTTTCATACAAGAAGCTTCCATGCAAGTTTTTCATTCCCCATACGTGCAACATGTCCTGCCCATGTCGTGACAGAGTTTTAAATCCTCTCCCAACAAGCGCATGTTCCGTGAGGCTCGTAAGAATACCTAAAAATGGAGAGATTTAACTAAGGTAAATAAGTAATTAAAGTAGAGAGAGAGAGGAGGGAGATAGAGAGGGGTGGGAGAGAGAGGAGATGGAGAGAGAGGAGAGGGATATGTAGAGGGGGGGAGAGAGAGGGAAGGGAGAGAGAGGAGATGGTGGGAGGGAGAGAGAGAGAGATAGAGGAGAGGGGGAGAGGGGGAGAGAGAGAGAGAGAGAGAGAGAGAGAGAGAGGAAAGAAAATTACACTTGCGACTAACTGATTTAAAATTGAAGCTTAAATTTAATTGTTTAACGAAATATACTACAGTTACCTAAAAATGTTCGTTAGAACAATCTTCCATCTGTGGAATATGATGCTGAAGTCTACCTGAACACGTAATCCTGCCCGATAATTTCAAATTTAAAAATACCAAAATTTATGTGGCACCCTTAATAAACATTGGGAAAGAAAGTAAGAAAAGAAACACATTTAAAATTTTCTAAAGTATTGGTTGTGCCTGCAATATTGTATGGCTCAGAAATATGGACTCTGAATGAACAGACAATTAAATTAATATAAGTCGCAGAAATGAAATATTTACCATTTATAGCAGGATATACATTATTGGATAAAAAACGAAGCGAAGATATTCGTAATGAACTATAAATATTCAGTTTGACAGATGAAATAGAAGAGTACGGAGAAGATGGTATGAACATGTCTGCTGAATAGAAACCAACAGATTGCTTTGGAAAAGTCAGAGATCGGGAACGTCCACGTAAGAGGGGCACAGGAGCTATGATACGAAGCGGGGAAACGAACCAATAAGGTGAGAAGAAGAAAAGTACCAGAATTTGATTACAACGAGCAGAAAAAGCATATTTGCAATAGATTGGTCATACATTATTTGTAATTATTAGGGCAAAGGCATTCAATGACCTATAAATTGGTAAAAATGTAAAATAAAAAATGCATTTATGACTTAAAAAATGCTAAAAATTACCAATAAAATAAAAAAAGACAAATAAAAAGTAAAGCATTACCAATAAAAATACTATTTATTAGATTAAGTACTCACTTGATTACTGAATTACATAAAATTTAACTTAACATCAAAATATTAAAAGAAAAGTTTAAAAAAAATAAATATTACACTACCTTTTATAGCAGAAAATCCATTTCAATTATACAGTGCACTTTTACAGCAATTTTGAATTGCAATTAACAATCAGAATAAGGGTAGAAGCTAGCATAAGTTCTAAGAAATTGAATAAAATTTCTAGAAGTGGACAAGTTCATTATGCACATACCTTGAAAAATAGGGCTAGTAGTTAGCAAAACAACTACTTAGTTCCAAGAAATTGTATTGACAAGGAAAATACGGAATTATAAAAAAAATCTTAAATCAAATACAAATAATGTCACAGCATTCCGGAAAAGTGTAAAAAATACTCAAAATGACCTAAAAATTGCCAAAAAATGACATATCCCTAAAAAAAGTTAAGAGAATGCAAAAAAAAAATGCTGTAACAAATTGCTTTTATTTAATCCGTTTTTTAATGCCGTACATTTTCATATATGCAAGCAATGTTTGAACCTTCATAAGAAAAAGATGGAAAACCATGAATTGCCTTGCCCTAGTAATTATTATCTAGTTTAACAGTTTGTCTGTTGAGTAGCCGGGTCTAAATTTATGGATTTTAAGACAATCCCTAAAATCCAATTAAAACATTATTAATCCAGAATAAAAACCGGGGAGATCCTAGACACGCAGTGCTGACAATCCGACTGACATCAAGTGCCGATTGTCCAGAAAAAAGTGAGAGCCTTAACCTCTTACTGCCCTAAGGGTCTCCAGAGGCCTGTAGTGGGATCACTTTAATGACCCTTCTACATAATTAGCAAATTAATTAAATCTTCATTTTACTATTGGTTCGCTTATATTTTACCTGTCCGGCACGGATGATCCTTCCAGTAGCAATCCTACCGCAGCGGGAATAACTCGTGATACTTGCGTGTTTAAATGATCTCATGTGCTATGACTGCGCGGCCCGCATTATATTTGCTACAAGAAGGATTCCGACAGTTTACATGTAATGTTCATTAAGCCAGACTAACAGGTAGTAAAATCTTTCACTGTAATTTAAAATACAATCATCAAGAAATACGGACGTGGGTTTATTGGAGTAAAATTATACAGATTTGTCCATACGGAACTCCTACCGGGAAGTAATTTAGAGCATCCATAATACAGGAATTTTAAGGTTATTATTATTTTAAAATATTAGCTCAAGTCAGAGAAGTATCGATATATTAATGGGCTCTTGGCCTTGAACCTACAATTCGATAGTGCCAGTGAATTAGATTTAGTAAGTTATTTAGTTTTTTTAACCATATTTCTTTGCTGTGGGTCGTCATATTTCAATTCCTTCTGGCTTTTTTCGTGTTGAGACTTGAATAGTTTTGAAGTTCCTTAGGACAGGTTACTGGCCCGACGCTAAGTAGTCCAGTGGTAGGGCTGCTACCTTTTAGTCTCTGGACAGACATTAGGATACCGCATTTACTCAGTACCTGATGGAACGGTTATACCGCCGTGACTCGGTCCTCAGAGCCTCGTTTGTGAAAACAGGTTGTACCACGAAACAGGTCAACAAATAACCTAAATTCGTGAATGTACTATGATGATGATGAAGTTATTTAGTTAGTTTTTTTATCACACTGAGAGCATATGTCGACCAACAAACCACCATAAAACTTATAACACAATCCACAACATCTTTTGTTGTCAATTTTTAGTTTTATTTAATAATATTAACGTTAATATGTCCACCGCTGTGGTCTCGAGGTAGCGTGCTGCCTTGTCACGCAGCAGGCCCGGGTTCGATCCCCGGTCGGGGCAGTTTTTCTGGGCGAGGTTTTTATCGGGGTTTTCCTCACCTGTAAGACAACTTAAAACTTTGTGGCCCAAACGGTCCCCGAAATCATATGGCCATCATCATTATCATTATCACCATCATCCTTCACCGGTGTGGAAAGTAACTGAAAGATACCACACCTACAATTCCCTAGTAAAGCTGCAAAGCATTGCATGAAAATGCTATGATTGCAGTGAAAGACCTGCCCTCGGGCAGAATTACTATGAATGGATGGAACGTTAAAATTTTAAAATTTAATATTTATATTAAATTCCAAAATGCATAGAAGCACTATTACTACGTAGTTTTGTTTTGTTTACTTCTATACTAATAATGTTCCAATTATTATCAATTCGTTTTTAGGGAAGTAAGTTGAATTTATTAGAGAGGTCTTGATATCCGTTGACAACGGAATGCAACTACTCAACTTACTTCCCTTGGGAAGAAAGTAATTGACTTAATTAATAATGTAAAAATGTAATCTACTTAAAATTGTAGTGTATCACACTGATTTCCCACTTTATAATTTAAATTTAGAGCGATTGAACAATTATTACAGTTATTAACATTAACCACAAAAAAAATATTCAGAGATACCATATTTTTTTTTTAATTTACACCAGTTTTTAAATAGTCTGTATACTTTTTCATATAGGCCTATATTTTTTTTTTCGACTTTGTTGGTAATAGGAAATGAACCGCAGCATTCGCCGCTTCCTCTACATCACAATTATATCTGTAATTAATATGCAGTCTGAAACTGTTATTTTAAAATATCTGCTACTAATTCAAACAATAAAAAAAAATTGCAGTAATTTTATCAACATCCTCTTGCTATCAAACAATTGAACTCTTCAAGCCAAGATATAAATTAACACGAAATATAAAAATTAAACAATTATTAGTACAGGAGTAAACAAAATTACATAAGCAACTCGGGAAGTAAGTACATTACTAGACACTTGCCTTGTTGCTTACATAACTAATACGAATACTTTACCATTACGTAAATTTCTTTTTTGTTTAAAAGGGACAACTTTACACAAATGAGAATACTGTCGTTAGATCATTTTAAAATACTTTCATATTATCCAGATTGATTGGCACGAAATGTAGGCATATATATTTTCATATTTGTTGTATATAAAGAGGAGGTTAAAACTACTTAAACAAACCAGGACTTCCTGAATTCTATATATTTTTCCTTCTCCTGATAAATTTTCGTTTCGCGAGAGAACTTATTATTTATTTTAATAAGCAGCGCATTTAGTACACTTCTTTTATGAAAATACATTATGTACATGTAAGTTACGATATGCCTGCAGCGTGGTCTACTTTTTACATTATTTGCCCCGATGAGGATGCAAAAATGGGAGGGTGAAGTACTCCAGAAGGGACTCTAAGCTGTGGGTCCCGATTCCGAAAATGTTCGGGCTTGTAAAAGAACCTCAAGTCTGAATGAAAGTAACATTGGCGATAATTTAACCGACCTTCAGCCATCCGAGTAATACCTTATTTCCCTACTGGAGTCGCATCAAGGCAACATGTCCCAACGTTTGTAGGGAAATAAGCGTAAGTAAATTAGTATGGTTATGAATGCAATTTGTCAGTTCTTTCTGTCCAGCTCAATTGCAAAAATAATAATACAATTAATAATAAGAGTGATAATAACAATACAGCAATAACAACAATATAACAATAGCAATCGTCTTATTATCAAATGTTCGCATTTTCTTGGACATGGCCCATCTATGGGATCGATTACACATACATGACCTTTATGTCGTCATATAGTAAGTGTGTGATAGAGTTTCAAATCCTCTCCCAACAAGCATATGTTGGGTGAGGCTCGTTAAAGTACCTAAAAGGGAGAGCCTTAACTAAGATAAATAGGTACTTACGGATTTCTTATTCACCTTTTATCATCCTAGGAAGAGACCTAAGTTGGGCAATTAAGGTAGAGAGAGAGGGAGAGAGAGAGAGAGAGAGAGAGAGAGAGAGAGAGAGAGAGAGAGAGAGAGAGAGAGAGAGGGAGAGAGAGAGAGAGAGAGAAATGAATGTTTTATAGGACTTTGAAAATATATCAAGTAAGTTTAAGTGGAGTTTTTCCGAATAACATTTATTTACAAGCAGGAGACAGCTTTACTCACTCACTCGTACTCTCAAATCCTTAAGTGCACGATCACGCGGACATACGCTCTCTATAATTTTATATCTCTCCAAAATATTTATAATCATTCCATAAGTAATTGACCTCCCTTAAATCAAACTTGATGCAATTTACATGCACAGTGTTCTGTCCAAGAGCAGGTCTTTGACTACAAACTTAGTATTCACTATTCTTTCCTTAACTTAGCCTTCCTCTTTGTATCCGCATACAAACCATAATATTGTCTAACAGCTGAAGTCTTTTTCTGCCTCTAACCTTGTTTCCGTTGACCATTATATCTAGGGCATCCGTCAGCAGGCAGTTTCTTCTTAGCCAATGACCAATCCAATTTATTTTCCTCTTCTTTATGATTTCCAGCATTGTTCTTCCTTCACCCACTCTTTCTAGCACATCTTTATTATTTTATTTTGTCTGTCCATTTTATACGCTCCATCCTTAACCATATCCACATCTCAAAAACTTCCGGTCGCTCTTCCGCATTCCGTCATAATGTATCATACAAAGCTACACTCCACACAAAGCACTTCATTAGCCTCTTCCGTAATTATTTTGCCAAAAGTCCACAGAAAATTCTTCTCTTCTTGTTAAAATATGTCTTGCCATTGATGCCCTTTGCTTTACTTCTTAACAGCAGTTCATATTACTACTGACAGTACAACCCAAGTACATAAAGCTCTCCACTTGTACAGTTCACAGATGAAGTGAATGAAAGCGCGGGACGAAGGGATACTTGAAGAAATGGGATGGTAATGTGTTAAAGAGAGAGAATGATATAACAAAAATGGCATTGGTTGTAACCCCTAAGGATTGAGAAGGCGAAGAAGACCTAGGCAACATGGAGCAGTAGCATCAGGGATGAAGCCAAATAGGCAGGGATGAGTTGGAATTAAATTAAGGCATTGGAAAATAACAGAGTTCGTTGGCAAGCTTTTATCAAGGCCCTATGCTTCCCAGTGGAGTGTCCAGGACTACTACACTTGGAAATAAAATAGTAAGTGGAACATAAATGGATTGGATAAAATTAATTTGGAAAAATTGGGCTGTGTCGGGTTATACATAATGTGTAAAAATAAATATCCATTATATAAAACATATGACGATCAACATATTGGAAGACCTGGAAATTATCAAGGAAATATACAACAAAGCTTTTAATATGAAATCACTCCCAGACTAAACAACCCACTATACGATATCGTCAGGAAGAAGCTTTAGTCACGACAACACCACATTAGAATCAGCAGCATCAACCATCATACTTGATGTTATAGCGAAGAGGAACCTGCTGAAGATGGAACGAATGTTCTGAAAGGCCTTCAGGCATAAAGATTACATATTTTATAAGTTGAGGACAACGGATTTCACCTAAGAAGGTATATTTTAACTTATTTTATTTGATGACTCTCCACCTCGACGGTTTTAACAATGAATTTTATTAGTATTGATAAAACATTTATAGCTATAATCGAGGGAGGTGGATGATACATACCAAGGATTGGCGTTCGAACAATCTTACTAAATACATGTATTAATACTAATCACAATATTAATATTGTGTATCGATACGCCCATAACGTAAGTATAGCCAACATTTCATAATATTTTGAAATTCTCTATTTATTATTATAGTACGTTTAACAAAGTCGTATGCATGAGGTCCAGGTTTAATAGCGCTCTGCCTCATATCTAGTGCCTTATCACACACAGCATTCATCTCTCGGCAACAAGAACAATGCACAAGCTTTGCATTATCACTATAACACTGGATAGTTTATTTTCATTTCTAACTCAGTAACCAAAATCAGCATTCTTAAACAGTTCAAGACAAACATGCAATCATATTTTACGTAAGAATATAATTACTTACAAGCTGTATGTTGGAGTATCAAATTCTTCACTGTATATAGTCACAAATACACTAACTCGTAAGCGAAGAACTCGTTTCTTATAGTTCTTAAATGTGTACACAAACTCAGAACAAGCACTTACTTTGATATATTGTACTGTATTTATAATCAAAAGAAGGTTTCTGATTTAATATATTTTATATTACTTATAATTTTAGTAAATTGACAAATCCTATAGGAGCACATGTTTTAATAACTTCCTACAATTATAAACTTAGAAGCACCTTTTCATATTATTGTTATAGTACAGCAGTATCTGTATTGACGTAAGTTGAGGAATCATCGTATATTATTTAAAAAATACAGAAATGCGGAACATGATAATTGTTGCTGTCTCTAGTTCTTAGCGATATATGCACGTTAACAGTTGCGATACGAGTCGGGTAGTCGAGATGTGTAACAAATGAAAGCAGCGGAGCGACTGGGTAGCCGCGCAAGCTAAACACGGCGCATTAGATCCCAGCGTCCTCGCCGTGCGGTCTATAAACTAAACTGTCGGTACAGACCAACACGAATCAAAACATGAGTTATCTTCCGATAATGTAACCTAACATCTAAATGAGGATTACAAATTTAAGCGCTTTAAATCCCATACGCCTATAAAACCAGAGAGGGTTTATATTACCAAACCCCTAATGCTAGAGTAATATTGATTAGAATTCAATGTTTTTAATCCAAGCGTTTATTCATTTCATGGTCTGTCAAATCTTTGCAAATTAATTTATAGACTCCCGCACTCCTTGGACTAAGTGAGTTAGTTACAAGACTGTTTTCAGATAGACAATTCCGGTTTCAAAATGTTTATACTCTTTGGATTTCAATATATCTATTATTATTATTATTATTATTATTATTATTATTATTATTATTATTATTATTATTAGTATTATTATTATTATTATCGTATCATTATATCTGTTTTTATTTTCATCAAGTACCTTACATTTAAAACTAACATAAGAAAAATTATAACTATTTAAAAATATATATATTTTGGTCGACCGCTGGTCGAGGTAGCGTGCTGCCTTGTCACGCAGCGGGCCCGGGTTCGATTCCCAGTAGGGACAGTCTCCTGGGTGAGGTTTTTACGGGGTTTTTCCTCACCTGTAAGACAGATGTCAGGACATTAGGGTCCAACGGTCCCCGAAAATCATCCAGCCATAATTTTCATCCTTATAATTATCATTATCATCCTTCACCGGTGTGGAAAACAACGGGAAGCTACCACATCTATAATTCCCTAGTAAAGCTGCAAAGCATAGCATGATAATGATGTGATTGCAGTTGAAGGGCAGAATTACTATAGATAGACAGAAGATGTATTGATACATTTCAGTTATTAATGACAATTTTACCGTATCTTGGTATTTATCCAGAGAGAATGTACCAAGTAGTGTAATATATATATATATATATATATATATATATCGTATATACTAGTGCTCGCCAAGCGGACGAAATTCGACCATAAATAACACGTCACTTTATATTATATTACACATTGTTAGTTTAAATTGTATTAGAAAATAATTTTAAAAAATCAGGGTATATATTTAAGTTGGTGTGTAACTGATGATGGGGTGATAATATTTTAAATTTCCACCCAGCATCGTGAGGAATGTGGGTAGCTACAATAAATAGTGGCTCCACGTTGGGAAAACCAGTTATAACGTCTGGTGGACCCGACATGCTGACCACATGTCACTCCTATCCTACCTCCGTCATTAACACATATACATGTATTACTTCCCTATAGTTTAAATGTAAGTATAAGCGCTAGATTTCAGTACCTTGCAGTTAAAATCTCAGATAATCGTTTGGACATGACCTTTGTACATCACATGTTTCTGTGGAGGAAATTGACCGTAGCCCGCTTTTGAATCTGAAAATTTTGGAACTAGAGGGGAGCGTGAGAGCACTATTCCACTGAAGGCTTAAAAAGTACGTAGCATTATCATCAAAATGAATTATCGAAATAATGAGACCGTACACGAGATAATTTAGTTCCTCTATAACAGATGTTCACGGATAACAAAAGGGAGACTCATGAACAAATTTCTTATAGAGACTCACCTCCGAAAACGTTATGAGTGATAGGTACAACCATTTCTGTGAATGTGTTTGCACTATCAGCTAGTTTAAATGGACTATTTAACTCATGCCACAAATGCTAGTCAATGACCAATCACGTTTCAATGAATTTTGTTTTACAACCAATGACAGTCGTGTTTCACCTCGCCCTTTATCTATTTCTCTTTATCAGCTCCTGCTTTTGTGATAAAGAAAGCTCCTCCTTCTTAATGTTCTGAACAGGTCAAAGCATTATTTTTCTCCAACAAATACATTGAATATAGCAAATAATGAAAAGATTCCTTGATTTTACTGAGTTGTTTACTAAAAAATAAATGAATAACCCGTAATGTTGATTATGATATATAGTTTGATGTGTTTCATTATTTCTCCACTTGGGTGCACTCTTACGATATTGCGATCTTATTTGGCAATACATAATATGATCAAGCAGCAGTGAATGAATATAACTTCACATTTCTGATTTGTTTTCAAACATCGCCTTTTACATTAAATATATACATATTTTAAAATAACTATAGTTAAACAATGATTTGTGAGTAAACAGCTTAATTTTATTCGTTAAATAGTTCTATTCCACTTCGTGAGTCTTGAATTTGTCGATAATTTGGAAATCACTCGTGGTATTACTTATGACAAGTACACCTCATCTTTCTTGATCTGATTGTAATACTCGAGATTCTGAATATTATTATCTGCGCACGTGGTGGTATCACGACTTTGTCCAGGATGTTGAATATGTTATCCATGTACTTTCTCCGGGGAGACGTATCGGAGAAAGGAAACACGTTTTACCCATTCATCTAAATTGACGATTATATATATATATATATATATATATATATATATATATATATATATATATATATATATATTGGGCCATTTTATAGCCTTCGTTTAAGACAGTCGATTCGGACATGGACATAATTAACATGACACAGTCAAGAAATGCCGCGAATCTTTGTACGAGTGCAACAGTTGCTGGTGCGACGCTGCAAAGCAGCTGGAGGGGACTTTTCACAGTTCTTATAATGTTATTGTTATTTCAATTGCATTGTTACGAACTTCAAATGTATAACATTTTGTAATAAAAAGGGTGAAGTTTTGGTTAATGTTATAATTATGAATCATATTCAGATATTCATTATTCTATACAAATGCAGGAGACTTGAAAGTAGTCATTGTCCATAATTATGAGTAAACAAATAACTGATAACAGTAAATTAAAACAATAAAACATGATAGCAAAACAGAACGTTTGGCTCTTGCTTTCGAGTATCTATCTTTCAGTGTAGCAGAGTGAAGTGCCTGACACTGTAG
The DNA here is from genome assembly GCA_030220185.1 of Diploptera punctata. NCBI lineage: Eukaryota > Metazoa > Arthropoda > Insecta > Blattodea > Blaberidae > Diploptera > Diploptera punctata. Next base: position 396,362 of record JASPKZ010007293.1, on the reverse strand, counting down.
CAGGTGGTTTCCGTCAATTTTGTTGTTCATGGAGCACAGTGGGCAATGATGACTTCTATAAATTCCAATTCTATGAAGATGAGCTGCAAGAAAATCATGTCCTATGTTTAGTAGAAAAATGTTCGATGTTTGTAGATATTTAATATCTACAACATTCTTTGAGGTGGATCATGTGTAGTATAAAGAGTGTTTTCCATTGTTCTATTCTTATACTCGGATTTCAGGAATGGTTGAGAATGTAATTTTTTACCGTTTGTATGGTATAAATGTTTGCTGAGCGATAAGACGTGTTTGAATTAGGTTTTTCCTCAATTTGCTAGCATATCAGCTACTTTATTTCCATTGAAGTCGGAATGTCCAGATATTGAATCCTACATCATAATTGTTTATAATTGTCTCCTCTATCATCCCTAATTTTTAAAACTAATCACGATCATATTGTATAGAGGGTCTGAAGTCCACAGGATAAAAAATTATACTTACTGTACAGTATTGGAAGTGTATAATATATCAATCATTACGAAATATTGAACTTAAGAGCACAGGCTGTATCCGTTAATAATAGACATGTAAGTCGATTATATTGTAGCACGGCGCTGATAACATATTGAGAGAACTGAACATTAGATCCAAACTCATTTAGTTACATTGAATGCATTGGTAGTAGAAGGTAAACGTCCGTTTGTTTCCTTAGTAATCTCCACGAAACATGTTTCAAATTAAGCATTTCCCTGATACATTTACGGGTTTGTTGGTCCAATACACCATTCCGAAGTCTGGTACCGATACGTGAATAGTTTAGTTGACATTCTTAGTGACGTACCGGATATAAATTCAAAATGTCACAATCTAGTTGCACCTAAAATGATATACCAATATTATTTTTTTATAGTCTTCAGAATAAGATATTGACAATAATGAAACAAGGAATTTCAAACCGGCGACCAACAAACCCGTAAATGTATCAGGGAAATGCTTAATTTGAAACATGTTTCGTGGAGATTACTAAGGAAACAAACGGACGTTTACCTTCTACTACCAATGCATTCAATGTAACTAAATGAGTTTGGATCTAATGTTCAGTTCTCTCAATATGTTATCAGCGCCGTGCTACAATATAATCGACATGGTCTCCATACATCCTGAACTAATATTTTCCAATCATTCCCTATATATCCCATCTTCCTCAAAACATGTTTAATATTACTTTCTCGCCTCATTCTTCGACTATTACTAAGTGTTTTTCGTCTGGTTTATCTACAGGTCTCTCTACCCTCTTCTATCATCAATTCCTGCCACAAATCGTGATTGTAACAGTCTATATTTATTACATATTGTTTGTTATAAAGAATATATAGCTTACTGTTATGGAGTTTCCTTCATTCACCTTTCTGTTCACTTGGTCCAAAAAATGTTCTTATCATTTATTTTCTCAACTAATTTAATTAAGAGGCCAATATTCCATATGTATAACTGAAAAATTGTCCTTTCATTTATATACATATATATGTAGTTAAGCTTCCCTCACGAACAAATACAGTCCTCGGATGTATGTATATTCTGATTCAAGCTGAAAGATATTTTATAAAATTGTTTCTTAAATATATATCAGGTTGCAAAGTAAAATATTTAGTTTCTGTATTTCAATTCATGGTGATGAGTAGTAGGCTAATTCATTGCAATTTGAACATAAATTATCTTCATTCATAGCATAACGCGACATTACGTGAGAATATGGTATGGTAATTGGATTGAGTTCAGTCGCTTACACACCGATCAATTTGATCAACATATTCATGAAATACTGTATAACAAGCGCCATTCACTCGCACAAACCAAATTATACTTGATATTCATGCGCTGCATAACATAAAAATCTCACAACTGAATAGAAATAACACTCTATGCTATGACATATTAACATTAAAAGAAAACTCTTTTCGTTCATACGAGTATATTCTAACTTCTCCCATGCATTTTATTAATTTTTTACGCAGAATGTATAAGTATTATTTTGGCATAGTGAGTAAGTTTGGAAAACACATAGTGGATCCGTAGACTTGCATTGCACTTATAAAGTTTCTATTTTTAAGGTGGTAGAATTTGAATTGGAATATATCTAAATTACAATTTTAATTGCTTGTATTAAGGGCTTTTGACTATAGGTGTTTAATGTTTAAATTTTAGGTATAAACCCTCCCAAATAAAGAATATAGTATATGTAGATAAACCTAGTGAGCTCGCAGCTTTTCATTGGGTCTCGAACTCAAAACATGGTAGGTTATATTTACAAATTCTCTATTCTTTAGTTGAAAGGATTATATTTATGTAAGATTTCCTTGTTGAAATCACAATAATATTCATCTAGAACCATCAGTCAAGTGTCTTACACTCCATGTGGATCAAAGCTTTCTTCCAAAATTCATATTCGACAGAGTTTTCACAAAAAAATGCTGCTATTCCACCTTTTTAAGTAGTTCACATTTACTTGCAGCATCAAACTTAGACTGTATAAGGTGTGATCCGCAGCTTGCTGCTATATGATAGTGAAGCCTGGAGACCCTCACTGATATGCACAAAAATAAATGTCTGGTAATATAAAGTGAACGCCTGAAAATTATTTTTCGGATAGTAAATATACCAGGATAACCGAGCTTCCTCTAACCGTTACAACTTATTGATGCGCAATATAGGAAATATGTCCTAGCAGAGTGATGTACACCGAAACATGTTATCCAAGTTACTATCCCCAAGATGATCCCAGCATAATAAGATGAGTTCTCTGCCCATATCCATATATTGGAAAACACGGTTCATTGTGTGCTGTCGACTCGTAGTCTAGCTCGTCGGCAGCGTAATTTTCGATATCCTGTCCTGTAATGGGGTCATCTCATATTACAAAAAAGTATACATTGGAGTCGGTCACATTCACTCCCGCTCGAATCTTGCTCCCGGAGCTTCACAGACACGTTGTGTTTAAGGTGGTATTGGCGTATTAAGGGGAATTAGAGATGAATGCCACACGCATGCGCGGGAATAGAACGCAGGGGAGAGTGACATGAGTCGCGTTGGATGAGATTCCCTTGCACAGTGATCAGTCTTCGTAAACAAAACAGTGTTTACAATGACTGCGAAAGCTAAAGAGAATGTGTTAAGTTACCTAATGGACCCTATCATTCTTCACGATTTAAATATAAGTATGCATATTTCTAGCGAAAAAATCAATTTAATATGTACTTAGTGCTGTAAATAAAATGTACTCCGTCAGCACTAAACATGTGTTTAGAATTTTTGTAAATTTATTTCCATGAGAAAAGAAAATTATCAATTATAATATTTCCTTTCATCTACCATTATATATAAACACACACACACACACACACACACACATATATATATATATATATATATATATATATATATATATGATTAAGTAAGTCTTCTTGGGTTTTCAGCGTCATTCTTTGATAATGGCATGTAGCATCATGCCGAAACGTCGCAATCAGTGGCCAGAGGCCGACCTTGAATCCATGACGCAGAAAAACCAAGAAACCTTTCTTAGTCATATTTATATATATATATATATATATATATATATATATAAGAAATACTCTCATGCTAGAAAAAAAATAATTTTAGATATTCAACGTTAGATTATATAAGATATAAGCAATTGAATTGGTATGGGCACGTACGACGAATTCAAGAAAAAAGGTTACCCAGAAAAACATTGGAATGGAGTCCACCTGGAGGAAGAAGGAAAGGAAGACTTCGAAACTCGTGGATGCAAGATATAAGAACTAGAATGAGAACAAGAGGACTGGAGAACTTGGAGTGGATGGATAGATACGAGTGGAGAAGAAAAATTAAACTTTAGGCACAGAAAGATGTGTGAACGTTAACAATCGATATATATATATATATATATATATATATATATATATATATATATATATATATATCAGGCAATAGTAGGTCAGTACGGAATTACACTATTATATTTATGTAAATTGATTAAAATGCTCAATTGTACATTAATTGAATGTTTGCTCTTTAGAAAAATGTAATATCAGCATAGTAAATTTCAACCGATTATTCCACGCTCTTACAGCGACATTTGTTTTCGCAACTTCCTCAAAAAATATTGATCATAAAATATATGAAACTGTTATCCTCCCAGTTATATAGATACGAACTACTCTTACTTTAAGCGAGGAGGAAAAACTTAAGAGTATTTGAGAATCAAGTTCTTTGGAAGGTTTTTGATCTAACGAGAGATGAACAGACAGGCCATTGGAGAAGACTACATGATTTTCGTGAGAAACGTATATAATAACCGTTAAGTTTCGTAGACTGCTATGGGCATGATATGTGGCATGATGGGCATGGAAATTTATTGCAGGAAAAACAGAGGTAGACCAAAGATGAGGTGGGACAAAAACATTTACCACGAATTCAGGGAAATAGATTATGCAGTGGATGATTGGAAGAGAGCTCAGAATAGGGATTTATCGAGAATTTTCTCCGCGCGGTCATGAACCTAAGGGATAACTGGACTATCTAAACCAACATTTCACATCATCATCAGTTAACATAAACACTCGACCAAACAAGAAACTATAGACGAGCTCCTATCCACACCTACTCCTTCCCGAGAAAAATTATTATTTTCCTATATAACACCAATCGACGTTAAACGATCACCTGAACCTCATTAGAACTAAGACTCAAGGCATATATAACGTAAGTAACAACTTTTTACAACAAATAAATACTCAATGTATTAATCCCAACTGTGACCCATAGGCCTATATCCAATGCCTCAATCATGACTTTCAACTCCCCATAACTTTGGAAAAACACTAGAGTTCATGGATTTAAATCCTGGTTCAGGAAAACATTTTAAGTTCAAAAAATTAAAAACAAACATATTTATAATGAAAAACTTATACTTAATTCTGCATAAATTATCAATTATCAAAATAAGTAGGTGTATTTCTTAATTCCATGAATAGAATTAAAATTAAAATTAAAATTATATGTATTAAATTCTTGTCCTGTGCTGCGCCCGAGTGATTTAAGTATGATGCCTTAATTCAGAGCATTGGGACTTGTGTTGGTTTGTGTCTCCAAGTGGGAAGACATTTTCTTATAGTATGAAATTGGTAAGTATGAAACTTGTCCTCATCCAGCACCATGAGATTTTTTTGTGTAGCTACAATAAGTAGTGGTCCAGGTTCAGGTAAAAAAAATACATCTGTGATTAACACATGGATAAGTGACTATCAGCTGGGTGATAGACCACGGGCCTTCTAGGTCTGTTGCGCTATGGAGTTCATATTAAATCCTTACTGTTAACATGAATACCATATTTATTACGCTGAAGTACAACAGCTAATGACATTAAAAATGTAAATAATGACTTCTTTCCATTAATCATTAAGAAATGGACATATTTTCCAATAGTGGTGACTTTTGTAAGGAACACATGTATTTTTTTGTTGACATATTTCACTTTTGATAGGAGAGTTGTGTAAAACTTTTGGCTGTTAAGGTGAACCCCGACAGCGGAAGAATGAAAATTTCTGAATTATAATTTAATAATATGGTACTCTGATCCATTGTTGGGCAGTTTTTCTATTTTATTTTTTAGGCTACAGCAAGAATTAGGTCCTACCGTGTATGGTAAAAAAAAAGATTCATGAAAATTAGAAACTCTGCAGAGGAATTTCCACATTCATCTATACCTCCATTGTTGAGTCTTCTAATAAAGAAGTGTCACGACTGGTTCTAGATTATTTCTACCCTCGGATATTTGAGGAGGTTCAAGTCAGACGAGTGGAGTCGAGTTCAACGAGTGGATGAATAAATGTAATGTAAATGTGAAGACAAGAAGTTGTTCTAAGTGAAACTGTTGGAGCGCGTAAAGAACTGAGTTGTAAAATTAATCGTGAAGAGATAATTTATTGGCAATTAACATAAATAGCTTTACATACGTAATTTATGTGAATTGAGTACATGATCTAATTTTTTGCTTCTGCTGCTCTGTGCTTTGGCCATGAACGAATCGCAGTAACTGCATCAGCCATGAACCACCGCCCATTTAGTTTCCTGAAGACTGTTTCTTAGGCTGGACAGAGTATAGACGATCATCATCCCAGAATATGGATGACATGTGATCAGCGCGTCTAGTCCCCTAGCCGTTATATCTTGTTTTCTCATCCTTATTGTAGCTACTCAAATTCCTCACGATGCTGTGTGGGCATCGGTCCCATACTTGTCGAAATTTCCTGAGAAAAATTATTCCGCATTAAGACTCGAACCAGCGCAAATTCCTTGGCTCTGCTCCAATGCATCTTGTTTTAACCACTCGGCTAAGGCGCAGGACTAAATAAAAGTAAAGGAATGTTACTCAAATATTTAATTAATTCGGTATTTTCATAAATAATGAGGCAAAATCAAGCGTTTTTAAATACATAACAGAAGCAGATCACCAATTTAACATAATCAATAACGTTTTTGTACAGAAAAAACGAAACGTTGAATGCAATATTCTCGAAGAAATCGAAATAATAAAAAAAAACGTTTTAAATGAGAACATACACAGTGACCTAAACGCACTTTATAAGATGATTACTAGCAACGTCAGTACCAAATATAAGCAGAATATGAAACATGTTTTCGAAAGGCCTCCTACGAAATTCATACTGTTCATAGTTGAAGACGACAGATTATTTCAAGTACCACTTTCTATATTTTAAAATTTTACAAGAAAAGTTTAAAAATATACATTACCTATGGGATAGTATCAATATTAAATATTTTTTTAAAGTAAGAAGAAATAAAATTATTTTATGAACTCGTTTAGAAAATATGGACGATGCGCAGCTATCAACTCTTCCATAAAACCTCTCTTTCAATATTGTAAATTAATATATGTTGTGATAGAGGTAAATGTGTAACGATGGTTCGGAACTACAAGTTGTTACCCTATGGTATATTACTTGATGAATATGCATTACAATTATTTTTCAATATTCACCGATGTATGGAATGTTAAATCCCCTCACTTCATTATCCATATTAAAATCCATATTAAAGTATTTATGTTTACGTTAACACAATCATGATGTGGGGATTAAGTTCTTTGCCTGGTTCGCGTGTTCAAACACAGCCGAAATCGATGGACTTTTTCTTCTTCTTCTTCTTCTTTTCTCCTTCATCTTCATCTTCTTCTTCTTCGGCTTTCCCCCACTTATAGGTTTGCCGTCTTCAGTTTCCATTTATCTCTATCATTCCAATCTCCCTCTTCCAAATTCCTATCATCCATTAGAGTTCTGACGTAAGTTTTCCATTTCCATCTTGGTCTGCCACGTTTATTCCTTCCAGGGGGTGACCACTGGTATATACTTTTTGGCCATCTTTCATTTTCCATTCTTTGTACATGGCCATACCATTTAAGCGTTTGATTTTCAATCCTCTTAACAACAGATATGGTGACATTCATTTCTCTCCAAAAGAATTAATTTCTTATTTTATCCTATCTTGTTTTTTGGAGGCTTCTTCTAAAATAATCAAATTCAACTGTTCTAATTTTATTATTTTGTAATTACGTCAAAGACCAAGTTTCACTTCCATATGACAAAATATTCTATATTATGCTATTCACTTTTAAGTTTGAATAAATCCAAGGGACTACACCGAGGGACTTTAGGCCACCTGTCTCGAGTTCAAATTATATTCGACTCGTAAATGAAACAGATGGCTAAATGAGAGTCTCTGAATAATGATTAATCAGTCATTCCTTTCCAAGTAATACTTTAGTTGCCTACTAGATGTCTCTCGAGGCAATGAGCTAGTGAAAAGTGTCACTTTTTACTCGCTGATATCTGTAGTATCCGTAACTGAATAATTATCATAAGTAATGCCACGAGTGATTTCCAATTTATCTACAGGATTTGGAAATCAAGACTGGAATTTGTTAGGACTATTTAACGAATAAAATTAAGCTGTTTTCTCAAAAATCATTATTTGAATATAGTTATTTCAAAATATTTATATATTTAATGTAAACGGTGATATTTGAAAACAAATGAGAGCTATTTGGTTATGTTTCATTTGTTCATCCTCTGAAACTTGATCATATTACTTAATGCCAATTAGGATCGCAATATTTTAATAATGCATCCCAGTGGAGAAAAATTAAACTCACCAAACTGTATATTGTAACCAACATTATAGGTTATTAATTAATTTTTAGGAAACAACTAAGTAAAATCATTATTATAAACACAATTATCATATGTGTAGTTCGAAGGAATCTGTTATTATTTGCTATATCCAACGCATTTGTTTCAGAGTCAGTCACTGCAAAATAATGCTCTTGGTTGTGAAAAAAATTAATTGAAACGAGATTAGTCATTGACTCTTATTTGAGGCAAACGAGTTAAATAGTCTTGGTTCAGTAACTGCCGCAATGGATGTTACGGACATAGACATGTATGATATTAATATTTTTACAGTTTTAACCGAAGTTAGAACATTACATTTGCTTTAAATGATGGAAATTCAATGTTAAATCTCTTAGAGAACACACACAGGACATCTACTATTTTAAGGTGCATGAGTAAATCGTTCACCATCACATCTAAGCTTCTAAGGTTCTGACCTGCTACGTTCAATATGTCCAAGACTGCCTCTCATAATAATAATAATAATAATACTAATAATAATAATAATGATAATGATAATAATAATGATAATAATAATGATAATAAATAAATAATGATGATGATGATAATGATGATGATGATGATGATAATGATGATGATAATGATAATAATGATGATAATATTAATAATAATAATAATCATAATAATAATCATAATAATAATCATAATAACAATCATAATAATAATAATAATAATAATAATAGTTTTATTAGGAATATTCTACTCTACAGTGGTTCTCCTTCAACCCAAATTAATAGGTCGCCAGAGGTTTTGATTAAAACATTTTCTTCCCTCAAATCTCTAGCTTCTATACTTATCCTCACTCCATCTATACAACGTTCGCTAGGTCTCCCTCTTCCACTTCTTCCATTAGCTTTCCAATCAAAGATCTACTTTGGGATTCTATCTTCTTCCATTCTTATGAGGTGTCCTACCATTTCAAACGCTTTTCTTCTATTTATTAAATATTTTTTCAACTTGCATAATTTCTTTATTGTGCTGTTTCTGACTTTATTCCATGTTTTATACTCTTGTCGATCGCCTCCAATAATCCACTTCTACTGCTAACAGTATGTTGGATTGTTGTCTACTATCTGCCCAGGTTTCATACCAATATAGTAAAATACTTTGTAACAGGACTTGAAATACAGTTTTCTTTGTTCTCTATATTATATGTATATTCCAAAGCAATAATAATAATAATAATAATAATAATAATAATAATAATAATAATAATAATAATAATAATAATAATAACAAACAGCGTAAAAAGTTACAGAAAAGTAATATAATGATTTAATACTATATATATATATATATATATATATATATATGGTATGATAAGAAAAATAAATGCCTGGACGGGATTCGAAGCCGGATCTCTGAGTCTGTACCTCAGCGTGATATCCATTACACTACCAGGCGAATCCAATTCAAACACTTATTTTTCTTATATATGTATTATACTCTCCATTATTACTAGATGTCGCGAGAACAGTGTCTTCACTGCCATCTAGTAGCTGACTATATCAAGTAAGCAAATTAAAGAGAATATTTATTTTACTTTATAGCAGTGACGCTTTATCGATGTTATAATTAAATCTTTAACATTGAGCAATGCAAGCTTAATATGGTATGATAAGAAAAATAAATGCCTGGACGGGATTCGAACCCGGATCTCTGAGTCTGTACCTCAGCGTGATATCGATTACACTACCAGGCGAATCCAATTCAAACACTTATTTTTCTTATATATGTATTATACTCTCCATTATTACTAGATGTCGCGAGAACAGTGTCTTCACTGCCATCTAGTAGCTGACTATATCAAGTAAGCAAATTAAAGAGAATATTTATTTTACTTTATAGCAGTGACGCTTTATCGATGTTATAATTAAATCTTTAACATTGAGCAATGCAAGCTTAATATGGTATGATAGAAAAATAAATGCCTGGACGGGATTCGAACCCGGATCTCTGAGTCTGTACCTCAGCGTGATATCGATTACACTACCAGGCGAATCCAATTCAAACACTTATTTTTCTTATATATGTATATATATAAGTCCACCGCTGTGGTCTCGAGGTAGCGTGCTGCCTTTTCACGCAGCGGGCCCGGGTTCGATCACTGGTCGAGGCAGTTTTTCTGGGTGAGGTTTTTATCGGGGTTTTTCCTCATATATATTTTCCTCATATTTTCCTTATATTATGCTATTAAGTTTTAAGTTTGAATAAATCCAAGGGACTACACCGAGGGACTTTAGGCCACCTGTCTCGAGTTCAAATTATATTCGACTCGTAAATGAAACAGATGGCTAAATGAGAGTCTCTGAATAATGATTAATCAGTCATTCCTTTCCAAGTAATACTTTAGTTGCCTACTAGATGTCTCTCGAGGCAATGAGCTAGTGAAAAGTGTCACTTTTTACTCGCTGATATCTGTAGTATCCGTAACTGAATAATTATCATAAGTAATGCCACGAGTGATTTCCAATTTATCTACAGGATTTGGAAATCAAGACTGGAATTTGTTAGGACTATTTAACGAATAAAATTAAGCTGTTTTCTCAAAAATCATTATTTGAATATAGTTATTTCAAAATATTTATATATTTAATGTAAACGGTGATATTTGAAAACAAATGAGAGCTATTTGGTTATGTTTCATTTGTTCATCCTCTGAAACTTGATCATATTACTTAATGCCAATTAGGATCGCAATATTTTAATAATGCATCCCAGTGGAGAAAAATTAAACTCACCAAACTGTATATTGTAACCAACATTATAGGTTATTAATTAATTTTTAGGAAACAACTAAGTAAAATCATTATTATAAACACAATTATCATATGTGTAGTTCGAAGGAATCTGTTATTATTTGCTATATCCAACGCATTTGTTTCAGAGTCAGTCACTGCAAAATAATGCTCTTGGTTGTGAAAAAAATTAATTGAAACGAGATTAGTCATTGACTCTTATTTGAGGCAAACGAGTTAAATAGTCTTGGTTCAGTAACTGCCGCAATGGATGTTACGGACATAGACATGTATGATATTAATATTTTTACAGTTTTAACCGAAGTTAGAACATTACATTTGCTTTAAATGATGGAAATTCAATGTTAAATCTCTTAGAGAACACACACAGGACATCTACTATTTTAAGGTGCATGAGTAAATCGTTCACCATCACATCTAAGCTTCAAGGTTCTGACCTGCTACGTTCAATATGTCCAGACTGCCTCTCATAATAATAATAATAATAATACTAATAATAATAATAATGATAATGATAATAATAATGATAATAATAATGATAATAAATAAATAATGATGATGATGATATGATGATGATGATGATGATGATAATGATGATGATAATGATAATAATGATGATAATATTAATAATAATAATAATCATAATAATAATCATAATAATAATCATAATAACAATCATAATAATAATAATAATAATAATAATAGTTTTATTAGGAATATTCTACTCTACAGTGGTTCTCCTTCAACCCAAATTAATAGGTCGCCAGAGGTTTTGATTAAAACATTTTCTTCCCTCAAATCTCTAGCTTCTATACTCACTCCATCTATACAACGTTCGCTAGGTTCCCTCCCTCTTCCACTTCTTCCATTAGCTTTCCAATCAAAGATCTACTTTGGGATTCTATCTTCTTCCATTCTTATGAGGTGTCCTACCATTTCAAACGCTTTTCTTCTATTTATTAAATATTTTTTCAACTTGCATAATTTCTTTATTGTGCTGTTTCTGACTTTATTCCATGTTTTATACTCTTGTCGATCGCCTCCAATAATCCACTTCTACTGCTAACAGTATGTTGGATTGTTGTCTACTATCTGCCCAGGTTTCATACCAATATAGTAAAATACTTTGTAACAGGACTTGAAATACAGTTTTCTTTGTTCTCTATATTATATGTATATTCCAAAGCAATAATAATAATAATAATAATAATAATAATAATAATAATAATAATAATAATAACAAACAGCGTAAAAAGTTACAGAAAAGTAATATAATGATTTAATACTATATATATATATATATATATATATGGTATGATAAGAAAAATAAATGCCTGGACGGGATTCGAAGCCGGATCTCTGAGTCTGTAACCGCATCGTGATATCCATTACACTACCAGGCGAATCCAATTACAAACACTTATTTTCTTATATATGTCTTATCTCACACTCCTTACACTACTAGAGGGTCCGTTCGCGTAACACGTGTCTTCACTGCCATCTAGTAGCTGACTATATCAAGTAAGCAAATTAAAGAGAATATTTATTTTACTTTATAGCAGTGACGCTTTATCGATGTTATAATTAAATCTTTAACATTGAGCAATGCAAGCTTAATATGGTATGATAAGAAAAATAAATGCCTGGACGGGATTCGAACCCGGATCTCTGAGTCTGTACCTCAGCGTGATATCGATTACACTACCAGGCGAATCCAATTCAAACACTTATTTTTCTTATATATGTATATATATAAGTCCACCGCTGTGGTCTCGAGGTAGCGTGCTGCCTTGTCACGCAGCGGGCCCGGGTTCGATCACTGGTCGAGGCAGTTTTTCTGGGTGAGGTTTTTATCGGGGTTTTTCCTCACCTGTAAGACAAATGTCAGGAAAACTTTAAGGCCCAAACGGTCCCCGAAATCATATGACCATCATCATCATCCTTATCATTATCATTTCGTCATCATCATCATCCTTCACCGGTGTGGAAAGCAACGGGAAGCTACCATACCTACAATTCCCTTGTAAAGCTGCAAATAATAGCATGAAAATGCTATGATTGCAGTGAAAGACCTGCCCTGGGGAAGAATTACTGTGGATGAATATATATATATATATATATATATATATATATACATACATACAATTACAAGTGAATATTAAACAAATGTAAATAGGCCTACATGTATAAAATAACTTAATCTAAAATTAATTTAATTAATATAATATAAAAATAAAGGAACAAAAATTATCAATTACGTGCTGGGGAACACACTATGACGGAAGATATTTAAAATTGTTTTAAGAGGAGCAACTCCTAATCTCTTGAGGTTTGGGGATTCCAGAGATTGGAGGTTTCTGATCTGGGTTATCCAGTAACAAATTCTGGTGCTATCATCTACTCATATTCCGATCGCAGGACGGAGAATGAAAGCCTGAACGAAGCCTAAGTAATATAATGTAGACGTAATTTTGAATAGGAGAGTAAGAGAGTGAATTATCCTGCGGTCACGGAGACGGAGCTAGAAAATTTCGCAAGAAGTAAGAAATATTGCTATAATAATGTATTTTACGTTATGGTTTTTAGTATTTATAAAGTTTTAAAAAATAGCTAATTAACTTGCTAAATCAGTTTACAAAACATGGTCTGAGAAATAATGTAAATGTGGCAACAATCTACTTGTAATTCTCCGTCTCCGGAAAAATCGATAAGTAGCTCAATGGCCTGTGTAATATTTCAATCAAACTTACATATTGTATTATATTTAATATTTACACGAAAACTATCAAAGCTACATAAAAAATAAATATTTTCAGACAATTTTGAATTATTAGGCTATTCAAAAATAATATTAAAACATCCCTGAGCAATTACTTAGAGTATATATTTTATTTTAAACTTCAAAGTTTTTAAATTATTTCTTTTCCATGTTAATTGACGATCCGTTTGTACCGTCAGAACTGTGTCAAGGTGACACAAGGTGATGCTAAGCGATTGTGTTTTGTTAATTTGCAACACTGTAGGCGTGCGTTGGATAACCAGGCGCCAGTCGAGTATAAATCTTATAATCTGATAAATATGAAGATATAAATACAATTTAAAAATTGAAAAAACGCACAAAATATTATAATAATATGTAAATAATTTCATGAGGAAATTATGTATATTGATTATTTCCCAAAAAAATGCGATAAATGACTTAAAATTGAATGAGAGGTTGAAGTGATTTTAACGCAAGAACGGCATAAGTACAACGCAAAACTTGAATTTTTAACGTTTTCAAACGAAAGGGACAACTCATGGAGCGCCAGATCATCCAATAATCTTGTGTAAATTAGCATGTCAACTTTTTCACCTAAATTATTGTCACTATCGAACAGGGAGGGGTACCATAGCCTAGCGGACATAGGCTCTCCAGACATCCTATCCTGAGCTAATGTTTTCCAATCATTCCTTGTATATTTTACTTCCCTGATGTTAAGATTAATCTCATTATTAGCCTACCCTTCCTACAAATAGTTATCATGCCTCTCATCCATTGCTCATTTGTGTCACATGACCTGCTCACCGAAGTCTAAGATTGTATAAAACTATGTAGTTTAAACTAACTCACTGGTACTATCGAACCCATAGTTTCAATGCAACGCGGACATAAGTTTTCCATATATCCCTATCCTGAGCTAATGTTTTATAATCATCTCCTGCATAATCTAATTCCCTCAAATTATGCTTAATGTTATTCTTACGCCTCATTATTGGTCTACCGAATGGCCGTTTACACTTTTGTTTTCTTACAAGAATCTTCCATGCCCTTTCTTTCATTCCCCATTCGTGACACATGTCCTGCGCATCGCAGTCTTTGAGACTTAACTGTTTTTTATATCTGACTTCCTATATATAACATGTAGCTCACTGTTATGTAGGCTTCTCCATTCGCACGTCTGTTCAACTCTCTTATGTTCTAAATTTTGCCTAAGAACTTTATTTTGAAACACTACAGTAATTTAATTATATTATTGTTATCATATTTATTACTAGCTAATACCCGGCGTGCGCTGCTAATCATAAATAAATGCTGATATATTTTTACCACCAGCCGTGCACTGTTCGGGAATCTGCTTATCCTGATAGTCTTGGCATCAATGAAAGACAAAAATGGTTATAGTAAGTTATCCGTAGAAGAAAAACATATGCTGTCGCGGACGTTTTGTAGATTGTTTTGAGATGTTCATTTCTGTGTACATTAATTTGATGTATTTGTTATGGTTTAGGCAGTATAAGCCATTTAAGCGTCAAAAATAGGGACTTTATTTCACGTTTTTCACTACAAAGGGTGATTTTTAGGGGTGAACGGGTTGAGTATTACAACACCCGTATAGCCTACGTTCATCCCCGGAACCTTCTGAACATTTTTCAAAAAGCCCCATCTCGATCGGATGAACGGTATGGCAGAGCACTCTTGTTCGGGAATCTACTTATTCCGATATTCTTGGCATCAATGAAAATCAAAAATGGTTATTGTAAATTATCCGTAAAAGATAAATGTATGCTGTGACGGACTTTTTTATGAGTGTTTCGAGATATTCAATTCTGTGTACATTAATTTCGTGTATTTGTTATGATTTAGGCAGCGTAAGCCATTTAAACGTTAAGATAAGAACTTTATTTCACGTTTTTCACTATAAAGGATGACTTTTAGGGCTGAAGGGGTTCAATATGACAACTCTCTTATAGCCTATGTTCATCCCTGGAATCGTCTGAACATTTTGCAAAAAAAACATCAAAATCGGATCAACGGTATGGCAGCGTAATGAATACGAACAAACAAACAAACAAACCAACCAACAAACATACAAACAAACATTGATTTTTATATATAAGATTAGTATTAATAATTATATGTCCGACGAATGCAAGAAGAACCGATACCAAGAAAATATTGGAAAGGTATCCATCTGGAAGAAGAAGGAGAGGAAGACCTCGAAACTCGTGGATGCAAGAAATAAGAATTGGAATGAGAACAAGAGGACCGGAGGATATGGAGTGGATGGATAGGGACGAGTGGGGAATGAACATAAAACTTTAGGCACAGAAATATGCGTAAACATTGAACATGTGTATTTAAATAAATTAATAATTATTATAACATTTTAATTGTATTATTATTATTATTATTATTATTATTATTATTATTATTATGGATTTTCAAATTTTTGCAATACATTTTGCGTTACGTTATGGTTTGTATTTATAAAGTTCGAAAAATTGACATTAACAAGCGAAATTTGTTTACAAAATATAGTCTGAGAAATAACGTAGATGTGGCAACAATCCACTTGTCATTCTCCGTCTCCGGAAAAATCAATAAATAGCTCAATGGCCTGTGTAATATTTCAAACATTTTTACATATTAAATTGATTTTAATATTTACACGAAAACTGTCAAAGCTGCATTAAAATTAAACATTTTAAAATAATTTTGAAATATTGAGCTATTCAAAAATAATATTAAAACATCTCTGAGCAATTATATAGAGTCTATATTTTATTTTAAACTTCAAAGTTTTTAAAATATTTTGTATTCATGTTAATATGCGATCCGTTTGTACTGTCAGAACTGCGTCAAGGTGACACAAGGTGGCACTAAGCGATTGTGTTTTGTTAATTTGCAACACTGTAGGCGTACATTGGATAAACCAGGCGCCTGCCGAATATAAATATTTTAATCTGGAAAATATGAAGATGTGTATGACGTCATTATAGAAGTTATCAACATCAAATAATATTAAAACAATTATAAAAACAGTTAAACCATTATAATTATTTGTGTCTTAAACTTAAAAAGTAACAAAAATAATTCATCCAAACTTTATTTTTTATTTTATGTTTGTCTATGATATGTTGATTAGATCGGATTTTGGTTAACTTTTAAAATGTCTTGGTTTTAAACTCAATAGCTGAATAGCTGTGATCGGGCATAACTATTATGAATTCCAATTTCTCCTTACTATCATAATATATTTATAAGGTATAAGAAGTTTATTTTCAATCTCATAGTAGTGTATTCCACGCCAAAAGTCCACCTATGTTAATTGATTTAAAAAATTGAAAAACGCACAAATTATTATAACAATATGCGAATAATTACATGAGGATAACATGTACGTTGATTAATTCCCAAAAAATTGCGATAAATGCTTTAGAATTAATTGTGAATTGAGGTGACTTTAGAGCACGAAAGGCATATGTACAACGTTAAACTTGCTTTTTTTTTAACGTTGTCAAACAAAAGAAACAACACATGGAGCGCCAGATCATCAAAAATTCTTGAATAAATTAACTTGCTCAATTCTCACCTAACATACTGTCACTATCAAACTCGGAATATCATAGCCTCGCGGACTTAGGCTCTCCATACATCCCTATCCTGAAATGTTTTCCATACATTCCCTGTATATTCAAGTCCCTGTTATCAATATTAAAACTAACCCCCACCACATTCTTCGCCTATCCTCTAGTTTCCTACATAGTTCCCATGCCTCTCATTCATTTCTCATTTGTGTCACATGACCTTCTCACCGAAGTCTAAGAGACTTAACTGTATATAATCATGTTTAAACTAACTAACTCCTGGCACTTTCGAACCCATAGTTTCATATGGCCGCGCGGACATAAGCTCTCCACACATACCTATATTGAGATAATGTTTTTCAGTCATCCCCTTATAATCTACTTCCCTCAAATCATGGTTACTGTTATTCTCCCACTTCATTCTTGGTCTACCAATTGGCTGTTCTTCCCCTGGTTTTCCTACAAAAAACTTCCATACCCGTTGACTGTATACAGGTATGACTGTATAAAATGATGTCGTTTAAACCAACCCACTGGCACTATGGAACCCGTAGGTTCATGGCCACGAGGACATAAGCTCTCCATACATCCCTATCCTGGGCTAATGTTTTCCAATCATCCCCTGTATAATATATTTCCCTCAAAACAGGGTTAATATTATTCTCACGCTTCATTCTTGGTCTACCGAATGGCCGTTTTTACTCTGGTTTCCCTTTCTTTCTACATTCGTACTACGTGTCCTGCCTATTGCAGTCTACGGGACTTATTGTTCTTATTCTATCCGATTTCCTACAATATAGATACACTGTTATGTAGTCTTCTGCATTCGCCCGTCTTTTCATGTCTCTATTGTCTTAAAAATGTCCTAAGAACTTTATTCTGAAATAGTACAGTATTTTTATCAAGTTATTGTTTATTATTATTATTTATTATAAAATAATTATAATTTATTTATTAATAATTATAAATAGTAATTATAATAATAGATTCATTATTATTATTATTATTATTATTACTATAGATTTAAATTTTTTTTCAGTTAATTTTATGTTACTTTTTTATATTTATAAAGTTTGAAAAATTGCTAATTAACATGCGAAATCTGTTTACAGACCACAGTCTGAGAAATAACGTAGACGTGGCAACAATCTAATTGTCGTCTTACATCTCCGGAAAAATCAATAAGTAGCTCAATGGTATTTATAATATTTCAATGAAATTTACATATTACATTATTTTTAATATTTACACGAAAACTATCAAAGCTGCATAAAAAATAAATATTTCCAGACTATTATGAAAAATTAAGTTATTCAAAAATTATATTAAAACGTCTCTGAAAATTACATAAAGTCTAGATTTTATTTTAATCTTCAAAGTTTTAAAAATTATTGTTTCCATGTTATTAGACGATCTGTTCATATTGTCAGAACTGCGTCAAGATGACACAAACAACGCCACTTGACGATTGTGTTTTGTTAATTTGCAACACTGTAGGCGTACCTTGGATAAACCAGGCGCCTGTCGTGTATAAATCTTAGTACATTCAACATGTAAGAATATTGTGAATGTTATTCAAGAGTGCGTAGTGTTTTAATGTGTGTGGAATTGACGCAAGAGCTGGTTTTGTCTTCAGTTTACCACAAGGTAGGTAATTTATATTATTATTTGATAAATTATATAAAAATGAACATCTTCAAATCTGTATTTTATGAAATCAAAAACTATATGACCGAACCGAATGGGGTTTCTACCATCATTTAGATAATTTCTTTGAGAAAATTAACGTATGTACTATACAACCGGAGCAAAATAAATATATAAATAAATAAAGTGAATCGATGCACTGAAAAATCGCTTTTTAGGCTCCTGAATTGTTTATTTTATCTAAACCATAACAAATACACCATAATTGAATATCTCAAAACATCTTTTTAAAAAAGTCCACGACAGCATATGTCTATCTTTTACGGACAACTCACAAAAACATTTTTCATTCAGAATTAGATTAAAAGTAAGGATTATTTACAAACACTTTTCCAACAACACAATGTTAATTGTTTAACAATTACAGTAAGTACTTAGCAAAAAAAAAGAATGGGCCTACTCATGATCTCGAATATTTTAAGTTCTAAAGCGCGATTCGCACGAGTAAACTAATTGCACAGTAAAGCTACAATACGTTTCCCTTCTTCCTTTGAAGAGTATTCTTTCAAGCACAGCAATCCAGCCAACGCTTAGTTCCGTGCTTACTTACTCACTGGCACTATCGAACCCGTAGGTTCATGGCCGCGCGGACATAAGCTCTCCATACATCCCTATCCTGAGCCAATGCTTTCCAATCATTCCCTGTATAATCTACTTCCCTCAAATCATAGTTAATGTTGTTCTCCCACCTCATTCTTGGTCTACCAACTGGGCGTTTTCCTTCTGGCTTTCCTACAAGAAGTTTCCATGCACGTCTTTCATTCCCCATACGAGCAACATGTCCTGCCCATCGCAGTCTACGAGACTTAACTGTTCTTCTTATATCTGGCTTCCTATAAAGACCATGTAGTTCATTGTTAAGTAGTCTTCTCCATTCACCTGTCTGTTCATCTCTCTTTGGTCCAAAAATTTTCCTAACAATAAATTTTCTCAAATACTCGTAATCTCCTTTCCTCCCTTAAAGTAAGAGTCCATGTTTCGCACCCATATAATATAACTGGTAGAATAGTAGTTTCAAATATTTTCAGCTTAACGTTTTTTGAAAGGAGTTGGGACATCAAAAGTCTCTGCAATGCATAATAGCATGCATTTCCAGAATTGAGCCTATGTTTAATTTATTTGTGCATCTCATTCCTATTTGTGATTATTGTTCCTAGGTATTTGAATTCAGCCACTTCCTCAAAATTTCCCTCATTTGTCATTAGCTGTCCATTTCCATTATATACTGAATTTCTTTCTTTCTTTCTACGTGTGACCATATAGGTAGTTTTACTGATATTTACTTTTTCCAGTCCCAATTTCTTTAGTGTTACTCAATAGTGTGTGCGTGTTGGCCTTTTAGTATCCTCCTCGCTATCGGCCAGTAGTACTACCAACAAAAATCACAAGCAGCCATCAACTAACAGCTTATTAATACCATTCAGTTGTAAGCCTTCCCTCATTCTCTAAAGCTTTAATGGCAATGCTATAGTACAAAATAAATAGTAGAGGAGATCGTGATTCCTTGCTTCAACCATTCATTAACCCATTCTGGATTTCAAAAGTGTCTGAAAACTGTTTGTTGTTTGCCTACACGCACTCTACTCTCTTTGAGCCCTTTAGACACATTCGTATAAGTCTAATAACTAAATAACGTTTTAGGAATTCCCGAACCTCCCAGCAGGATACCTATATAAACTTCTCCCTGTTAATTGAATCATATGCTTTTCTGAAGTATACATATAGTTGATGTAGAGTACCATTATATTCCCATTTATTTTCTAAAATCTGTCTTATACTAAAAATCTGATCTGTTGTAGACCTGTTTCTTCTAAATGCACATTGATGATCTAGAATGTCATGAATATAGGGACTAAGTCTGCTTACTAATATATTTGTTAGAATTTTGTACGAGGTTGAAAATAATGAGATGCCCCTGTAGTTGTTGCAATCAGTTTTATCTCCTTTCTTATAAATTGGTAAGATAATTGATTCCTTCCATTCATCTGGAAGAGCTTCTTTTTCCCAAATCATACCAAGCAACCAGTGTATCTTGCCCATCAATTTTTCTCCCCCTGATTTTATCAGTTCTGCTGGGATCTCATCTGAACCTGATGCTTTATACATCTTCAATTTTTCAATTGCCATTTCAACCTCTAATGCACTTGGCTCTGCGACTAGCATTTCTGCTGTCTGTAACTTATCCTCCTCAATGTCTTTTTCTGTATGTACATTTAATAGCTGATTAAAGTGACTTTTCCATCTATTTAATATACTCTTAGAATCTGCAATCATATCCCCATTTTCATTCCGAATTATGTTTGTTCTAGCCTGAAATCCTTTCTTCTCTATACTAATTCCCTGATATAATTCTCTAATGTCCCTATTTTTTGCGTTCATTTCAAGATCATTAATCTTCTCTCTCAAAAATTCCCTCTTTTTACTCTTTAGTAACTTAGTTCCGTGCTTAGTGGCTTGATTCGAATGCAAGTGGTCACAGGTTCGATTCCCGATGAGGTACTTTTTTAATTGTTAAAATGCTTTCTATTTTATTCTCTCTTTCTACTTTTAAACAAAAAAACTAAGTAATTATTATTATTTTTTTATTATTATTACTATTATTATTAATTTATTATTATTATTATTATTATTATTATTACTATTATTATAACTAGTACTAAGAGCAGACTTGTCCACTGTATCCACCATTTTTGTGTATTTTGGAACTCAATTAGAAAATTATTAATTTAAAGTTCAACAGTATATTAAAATGTGCAAATTAACAACATTCATTCACAGTGTTCTGCCCAAGAGCAGGTCTTTCACTACAAACTCAGCATTCTCCACTCTTTCCTTAACTCAGCCTTCATTTTTATATCTGCATACTAACCATTTATTTTAATATTGTGTATCATCTCATGTCTTTCTCTGCCTCTAACTTTCTTTCCCGTTGACCATTCCTTCTAGGGCAGGCAGTTTCTTCTTAGCCAGTGGCCAATCCAATATATTTCCCTCTTCTTTATGAGTTCCAGCGTTGTTATTCCTTCATCCACTCTGTCTAGCACATCTTTATTTTTTATTTTATC
The DNA here is from genome assembly GCA_030220185.1 of Diploptera punctata. Lineage (NCBI taxonomy): Eukaryota > Metazoa > Arthropoda > Insecta > Blattodea > Blaberidae > Diploptera > Diploptera punctata. The sequence continues at coordinate 374,228 of JASPKZ010007293.1, read as the reverse complement.
TGTCCATTATATGCGTTCCATCCTTCTCCATATCCATATCTCAAAAGCTTCCAGTCGCAAATTAACATCAGTGTTGTGAATATTAATATCATGTGTTTTTAATAATAAATAATTATTTATCAAAGGTATGTATTTCGTCTATGGGGCATTACAACCTTTCGATCTATCACGAGTTTACAGGGAATCATTCCTGTGGTTCTCCATAAATCTACAATTTATAAACTATGTTGAACTTCGCAGTCGGAAAATACCCCTCCAATTTCTATTTCTATTACTATTATTAATATTTATTATTATTATTATTATTATTATTATTATTATTATTATTATTATTATTATTATTATTATTGCCCACCATCTCTATGGGCTATTATTAGGCAGGACTTGACATATATAAACTATATATTTTAATTGAAGGGCGAAACGTTTTCCTCTCTAATACGTAATAAATAAAAACACACACACATATATATATATATATATATATATATATATGAAGCTATATTATCTTTTATTTCATACATTTATAGCATTATTATTAAAACATAGTAATGCACACACAATTAAATTTATACCGGTAGGTAAATACTGTTATAGAGTTTATGAAGGCAGGAATATGATTTAATATAGCGTAAAGTGGACGTAAATTAGTGGCAGGAATTGGTATTATAGGATATAATTTGCGAAAATACAAATGAATAAAAAAAACGTCGCCGAGAGATTCGAACCCTGGTTCCCATATATATTTTATCCTTTTTTAATTGGTTTAACGATCTACGCTATTCGAAGGTCGGATAAGAGTTGTATATATCCTGGTTGCCTTGTTTACTTTTACACTAAGAACGAGAGTTGAACTTTGAAATGTCGCTATTTGAGTAATATTGCATTTGTCGAACAAACGTAAATATCTAGAAATATGCCTCCTTCACTTTACTTTAACTATTTAAGACAATTCAAACTAAGTATAGCGTATTTAAAACATTTAATAATACGTTACCTCGTGAACCACAGCTTTAGCTCTTCGAGCATACGCAAGGGGCCATAATAGGGACTCTGCTTTTTGAAGCGGCTCATTTTTTTTTGCTAAGTGTACATTGAATATATGTATTTCACAAGTATTATAAATGTGAACAATTCATCATCATCATCATCATCAATAACAAGGATTGAGCCCAATGGCCTGTTCCGATCTCATTATAGGTCGAATAGATACTTCCATCTCTTCAATGGTCTTCCCAACATTCTTCTCCCTTTTTTGTTTATAATTACACATTCTTCTTGGTATGCGCTGTTCATTCATTCGTAATACGTGCTGAAGATAAGCATTTAGATAATATTTTATTCTTTCAGAGAGATTAAATATATTAAGTTCTGTTCTTATATCTTCGTTTTTCTTTTTACCGGTCCTTTGGCATCCTGCTATTGCTCTCAAAATCTTCATTTCAGCAAAAACTTTAATTGTTCATTTTATAATAAAATTTGGTCAATACATCACAATCAAATGCCGCATCAAGATTGTTTTCATTAAAATTATTTTAAGATCAAAATGATCAATTTTAACCTGAATGTAACATAACTTTAAAAGACTACGACAAATACCTAATCTGTATGCATTATGTTATAATTAACGTCTTCAAATCAAAATTATCACTTTTCACATATCTGTTATAGGATAACAGTTTATTAATTTCTTCTACGTTAATTATTAATACATACTAATGATCGCAGACTTAAAATAATGATCTGAACTAATAAGAGAATCGAACTTTTATTTTTACTCAATATTCCAGTTTTTTAAGCTAGTGGCTTAACATTTAACTTGCAACATAGACATAATAATAGATTAAATATTATGAATAAAAATGTGTATGTTTTAACCAAAATGTTTTAAAAGCACCACTATAATCATAGCAGTAATTTTGGTCCAAGAATTTATAAGAAATTAATAATATAACATGTACAAATTTAAGAAACAAAAGTACTGCATGTTAAACAATACAAGTAAATATTCTATTATAATATATTTTTATCATACATATTTCATTATCGAACTTGAACATTTCCTTTTGAAATATTATTTACCAAACGATACTCAGAACTTCTGTATTTAAAATAAGAAAATTAACTTTTAAATATATTGTAAAAAAATTCAGCATGCAATTCTCCCCCGAGAAAGAAAATCTTCTCATCCAGAGTAGTTTTATGATTAAATATGTTGTTATGTGGCTCATCATCATCCGGTATCATGGCAGCTGCCGCCGTCTTCCGGAAACCAAACGCCATTCCTGTCTGTCTATCCATTGATCTTCCTCCAATCCTCTGATATTCATAGCCGCTTGTGTCACTTCTATCCAAGTTTTCTTCGCTCTTCCTCTTTTTCCTACTTTCCATTGGGATCCATTCCATAACAATTTCAGGCAATCTTTGCTCTGGCATTCATTTGACATGGCCATACCACATTAATATTTTCTTTTAGCTAGCGATAAATAATTCAATTGTTTATAATTCTTCGTCTGATATTAATTTTGAAATGTAATATTGTTAACATCGTATTTATATTGATTTTATTTACATACTAGATATTTTAAACGTAAAAAACAGGAAGTTAGGGATAAAGAAAACTTGAACGAACACAATCTCTAACGGTTTAGATCAAGCTAGTTGACATCGGGAAATTCGTTCGGTAGGCGCCCAGTTCAGTACACGGGCGGGCAAAATAGTTGCGAGTTGGCAGTCTTGGCTGCGTAAACAAATCTTCTGTTTCGCTGCAGTGACATCTGGTTCCATGAGTTCTAGTACAAGAGACCAAGTTCTAGTGCAAATAATATGCGACAAAGTTTCAATAGGGAAGATCAGTGACTTTTTGTGTGATTGAAGAATACTCTAAATGTATAGCATGTGTTATAGCAAGTACAAATTTAACCTTGAGCGAAACTACAATTCAGAATATGTTGACATGTCTAACAGTATTAATGGAGACGAGCGTTTGCATAATAGCTAACTTTAAAGAAACCGTTGCAAAGAAGCTAACTATTTTACTTTAATATATTTGATGTCAACTATTAATATTATTAGAGTCTATTATATAATGTTTTTACCGACAATTTCATTTCTAAGAATTTGAAACTTCAAACGAAGGTGCGGTGAGGACGAGCTTTAAAGTTGCTCACTTAATTTCTCAGGAACTTAGAACTTTGTCCACTGAACCATTTGTGACAGAATGCCTCAACATCCACAGTGAATCTGTATATCCTACAAGTAAACCGTAATTTAATGCAATATTTACTCTATCTATCTTCGGGTTTTTACAGCTGCTGCCGTCTTCCCGTGCCAAACCTCCAAAGCCTACGTTCTTGGGCATCTTCAATGCTTAGCCCTCTTGCTTGCATTAATGTCCTCATGTTTTCCTTCCATGTTAAATTCGGTCTCCCTCTCTTCTTCCTTCTGGTCGGATGCCATTGATATAGTTGCTTTGGCCATCGCTCATCTTCCATTCTTAAAACATGTCCTAACTAATTTAATTCCTTCTCCTCAGTTCTTTCGATTATGCTTTCTTCTGCTTCCATTATATTTCTAATTTCCTTATTTGTGACATGTTCTAATTTTGACTTTCTGGCACGTCTGCGTAAATAATCCATTTCTAGAGCTATTAGTCTATTCTTGTAGTACTTATTGAGTGACCATACCTCACTTCCATACATTGCAACAGATTCTACCAATGTTTTACCAATATATTTTTGGTGTCTTTCCAAATATGCTTATCCCACCATATGGAATTTATTTTGCTACTCAATTCAATTCCATGTTTTATATTCTCTTTGCCTATACCTTCAATGTTATCCATAATTATTCTCAAATATTTAGTTTGTTTCACTTGCTTTATTTGGATTCCTTCCTCCAATGTTAAATGTTCTCTTTCATTGCTATTTACTGCCAGTTATTCTGTTTTTTGTAAATTTACTGTGAGACCCCATGATTCATATGTGTTTTTCAACCTTTTTATCATGAATTCCATATCAAATTTGTCTTGCGCTAAAACCAGTTGATCATCAGCAAATTGTAATGTCAGCAAAAATCTGTTGCCTATTGGGATACCCATACCTTTGTAGCTTTGTTTCCATTTCATTATTATAAAATATTTATTCACACAATTTTAAGTCGTATAGAAAACCTTAGTGCAGATATTGAATGATGTCAATCTAATATATAAAAATCACTGTTTTTTGTTTGTTTTTATGTTTGTTTGTTTGCTTGTTTGCTCGTACTCTATGCGCGGCCATACCGTTGATCCGATTTTGATGTGGTTTTTTCAAAATGTTCAGGAGATTCCCGGGATGAACATAGGCTATAATGGAGTTGTAATACTCAACCCCTTCACCCATAAAAATCACCCTTTGTAGTGAAAAACGTGAAATAAAGTCCCTATTTTGACGCTTAAATGGCTTACCATGCCTAAACCATACGAAATACATCAAATTATTGTATACGGAATTGAATATCTCAAAAAACGCTAGAAAAAATTCCGCGACAGCATATGTTTATCTTTTACAGATAACTCACAATAACCATTTTTGTCTTTCATTGATTCCAAGAAGATCGAGTTAAGTAGATTCCTGGACAAGCGTGCTCTGCCATACCGTTCATCCGATTGTGATGGGGCTTTCTGAAAAATGTTTAGGGGATTCCGGGGATGAACACAGGCTATAAGAGAATTGTAATACTCAACCCCTTCACCCCTAAAAATCACTCGTTGTAGTGAAAAACGTGAAATAAAGTCCCTATTTTGACTCTTAAATGGCTTACGCTGCCTAAACCATAACAAATACACCAAATTATTGTATACGGAATTGAATATCTCAAACAACTCTAGAAAAAAGTCCGCGACAGCATATGTTTATCTTTTACGGATACCTCACAATAACCATTTTTAGATCGGGATAAGCTGATTCCCGGGCAAGCATAGAAGCTGAAGGCTGGTGGTAAAAACACATTAACATTATTTAGGAGTAGCAGCGCACGCCGGGTATTAGCTAGTATAAACATAAATAATAATAACAATGCCTTCCTCTCAATATGTAATATAAATAAATTTTAAAAATGAAAAACAATTTTAATATACTTTACTTGCCGCCACTGTATCACTAACATCTCCAGTTGTGACCCACTACTAGCAGTGCTTGCCCGACACAAACACAGCACACCCGACTTGCTGCTCTTCTGAGCAAGCTTGTTTAAGATGCTAAAATGTGGAGATTTTTAAAGCTAGTTGTAGTTAATTTTGTTATACGTACCGGTATATGTAATGGAATAAATCATAGATCCGCTGTTATAGAGAACGTTTTTTAAAGAAAAATATTAACTCATTATAGATTATATTTTAATGTTTATTTACCTGTACCATATTTCAGGAAGACGCATTTATTTTCATCATACATATACCGATATTACAATACTACTATTATATTCGTATTTAAAACAGTTCAGCTATCTGTACACAAAGTTTCAAACAGAAGTTAGTTGGGAAATTAAAATATTCAAATCTAAAAGACTGTAATTTTATTTTCCAAGTAACGGAGACATTCCAACTGAAAAATAATTTTTAGTTTTTGTCTGTTAAAATTAGAATAATTTGAGACCGATAAGGACAGAATTTTACCCAATCTGTGAAGATAAAAGACACATTAATGTTACTCCGCTTATATAAACACTCTGCCCCGTAGTTGTGTATATTTGGATCGACAAATTTGCATTGTTGTTGTTTGTTTTTTTCATGTTGAAAAGAAATCAATAAATCAATATTCTGTATTTCTTTTTACTTCATTCACTCTTCTACCCTCACACATTTTGAAGGAATAAAACCTATTTCCCTGATCGGGTTTCCCGAACATGGGGAAGCACTGAAATATAAACCACACGCACTAGATATATACATACAGTGATAGACATCCCTGGTTCTGTGTTTGAAACAATCCCAAGTTCACTACCGAAAAGAGGACAGGATTAAACAGGACAAAGAACACACCAGTAAAAAATGTGAAGAATTAAAATCTACCATCTCGCTGTGAATCAAATCCATACCTCGAGAGTGTACAGCACAACGACAGGCCAAATTTAAGGTCACAGTACGTTCAAACCTTCACTGATTAAATTACTGAGAAATAGTAACAGAAATAATACCTGTTTTCGTGAAAACTGGTTCATAAGAAACAAATTATAACAATATGCATTGTCAGCTTTCTTTTATAAATTATTCTGTTTATTTGCCTACGTTAAAAACCAATATTGATTAATTAATGTTTATTCATAAATAGTGCATGCAATATGGTATATAAATAGTTTTGTATGATTAAAGTACTGAGAAATAATAACAGAAATAATTCCTGTTTTCGTGAACACTGGTGCATATGAAACAAATTATAACAATATGCATTGTCAGCTTTCTTTTATAAATTATTCTGTTTATTTACCTACGTTAAAAACCAATACTGATTAATTAATGCTTATTCATAAATAGTGCATGCATTATGGTATACAAATAGTTTTTTTATCAATTAACTAATTTTAAAATAAGCATGTACCTAATTATAATTGTTTTAAGGGTGTATATGTAATAATTTATATGGATATTATCAGTGAATTCAAAGCGAATAAATTTACCTCATATAGAGAAATTATATTCAAGTAATTTAAAATAAGAAACTGAGATCTCATACAGCGGATATATGAGTAATAGTGGTATAATTAATACAACATATCTATGGGAACTGCTATATGAAAACCTATCTAGAAAATTAATAAGGTAGCAGCCGTAAACACTGTACGACAATACATTCGTTCGTAGCTCAGCCGGACCGTTCCGCTGCGGCCTTGAATTGAGTGAAGATTGGCTTGCCTTCCACAAGAGTTATACGTACGAGTACACGACACGTCAGTCGAGTTGGATTTGTCTTGAGTAAAGACGTCTGTGCACGTGTTTAGAGTAACTTATGTTGACCCTTGGTGATAAATTAATCATTAATAATTGTTGACTACATTTTAGAACAAAGTATTTTTCTGTATGATGCATATCTGAAATATTCATCTGCAAGGTGTCGTACATAATTTCAACATCGGTTTGCAGATGTTCGAATTCCTAGGATATCAACTATTGATGACCTTCTCAATAATGTCAGACATACATAATTTGTTTTGAACAAGAAACGTGTTCAACGTGATGAAGTATGGGCCCGGTTACAGCATTCACCACAAACATCATTGCGACGTTTATCCCAAGAGGTTATCATTTCCAAGAAGTCAGCTTTTGAGGCAACGAAACTTAGGAAACTTAAGCTGTACAGAGTAATATGCTTTACAAGAACAAGTTCTTGTAAGTAGGCTTAATTTTTGCAATTGGTTTTTGCGGTCCGTTCATAATGGGACATGGACCCACTTTTAACCTTGTTCACTGATGAAGCGTGGTTTCATCTTCACGGTCACGTTTCTACTCAAAAAAAATAGATACTGAAAATCTTCTTATTTATCATGATGTTCCTCACCATGCTGCAAAAGTTGGGGTTTGGTGCGCAGAGAGTGCGCGTAGAACTATGGGTCCAATATTTTTCGACACAACAGGTGATTCACAAGTTTATGTAACTTAAATTAATTTATTTTTTTCGCAACTAACAATAAATAAACCATTGTGTGGCTGGTTTCAGCAGGATTCAGCGACAGCGCACACAGCTGCTAATTCTATGCATGAATTGCGATGAGTGTTTGGTAACAGAATAATTAGTCGAGGATTGTGGCCACTCGTTCCTCTAACCTACCGCCATGCGAATTTTATTTATGGGGAACGTTAATGAATAAGGCGCACGCATCAAATCCGCACACGTTACAAGAATTGAAACACAACATCACGAGAGAAATGCAGGCAATCAGTCAACATGGACTTTTACGAGTAAACGAGAATTGTTTTCGGAGATGTAGTGAATGTTTTCGCCTTCAATGCCATCACTTTCAACATCTGTTGTGTTGCAGGTAAGCCTAATGTAAGTTAGTACAGTAGTAATTTGTAATTTTAGCACATTATGGTAGTGTCCATATCAATGAAACCCTGGTCGAAGGCGCGCGAATACTCACCCAGTCCAAGATCACCACGAAACGGTTCGGCCGAGCTAAGAACGCATTGGATATGTAGTTTGTTTTTTTTAGGAGTTCTTAATATTGCATTCAAATCTTATTACACAAGCATCCGAAATGGATAAATTGTTTACCACCACAGCATAAATAATAATAAAACAAAAATAGGCTATATTAAACAAAATGATTTTACAATTTCCTACTTAGAGTGTTTGAAAATATAGCAGGAAGATTAAAATGAAACAAGTAATTGTATTTAATTATTATTCAATGGAGTTAGCAGATGCGAGAGCTGTTTCTGTGTCTATGTATGCATTTGAGTGTATATACGATGAATGTTTCCTTAACAACGAAAAAAGTAGCAGTGTAAATTGTACCAGATTAATCAATTTGTTAACAGTATTTTGTATTTTATAAATAATTTTTAAATTTTATAAATATAAGATTAGATAAATATTACGGAGACGGCTCAGGGAAACTACATATACCGAAGTATTAAAACTGTGTTCATCAAATATTAACAGTCAAGTTCTTCGGGTAAGTCAATCAAAACTTTAATTCAATATTTTGTAATCGTATAAGAGCTAGATAAATTGATGATATTTTTCTTTTTCCCAATTTAAATTTTCTTCCGTCTAATTGAATGCACGGGGAATTATTGACGTTTATATTCCAGTACCTTTACCCTAATTTGTTAGGGTGAATAGGAACAGTCTTTTGGGTAAATCAGAACAGTTTAAAATGGCTTATTTCGGTAAAATATTTATCTGTCAGACATTTAACACAATTGTATAACATTATTATCTATATAGACTATCATAGAATCAGATTAATTCCTTTATAATGACCTAAAAATGTTTTTTTTTCTTTCCTCCGCTCCAATCCACTTTTCATGATTTCATTCGCGTCCTTTATCATGCCAATACACTTTATGAACAATAACCACATATAGTATTATTCCTTTCCGGGTCTCTACTATTATCATCATGCTTATTGCATTTTTCTCTGCGAAGTAAAAATCTGTTTTTCTAATTTTGTTGTAATATAATTCGTATCCACATCCTGAAAATGGAATAATTCTATGTAAGCTAACAATTGATTTTTTAGTGGCTCGTCACTCCCACTGTTACGGTAACGGTACTTTATTCCATTTCTCTTCGTATTATGACTTTCTGGATAATATTATCCCAACTGTGTTTAGGACTTCCAATATCGTTCGCCCTATTGGTATATATTCTAAGATAATTTTTGGTCATCTTGTAATTAATCTGTTTCTCATACAAATTACTTCATCAGTATCATATTTTAATTACTTATGTTCGCTGGATCATTGGTTCGATCCACATTTTGTTAAAACCTGAAAAAGAGACTCATACGCCAGTTTGAAAACGCTTTCTAAATTTTGACCAACTAAGCAATTGGAGAGCATACATCGACAAAATATAAATTCATGCAACATCATAAAAGACATTCGCTGTTTGCTCAGTTTTTGCAAATATAATGTTACAGGAGTAGCCTATGCTCTTCGTAGTTCTCAATAGAAAACAGTCTAAGTATTTTGGATTTGGTGATTTTTTTGGGCAAGGAACATAACCCCTGAACCCATCGGTCATTTTTCGCACTGCTGCATGCAGACAACATAAAGATAATTTCTGAATTTTTGTGACGATCATATTGTACTCTCCCTCCATGGTATCTTTACCTTGTCGTGGTGGAGTGGCTTGCGTGCTTAAATGATCCCGAGAACTATGCCGGCGGTAGCATTGCTGTCGATAGGATTACCCATGCCGGACTGGTCGAAGGTGATAAGCCAGACGAAAAAAGTACCTTGGTCGAAAGAGTGACGATCTTTCACCGTAAAAATACAACCATCAAGAAATGCAGACATGGTTTCAACGGGGGAAAAATTGTCCGGAGGTCAAATAGTCCCCCATTCGGTTCTCCGGGCGAGGACTACTTCAGGGAACTCATGCCAAAGGTTCAAACATAGGGCCATGTGCTAGCAACATGTAATATTAGGACTTTATAATGAGAACAATTAAGTCTCGTAGACTGCGATAGACAGGACATGTGGCATGAATGGAGAATGAAAAACGTGCATGGAAGCTTCTTGTAGGAAAACCAGAGGGAAAACGTCCAGTTGGTAGACTATAATGAGGTGGGAGAATAACATTATCTATGATTTGAGGGAAGTAGATTATACAGGGGATGATTGGAAAACATTAGCTCAGGATAGGGACGTATGAAGAGCTTATGTCTGCGCGACCTTGAACCTACGGGTTCGATAGTGCCAGTGAATTAGTAAGTTTTACATATTGTACTCTTATCAAAGTTATTCCACTAGTGTACACCGCACACTGTCGAATTAGATTACGAATCCAGGACTGTGGGGGGAATGCGGTTAATGTTCGTAAGTTATTGTATTGATTGTAATGAGTTGTGCATGCACTTACCGTACATTTTGAGTCATCTCTTTAAAATGACTATTTAACTCATGTCCCAAATGGTAGTCAATGACCAATCACATTTAAATGAATTTTGTTTTACAACCACCGACAGTCGTGTTTTACCTCGCTCTTTATCGATTTATCTTTATCAGCTCCTGCTTTTGTGATAAAGAAAGCTCCTCTTTTTAATATTCTTAACAGCTCAGATCATTATTTTTCTCGAACCAATACATTGAATATAGCAAATAATGAACAGACTCCGTGATTTTTCTGAGTTGTTTTACTAAAAGTAATGAATAACCTACAATGTTGATTATAATATACAGTTTGATGTATTTCATTATTTCCCCACTAGGGTGATTCTCACAATATTGCGATCATATTTGGCAGTAAATAATATTATCAAGTTGCAATGAATATATATAACCTCACATTTCTGATTTGTTTTCAAACATCGCCATTTACATTATATATAAATATTTGCTCTAACCTCGACTTCATTATTACCCAGTGTAAGGTACATACATTAATTGGTGTTTCTCGTATAATTGATCATATTTACACTATTGTTATTATTATTTTCATTATTATATTAGTATTATTACTATTTTATTATTATTTGTTATCATCATTATCGTAGGTATTATTATTGTTATTATCGTATACAATATTTTTTTCATATGGAATTTACATTACTACATTTAATATATCTTTAACTCGTTATAATTATTAATATAGTGTATAACTATATTGTCAATTTTTTTAGTAATTGTGCTGGTTAAGTTGAAGAGAAGGCCTTATGACCTTAACTCTGACAGAATAAGTAAAATTTTTATTATATATTTTAAAATACCGGTAACTATATTTAAATAATGATTTTTGAGTAAACAACTTAATCTTGTTCGTTAAATAGTCCTAACAAATGCACTCTTGATTTCCAAATCCTCTAGATAAATTGGAAATCACTCGTGGCATTACTTATAATAGATGTTCAGTCACTCACAACATACATTGATGGCATTGTTTTGAAGGAGCCTGTAATTAGTTGTAATCCTTGATTTGAGATGCCGCTCCACTGTGGGTCTGAAGTCCCTTTACCCGCATTTAAGAGCAACTCAGCTAAATCATGAGTTTTAGTGTACTTGAGTTGATTACTGGATTATTATTTCAAAGTTGCTAATGAGGTTCTAATAGTAAGTATGCACTTGTAGCAGAAAATAATTATTACGTTTTGAGAGAGTCTTAGCATAGAGACAAATGCCAGTTGACTTTCATTAAAGTGTGCTCTATAATAAAATAACGTCTGTTGCTGTCGTCTCCAGGTAGCGTGCTGCCTTGTCACGCAGCTGGCCCAGATTCGATTCGCGATCGGGACAGGTTCCTGGCTGAGGTTTCTTCGGGGGTTTTTCTCACCTGTGAGGCAAATGTCAGGAAGCTTAGGGCCAAACGGTCCCCGAAAATCATCCTGCCATCATTATCATCCTTATCATTATCATCATCCTTCACCGGTGTCGAAAGCAACAGGAAGCTACCACACCTATAATTCCCTAGTAAAGCTGCAAAGCATAGCATGAAAATGTTATGATTGCATTGAAAGACCTGCCCTCGGGCAGAATTACTATGGATGGATTGAAAATAAAATATTTACATTTACAATATATTGAATTTCAACATATTATTTAAAAATTAAAGTTCCTCCGATTAATATCTGCTTAAAATAATTTATTTCAATATTAGCCGGTCATGGATAGACAGTGGATGCACATACAATACGTTTTTCTCCGTGGAGTTATTTGGGAAATAAACATGATGCAATCCTACAAATTATGAATAAGAAGAAGAATATTAGCCGATCCCTGTTGACTCATTTATACCTCATTAACATTCCTTGTTCAACATTCATATATATGTATATATGTGTATATATATATATATATATATATATATATATATATATATATATGGTATGATAAGAAAAATAAATGCCTGGACGGGATTCGAACCCGTCCAGGCATTTATTTGTCTTATACCATATTAAGCTTGCATTGCTCAATGTTAAATATTTAATTATAACATCTATAAAGCGTCACTGCTATAAAGTAAAAATGTTCTCTTTAATTTGCTTACTAGTTATAGTCAGCTACTAGATAGCAGTGAAGACTGAGTTCTCGCGACGTCTAGTAATAATGGAGAATATAATACATATATAAGAAAAAGAAATGTTTGAATTGGATTCGCCTGGTGGTGTATTGGATATCACACTGAGGTACAGACTCAGAGATCCGGGTTCGAATCCCGTCCAGGCATTTATTTTTCTTATCATATTAAGCTTGCATTGCTCAATGTTAAATATTTAATTATAACATGTATAAAGCGTCACTCCTATAAAGTAAAAATGTCCTCTTTAATTTGCTTACTTGTTATAGTCAGCTACTAGATAGCAGTGAAGACTGAGTTCTCGCGACGTCTAGTAATAATGGAGAATATAATACATATATAAGAAAAATAAATGTTTGAATTGGATTCGCCTGGTGGTGTAATGGATATCACACTGAGGTACAGACTCAGAGATCCGGGTTCGAATCCCGTCCAGGCATTTATTTTTCTTATCATATTAAGCTTGCATTGCTCAATGTTAAATATTTAATTATAACATATATATATATATATATATATATATATATATATATAATCTGTTAAATGTTTATAAAGACAAATATCCACTGTGCCTGCTAATTTAGTTCAGATTTGAAAATAGAAAACACACTAATTCTTCTCAATCATTTACCTTAAAATATACACGCCTAACATGTAACTTCTTCAAATTTGTTTCTGACTATTTAACTCATGCGCCAATTGACAGTCAATGATCAAACACATTTCAATTAACGTTGATTTACAACCAATTACTATCGCTTTTCACCTCGATTTTATCACTTTTATTTTATCGCTTTCATTTTATCAAGTGGCTCCCAGTTTGTATATATAGTGAACGAATGTAACTAGTTTGTGCTTACGAGATATAATAGAAAAACATTCGTAGCAATTGATTATACCATAAAAAACAGTGTTTGCACATTCGTAAACGTATTATTTCCCAGGATGCAACGTTGCAGAAAAATATAATAACATATTTACATCATAGGACATCAGAAAATAATTAATAACCTGTAACGATGTGTTTTATTTTTTCTCCACTAGGGTGCATTCTTACAATATTGCGATTCTATTTGGCAATAAATATGATCTGGTTGCAGTAATGAACAAATGAAATATAACGTTTCTAATTTGTTTTCAAACATCGCCATTAAATATATAAATATAATAAAATAATTATATTTAAATAATGATTTTTGAGTAAACAACTTAATTTTACTCGTTAAATAGTACTAACATATATGTCACTCTTGACTTGCAAATTCTCTAGAGAAATTCACTTCTCACTTCGTGAGTCGTGAATTTATCGATAATTTGAAAATCACTTCTGGCATTGCTTATGATAAAGCTATGAAGAACACAAGCGATCTTCTACAGTCCTATAAAATATTGCGTAATAAATGCATAATATGAAAGCAATAATCTTAAAACATGGAGTCACTACACTAAACTTTACGTGAATAGTTGATTATAAATCTTGCATAATATTATTTTCATATCTGGCATTCAGCAAGATCAAAATAGCTAAACATTTCTGTCATCAAAAGTAATATATGTATAAAGTTTTATAATGTTTGCATGATTGAATAATAAATACGCAATTAAAGTTGGTAGATGTGGTGGATAGATGTTATCATAAGTAATGCCACGCGTTATTTCCAAATTATCGATAAATTCACGACTCACGAAGGGAGGAGTAAATTTATGTAGACTATTTAACTCATACCCCAAATGGGAGTCAATGACCAATCACGTTTCAATGATTTCTGTTTTACAACCAATCAGAGTCGTGTTTCACGAAATATTTATCAGTGTTATAATTACCATATATTAAACAAAGCTCCTCCTTTTTAATATTCTGAACAGGTCTGACCGTTATTTTGCAGTGACTGAGCCTATAAGAAATACGGCTACCAGATTGTATATATAGTGCATACATGTCAACATTTGTAGCAATTTATTATACCACCAAAAAAAGAAACCACTGTTTGACTTTCTTAAATGTATTTTTTCCCAGGTAATAATCCAGAAAAATATAATTGTAATATTTACATCATACGACATCAGAAATGAATTAATATACAGATTGATGTTTCATTTTTTCTCCACTAGAGAGCATTCTTACAATATTGCGTTCCTTTGGCAATAAATAGTATGATCTGGTTGCAGTGATAAACAAAAGAAGCAGTAGAAGCGTACCTATCGTTTCTCATTTGTTTTCAAACATCGCCGTTTGCATTAAATATATAAATATTTTGAAATAACTACAGTTAAATAATGATTTGTGAGTAAACAGCTTAATTTTATTCGTTAAATAGTCCTAACAAATGCCACTCTTGATTTCCAAATTCTCTAGATAAATTCACTCCTCACTTCGTGAGTCGTGAATTTATCGATAATTTGGAAATCACTCGTGGCATTACTTATGAGAATTATGAAATAAAAAGTGGCATTTGTTAGGACTATTTAACGAATAAAATTAAGCTCTTTACTAAAAAATAATTATTTGAATATGGTTACCGGTGTTTTAAAATATTTATATAGTTAATGTAAACGGCGATGTTTGAAAACAAATTAGAAATGTGAGGTTATGTATATTCACTGCAACTCGATCATATTATTTATTGCCAAATAGGATCGCAATATTGTAAGAATGCACTCTAGTGGAGAAATAATGAAACACATCAAACTGTTATAAACAACAGTATAGGTTAATCATTTATATTTTGAATAAACAACTCAGTAAAATCACTGAATCTATTAATTATTTGCTATATTCAATGTATTTGTTGGAGAAAAATAATGGTCTAACCTGTTCAGAATATTAAAAAAGGAGGAGCTTTCTTTATCACAAAAGCAGGAGCTGATAAAGAGAAATTGATAAAGAGCGAGGTGAAACACGTCTGTCATTGGTGTAAAACAGAATTCATTTAAACGTGATTGGCCATTGACTACCATTTGCGACATGAGTTAAATAGTCTATTAAAAGAGAATAAATAATATGATATGGAGGTTTTAGGGGAAACGCTATGTTGTGAAAAACTGATATAAGTTTGAACTTGAGTTGCCTTAGCTGTCGCTCAAATCAATCTAGATATTTTCCTATGTGGACACACGTATTCATTGGACTATGAAACTCCAGTAGTAAACAATGAACAATTGTTTCCATTAATCGTAGCAATAATCTCCGTTGTATAACGTATGCAAATAATTGTATAGCTCAAAGATACCATTTTTAATAGCGCTAGCAGTAAACCTCTCACTGGTCCTGTTCTCATCTAACTGAATCCAGTTCATATTTCTAACACCCAACTTTGTTCAAAGTTATTCTAGGTCTTCCTAAAGGTATTTTCCCTAAAAATAGTCGAATAAAAATTAAATAAATTCTATTCTCAACATTCCAGCTACCTGCTCATTTTAAAATATTTGTCATAATGGGCTACATAAGAGTGAGATACATGATCTCTATAGAAAACCAGATGATAATAATAATAATAATAATAATAATAATAATAATAATAATAATAATAATAATAATAATAACAGCTTTATTTTACCTGGCAGAGTTAAGGCCTTAAGGCCTTGTCTGCCACTCAACCAGGTTTTAAAAAATACAACAACAAAAAGTTATACATCTAAATTATAATATACATAAAGGATTACATGTTATAAATACAATACAATTAATATTTATAATGTATTTTGATCTACTGTAGATTTAACGAATTAAATACATAATATGTATAAGATATATAAAAGAACGAGAAAAAATGTATTAATGACATAGTATTAGACTATAAGAACAATTAAATCTCGTAGACTGCAATGGAAAGGACATGTGGGCAGAAAGGGGAATGAAAATGGGACATGGAGACTTGTGTAGGGAAATCATATGAAAAACACCCAGTTGGTAGACCAAGAATGAGATTGGAGAATAACATGTGTCATGATTTCAGGGAAGTAAATGCACAAGGGAAGATTGATATACATTATCTCAGGATAGGAATGTATGGAGAGCTAATGTCCATTCGGCCATAAACCTACGGATTCTATAATGCAAGCGAGTTAATCAGTTAGTTTAAGAGACCTGATTATATTAAGAGAACGAGATAAATTATGGAATTCCTCATTGTGAAGCTTTCTCCATTCTAATCCCATATGTAACCAAATACTCGTTTTCCAATCATATATTGGAATACTTTTATTTTCTTCTAACAATGTACCCATAGTGTACAAAATGAAAACTTATCGATTTATTATGTTAGTTTTTACATTCGTAGTTAGACAAAGGAGACTTTCAACTGATTAGAAAACCAAATTTTCCACTTGCAGTATTTACTTTCTTCAGGCGTATGATTTTCTGTTTCTAACATTATAATCCAAGATTACATTAAATTTTACTATTTCACAACAATTAGTGTCTATACTTACAGATTTTAAATTAAACAAAAATTAGAGAAATAGAGGCGACAGGTATCAACAAATTCAAATAATGGATGAAATCAATTTTCTGAATAAATACTCTACTACATACTTCAGGGCAAAACAAATACCAAGCAGGATCGGCCTTGATAGTAAAGATTTTATTTTTATTTTTATCTATTTTTTTCTTATCGAGGGTCACAGTTGAAATCCGTCCGCGGTCATGGATTCTTTAGGATGGAATAATCAAAGGGATTAACACCATTAGTCCCGATTCTGAATATTATCCGGTTCGTAAAAGAACCTCAAACCTGAATTAGATCTTCTGAGCAAATTTAATTGGGCTTTCCAATATAAGTAATACCTTTCTTGCTCACTAGATATCTTTCTATGCGATGTGGTAACAAAATGTCACACACTATGAGGAACTAAACGTAACTTTAACTTGATTAAGTAACCTCTGAAAGGAATCACCCACGTACCCCATGGGAATATCTGGGTTAGTGATACAATTATAAGACTCTGGAAATATAACCTACAGCGAGGAACGGAACGCACCAACAAGCCTATATCCTGATGTTGATGATAAATATACCTTTGATCCTATTTTGATGGAGTTTTTTGCAAAATGTTAGGAGATTCCCGGGATGAACATAGACTATACGAGAGTCGAGATACTGAACTCCTACACCCTTACAAATCACCATTTGTAGTGAAAAACGTGAAAAAGTCCCTTTTTTTACCCTTAAATGGCTTACGCTGCCTAAACCATAACAAATACATAAAATTAATATACACAGAATTGAATATCTCAACAAAAAAAAAGCTACAAAAAAGTCCGCGACAGCATATGTTTATCTTTTACAGTTAACTCACAATAGCCATTTTTGTCTTTCGTTGATGCCAAGGATATCGGGAAAAGTAGATTCCCGGACAAGCATGTGCTGCCATACCATTCATCCGATTGCCATGGGGCTTTTGCAAAATGTTCAGGATTTTCCCGGGAAGGTTATGGGGTAAAGGAGAGTTTTAATGCTAAAGCCCTTCACCCTTAAACATCGCCTTATTTAGTGAAAGAACGTGAATATATATATATATATATATATAGCTTTTTGTAAACTTAAATGACTTACGCTGCCTAAACCATAACAAATACACAAAATTATTGTACACAGAATTGAATTCTCAAAAAATTCTACAGAGAAGTCCGCGACAGCATATGTTTATATTTTAAGGATAACCCACAATAACCATTTTTGTCTTTCACTGATGTCAAGAAGATCGGGATAAGTAGATTCCCGGGCAAGCATAGCAACGCACGGTTGATATTATTTTATGGATAACTCAAAATAACGAATTTTGTATTTCAGCTCATTTATGCCAAGTACATAGGGATGTGTAGATTCCAGGCAACGCCGTGTAATCAGCACGAGGTGTCTAAAAATGATAACCATATAAATTATATTTATTTTTCCTTTTACTTATTGAACTAAATGCAAAAACATATCATTTATTTGGCGTAGCGGCGCACGCCGTGTTTTAGCTAGTCTAATATATAAAAATGAATGTTTGTTTGTTTGTTCGCGTTATATGTGCTGCCATACCGCTCATCCGATTGTGATGGGACTTTTTGCAAAATGTTCAGAATTTCCCGGGATGGTTATAGGCTCTAAGAGAGTTTTAATGCTCAAACCCTTCACCCCTAAAAATCATTTTATTTTGAAAAAGTGAAAAATTTGCTTTTTCTGCGCATTGCGGGTATTCTTTAACGCTAATTCTAAATTTTGTCTTTCAGTTCATTTGTGCCAAGCACATCGGGATACGTAGTTTCCCGGGCAACGCTGGGTAACCAGCATAGGGCATCTAAAATAATTTTTATATGGCTTTACTTATAGTAATTGCTTGATTATTATTTTTTAATGTAATTTTATTTACTATTTGGATTGTACGAAAGGTAGCTTGGAGATAGAATTAAATATTTTATTGGTTGTCTTAGCTGCAATAACAAAGAGAGCAAATTTATAATTATTTTTCCTTTTACTTACCCAACTAATAATAAAAACACAATCGTCTTTCAGCTAATTTATACCAAGAATATCGTGATAAGTAGATTCTTGGGCAAAGCCGGGTAATCAGTACGGGGTATCTAAAATTAATAACTATTTAAATTTATAATTATTTTCCTTTTACTTATTCAACTAAACGCAAAAACACATTATAATTTATTTAGGCGTAGAAGCGCACGCCAGGTATTAACTAGTTTGCTATGCTATATTTTGATCAGGATAAATTGCTGTGTACTTTCTTTATGTGTTTGCAACGAAAACAATTTCCTTGCAAGGGTTTAAAAAGATATCAGCATTTCTTGCTACCCGCAATATAACAGACTCCAAGATTTATTAGTCTCTCTTGTCTGTACCCCTACATCCCTACCTGGTGGTAAACGTGCACTCTACCATAAGTTTACATTACCAAGCTAATTTAGTTATGTTAATTTTCCTACAGATGTCAGCGAGTAGCATGCGGTAAAATTTAATTAACAAAGAGCACAAAATCGGAATTTTACTGTGTATATGGAGATTGATAGTTGCCTTTTCCAATATTTCTTATAAGCCGAAAGTAGCTTATGGGTGAAAACTTAGAGTAATGTATAAAATACAAATCTCAATGTTATTAATTGTATTAGATATCTTTGAATTTTGAAATGCGTGTTCCTGACCGTGTTGATAAATCAAAACTTTCGTTTTTCAATTCTCTACCTGTTCCGTTGATTTGAACCAAGAGATCTGGAACATTATAAGCAATAAAATACAAGTTATATTAGATTGTTACTTACTTATTTACTCATTGGCACTATCGAACCCGTAGGTTTATGGCCGCTCGGACTTGGTCTACCAAGTGGGCGTTTTCCCTCTGGCTTTCCTACAAGAAGCTTCCATGGATGTCTTTCACTCCCCATACGCGCAACATGTCCTGCCCATCGCAGTCTACGAGACTTAACTGTTCTTATTATATCTGGCTTCCTATAAAGACCATACAGTTCATTGTTATGTAGTCTTCTCCGTTCACCTGTCCTTTCATTTCTCTTTGGTCCAAAAATTTTCCGAAGAACGTTATTCTCAAACACTCATAATCTCATTTCCTCCCTTAAAGTAAAAGTCCATGTTTCGCACCCATATAATATAACTGGTAGAATAATAGTTTTATATATTTTCAGCTTAACGTTTTTTTGAAGAGAGTTGGGACATCAAAAGTCTCTGCAATGCATAATAGCACGCATTTCCAGAATTGAGCCTATGTTTAATTTCTTTGTGTATCTCATTCCTATTAACTACATAACAACTATATAGAGCATTTTATTAATAATCATGTAGGAAGCTACTTACTTTATTTTATATAATTTTAATTTTATTATATTCTATGTTTTTGTTAGCATTAGCTAGTATTAGATCCATCGTCATTGTATTTTGTTTAGTCTGTATTTTAATATCTTAAAATTGTAATATGTACGTAATTTTTGTATAATTTTACTATTCGCTGGTTGAGTGGAAGAGAAGGCCTTATGGCTTTAACTCTGCCAGCTAATATAAATCATTATTATTATTATTATTATTATTATTATTATTATTATTATTATTATTATTATTATTATTATTATTATTATTATTATTATTATTATTATTATTATTATTTGTGATTATTGTTCCTAGGTATTTGAATTCAGCCACTTCCTCAAAATTTCCCTCATTTGTCATTAGCTGTCCATTATATAATGCATTTCTATTTCAAGTTATTTATTATTATCAGATAACCTCAAAGCAAAAATGTTAGAGTCTGAAGACATGGGCGTGCACAATGCAACACAAATGATGATGTATCAATGCAGTTGTTCCCGGGAGAGCGTCGAGTGATTGATGTTCCACAACAACACACTGATGCATGTTAACAGAAACACCCGGGACTCATCATCAGCTTTACAAACGCAAGTGACACAAATGTAGCAACACTTATACTACGAATTCAGTTAAAATAATATCTGTGCTTACAGACCGGAATAATAAATGCACGTTATACACTCTCTACTCGTAAGGCCAAGTTGTTTATCTCAGAATATATTATTAGAGTATAACGTCCTTTTTTTCATAAAGTATTATATGTAATGTTTTACCTGTCTTCGTCACATAAAAGAATCTTACTGTTAAGAGCACAACATTCCAGCATAAGGATATTCATAAATATGGTTGGACGTCTCCAGATGGTAAAACTCGGAACCTGATAGAACTTGTAATAGTGCACAAACGCTAGAACAATAGCATATTCTATTTTAGATCAGTTAGAGATACAAACTACAATTTGGATTTCCATCTGGTCATGGAAATCAGAGAACGGTTACACAATACAACAGTGAAAAAACTGTAATCGAAAATGTAGGCATTCTTTATTTATTTCGACCTCCTGAATTCGAAAATGATATTCAAATCATCGTGTCGCTCGAAGGTTTTGCACAAATGGCATATTTTGCTCTAATTATGATATAAACTAGAACACCACATGAAGCTCAGAAGTGGCGCTCCGCTTTCAACTGTTCAACACTTGCGCACCTAGCGGCACAGAGCGAACTGTCACATTTCTTCTCCCTCCATGTCATTCAATGAATGGAATAATTCTTCATCTAGCATTTGTTTCCGAATATCGGGTCCAGTGAACATGCCCTCTTTCAACTTAACATCTGACAGGTTGGGGAATTTGTTATATAACATATATTTGAAACAGTTGCCACACTTAGGTAATGCCTTGACAAACTACTTCATCGAGCCAAGAACGATGTGCAGAGGGGCACGAATATTCTCTTTCCACTAGAGGGTCGCACTTGATATTTTTTTTATCCTGGACTGTCTTTATGTGTGTGGTTCAAAACTTATTGGGAAACAATCGTAGCCCAGAATATACCTACATAGTTGAGAACACGCTGACGACATTAAAAAAGCTGGGATACTAAATCCAAGCTATTTTTTTTTTAATTTACACCTTGACTTTTTCCTTCAAATCTGGGTACTGTCTTGTTCTGACTAGGTTGAATTTAATTATTAAGTGAGAAAGCTTAAATGATTTTATGGGACGATAAGACCCTATAGAGTTTTATAATTTTATGAATTTCATTGGTTAGGTTATTATTTAAATTTAAGAAATTATTTTGTTGGGGTGACAGGGAGATATAATTAACTCTTTATTTTTTATACATTGATTTGTGGGCAATTGATCCAATACGGTAAGTGAGGAACAGGGAAAAATTCCATCAGGATATCAAGGACATATGAACAGACAGGTGAATGAAGAAGACTACATAACAATGAACTACATGGTCTTTATAGGAAGCCAGATATAATAAGAACAGTTAAGTCTCGTAGACTGCGATGGGCAGGACATGTTGCACGTATGGGGAATGAAAGACTTGCATGGAAGCTTCTTGTAAGAGAGCCAGAGGGAAAACGCCCAGTTGGTAGACCGAGAATGAGGTGGGAGAACAACATTAACTATGATTTGAGGGAAATAGATTATACAGGGAATGATCGGAAAGCACTAGCTCAGGATATGGATGTATGGAAAGCTTATGTCCGCGCGGCCATGAACCTACGGGTTCGATGTGCCAGTGAGTAAGTAAGTAAGTAAGTAAGTAAGTATATCAAGGATATGGAACGACGATACCATGGAACTGGAATGTTTGGCTGATGGCAGGCTACCGCTGGATGCTTCAACTTGAGCATATGGGTATTCTTCTTCTTCTTCTTCTTCACTTCACGGGCTAGGCAAAAATTGCCTGTTCCGCCTCACAGTTGTTCTGTCCATCTTTTCACTGGCCTTCCTACATTCCTTGAACCTCTTAGCTTGTGGTTGAATGCTGCTCTTGGTAATCTTGTTACATTCATTCTTTCCACATGTGTAAACCATATCTCTCTATATTCTCTGATTTTCTCATTAATTGGATATATATTTAACTCTGATCTTATATCTTCATTCTTTATCCGATCCAATCTTGTGCAGCCTTTTGTTCTTCTAAGGAAGTTAATTTCTGCGCTTTGTATTCTACTTTGCAATTTTTTGGTCATTACCCAAGGTTTGCTCCCATAAAGTAATGCAGGAACTGCCAATGTTTTATAAATCTTCAATCTAGTGTCTCTTCTTGTTTTATTCTTAAATGTTCTATGTATATTTCCTCATATCATTTGAAATGTCGACTGTTTCATATGTATGTCTCTTTCAGTTTTTGTGTTTGGGTATTATTCATAAGGAAAAACCCTGAGTCGCGCCATGACAACTGACAAAGGAAGGAACGGATTATTTTAGTACTTCTTTTGTACCAAATGTTCTGTATGCATCTGTTCACTGTGTATGTATTTCAATATGATGATTTTTTAAGTTTCATTCTATTTCTGCATGATTCATGTACTGTAGCCTATATATGAACTACGCGTATGTGATATCATTATTGCAAATATGCGATTTGGGCAAAAACTATGGGTGATACGTTGTTTTGAGTTCCCTGTGCCTTACATACTATTTCTGTGATATAATTACTGAAAATATGCGATTTGTGTAAACACTGTGTGATACGATGTTTTGAGAATCATTTTCTAATTCAGAAGGTCGAAATACATAAAGAACGCCTACATGTTCCAAAAAAGGTATTTATGATCTTGTAATGTGTTGCACTGTGTAATCGATTCTTTACATTTATTTGGATGCGCTTCTTTTTTCCCAAATCATACTAAACAATCGACATATCTTGCCTATCATTTTTTTTCCTCCTAATTTTAAGAGTTCTGTTGGGATCCCATCTAATTCTGATACTTTATGTCTTCAATTTTTCTATCGCCAATTCAACTTCTAGTGTACTTGGTTCTGCGACTAGCATTTATGCTGTCTGTAAGTTATCCTTTACAATATTCTATTCTTCATGCACATTTAATATTTCATCTACTTAATAGACCATAGACTCCTGTAATCTGCAACCATATCCTCAATTTTCATTCCTAATTATGTTTGTTCTAATCTGAAAACAGTCTACTCTATCATAATTCTCTGATATATTTATCTGATGTTCCTATTTTTTTGCATTCATTTCAAGATAATTAACATGTTTTAATGCCCCCAGTTTGTTCCTTTAGACATTTCTGGTGTTCTCTCCTGGCAATGACGTAATTGTACCCCACTTCTGAGGTTAGGGTGCCTGGAAGGCGAGGTTACGTTGTCCCGATGATATGAGGGTGATGATGATAGTGATGCGGCAGGAGAGCCCCTAATCCTAAGCTTAATCTAAGATGAATATGAATGGTGATGATTGCGATGGCCATATGATTTCGGGGACCGTTTGAGCCTTAATGTTTTTCAGACATTCATCTTACAGGTGAGGAAAAATCCTGATAAAAACCTCACCCAGAAAAAGTGTCCCGACCGGGAATCGAAGCCGGGCCCCCTGCGTGACAAGGCAGCACGCTACCTCGAGACCACTGGGGTGGTTTACATCTGATACAGGCCCGGAATAAAGAATTGTAAAGGCACATTATTGAAAGTTAATTACAGTGATTGATGCGATAACAACGTGGAAAAACTGAATTACCGCCTCATTGTAAACATTCAACCGTGCTTCGCTCAGATTTTTCAAATGCCATTAATATTCTCTCTCAAATATTCGCTTCTTCTGTTCTTTAATGTCACGCCTATATTTGTCTGATTTAACTTTGCAAGAAAGTTGTAGAAAGAGATAGCAGTGCTCACCTCTCTCACTCCGCACCAGTGTGGTCGGGGTTTCTTCACCAGATGTTAATAGGGGTAAGAGGGAAGACAAAAACTGACAACAGAGTGGGTTCTTTCTTTTGTAATTTGACGAAAGTGGTCAAGAATCTACCCTTATATCTCCATCTCTCTCTTTGCAAAGATAAGCTAGATTTACAATAATATTACCCAATTTTCCTACATTTACCTCGATTGGCTAGTGAAATCATTTTTTCTTGCTAGCTTTCTTTTCCATATAATGTCGAAACTGTCCTCTTCAAACCATTTCATGTTTATCCTCTTTTTGAAATAAGCCACGCTTTCTGATACTGACAATTTAATTGTGTCTTATAGCTTCCCATTTTTATTTATATCAGTTTCTTCCTCGTTTGCAACATTCTCATCTGAAGATTCCAGAATTTCAAATATTTTACCAATTTTGATTTTATATTCTTGCCTCCGTTCATCATTTCTCAGATTTTTTATTTAGAAATTTTCACAATCATCTTCAGCGCTTGTTCCTCTCATAAGCGATAATCGTAACAATATATAAGAAAGGAGATAAAACTGATAGCAACAGCTATAGGGGCATCTTATTACTTTCAATATCGTACAAAATTCGAAGAAATGTATTAGTAAGCACACTTTCTTCGTATATTGATGTCATTCTTGGATATAATTAATGTTAATTTAGAAGAAACAGGTCTACAGCAAATCAGATGTTTAGTATAAAAGAGATTTTTAGAAAAGAAGTGGAAAATATAATGGTACTGTACAACAACTATATGCAGATTTCTAAAACCATATGTTTGAATTAAGAGCAAAAAGTTTTATAGTATCCTGATAGAGTTCGGAAATCGTAGAATGTTAGTTAGACTTATACGAATGTGTCTAAGTGGCACAAAGAATAGGTTGCATGTCGGCAAACAGCTTGCGGATACTTTTAAAATTTACAATGGGTTAATGCAAGGAGATGCACTATTAAATTTTGTGCTAGAGCGTGACATAAAAGTTTTAGATGATGAATAAGGCCTACAACTCAATGGTATTAATAAGCTGTTAGTTTATGCTGTTGATGTAGTACTATTGGGCGATAGCGAGGCAATACTAAGGGCAAAACACGCATGTTCTATTGAGTAACTCAAAGAAATTGGGACTGGAAGTAAACATCAATAAAACTGAATATTATGTTCACACATAGAAATACAATGGTCTATACAATGGAAATGGACAATTAATGAAAATGAGGGAAATTTTGAAGAAGTGACTGAATTCAAATACCTAGAAACAATAATTACAAACACAAATGAGATACACAAAGAAATTAAACATAGACTCAATTCTGGAAATGCATGTTATTACGTATTACAGGGACTCTTGTCGTCCAAACTTTTCCCAAATTACATTAAACTGAAAATATATAAAACTGTTATTCTACCAGTTATATTATGGCCCTGGATGTGCGAAACATGGACTCCTACTTTAAGAGAGGAGAAAAGATTACGAGTATTTGAGAATAAAGTTCTTAGGAAAATTTTTGAACCAAAGGAATATGAACAGACAGGTGAATAGAGAAGACTGCATAATAGTAAACTACATGGTCTTTATAGGAAGCCAGATATAATAAGAACAGTTGAGTCTCGTAGACTGCGATGAGCAGGTCATATGGAACGAGTATGGAATGAATGACGTTTATGGAAGCTTCTTGTACGAAAAATCAGAGGGAAAATGTCTCAGTTGTTAGACCATGATTGAGGTGGGAGAATAACATTAACCATGAATTCAAGGGAAGTAGATTATACAGTAAATGATTGGAAAACATTAGCTGAGGACAGGGATGTATGGAGAGCTTATATCCGCACGTCCAATATCCTTCGAGATTGATAGTGGCAGTGAGTTAATTATTCAGTTAATGTATTTACCTCTAGAATATACACATGTAATTCTTCTAAGATGTCTTCACTTTTTTTTGTGATCTAGTAGTGTATATCCTGCAGTCCTCCGAAGGTATCTCATTTCAGCAGATCTAAGTCTCTGTATATCCTTCTGTTTCAATGTCAATACTTCGCTACCATACAAAAGAGTTGGAAGAGCCAGTGTTTTATACACTTTTAATGTTGAAGTGTATAAAACACTGGCTCTTCCAACTCTTTTGTATGGTAGCGAAGTATTGACATTGAAACAGAAGGATATACAGAGACTTAGATCTGCTGAAATGAGATACCTTCGGAGGACTGCAGGATACACACTACTAGATCACAAAAAACATGAAGACATCATAGAAGAATTACACATGGAACCTTTAGAAAAGAAAATTTCTGATTATAAGTCAAGATGGATGCAACATATTCATCGATTGGAAGATCACAGAATACCCAAACAAATGTTAAGATATCAACCTGAAGGAAGAAGAAGACCAGGACGTCCACTTAAAAGACTTTTGGATGGTGTTTCTCTTGAGGCCGAAACAGGTCAACAAATGGCCTAAATTCGTGAATTTACTATGATCATGAATATACACATAGTCTAAAATTAACAAGAAATATTCAGTAGTAATAAATATGTAAAATTATTTTAATTAGTTGTCTCGTTCTATGTGTACTTGTGTGTGAATATACAGTGATGCACGTGAACGTGATATTTATTATTGAAATATATTAAGTGGCCGTTGTGTGCTCTCCTACAGATGCCTTGCACTGGATCCGTTATATTTGCTAGTCCTGGCAATTAACCAAGAAATCTTGTAATATATGGTTTATCGATTATCCTTCTGACAGCTGCAAGCCAAACAGAAGGAAAAGTAATGTTTTAAAGTTTTATCCGCCTCAGCTGTCTGTACGTTTCTAACATTTGTTTTATCCACTATCATGAACAACTTGATAAAGAAGGAATTTCACGAGATCCCTTCCGGAAAAGTAGAAGAAAATTCCTAGCTTTGACAATTGATAAAACATTACACCCTTATTTCTGATTGCTCCAAATTTGAAGAAATACTGTATACAGATATAGAATTATTTTCGTAGCTGCCTTTTTCTTTTTGAAAATTTACAAAGAGAATTAAAAAGTAATAGGTGAAATAATACCATGCAATAAGTGTGCAAGACAGTACACAATAGAAAGCGAACTCCGTTATGTAATTAACAATTCACAGTCACTGTCTTAAACAACCGAAATGTTATGTTACAGGGAGAATGCCTATTTTCATTTCAAAATGAAATTTATAATGGACAACTCTTTATTCAATTTTCTATGAACACAAAAATAAAATGTTTACATACGAATTGTATTGTAACCGTAATATCGTGTTGTAATATATTTTGCAGCATCGGATTTTTTTCTCATAGGGGCATTTGCATTTTTATTCTCATAATAAACAACAAGCATATTTACATAAAAATACAGCTCAAGAAAATATATGAAAAAAATGTAATATATTTGAAATTTGTGAAAAAAAAAATCAAAGCTGAAGTACAAGTTTTGTTCAATAAATATTTTATCAACACTCCTATACTGTTCCTCATAATATTCATGCCTCTTAAAAATCTTTCTACTTTATAGACTACCCATATCTTGTTCCTGTTAACAAAGCTATTTCCATAGTTATTTAGTAACCGCTTCATCAACCCTTATTAGCAATAATAGTCAGGTATAGTGAAATTTTGAGGGATGCAGGTCAAGCAGTATCCGGTTCATTGATGAGCATTGGTAATTTTACTAAGTGACATCACCAAATATCGTGATTCATCATCCAATTTGATAATCCATAATATGACTTCAGATATTTATTTATTTATTCAGCCTGGTGAAGTTAAGGCCATGTGGCCTTCTCTTCCACTCACAATGGCACACATACATTACATCGATCAGAATACAAAAGTCACAATTAACTCTAATATTAAATACTGAACGAAGATTTGATCAATAACATACTATCTATTATAGGTCTATTACGATCTGTATACAACCAGTTAATGATAGTCAAGATTAAGACTACAACTAATAATAAAACGTATTCAAAGAAGATAAATTAAATTGTTGGTAGAATATCCCTGTCTCATGTATATAAAAAACAAATTAAATTAATGAGATATAGAAAAGTAATTTTACGATTATACAATATTTAAACAAGTGAAAATATTTGTTAATGTTAATATTATTTTCACAAGTAATTTAATTACTTCTTAAAAGAATACTATTAGTGAGGAGTATAAATTAGTTCGTTATAAAATAATTCTTTAGTTTTTTTAACGATATTATAGATTGACAGTATCTGACATAGGGAGGAAGGCAATTCCATGTTTTGGCAAGTGAGACTGTAAGATACTGTAATAATATTGGGTATTGGACGCCTGTAGCTTTGAGAATTTCGACTTTTTGCCAGCTCTTATTGGATCATTTTTCTGGGCTAAAGTGTTTCTACGTGACCAAACAAGCTTACCGAGGGTGGTGTTTCGCACGGGAGACTTAGCGGAATGAGTCATTATGTTATGAATTCGTGTGCACGAGATGCATCCATTGAAAATGTAACAATTCTTATTTAAATTGAGATTTCTTGAAAAGTTTGTTATTTTAAATATTAGTCGATTAGCTTAGTCAAGGTGCACTTTGAATAAGAAACTGATCGAGATCGTCTGGCGCAATGTTCTTGTATTCGCTATTGAAACAACGGAAAACAGTAACGGGAGCTTTGATAATGTACGGTAGGCCTATGCATCGTAGTGCTGGAGTGTCAGCTCAGCAACTACGTACTACTTCGGCTGAAAAGTCGGCACAAAAAATGCTGATGATGATGGGTGATGAGTTTTAGCTGTTCCCCTGCTTTTATGGCCGAGGTTGCCGAAGTAAAATATTTCAGTCATCAGAGATGAAGTGGTAGATTACCAATGCGGCCGGTTGTGATTTTCGAACCTGCATATCGTCGTAAAAGTGTGACGAGTTTTCACTCCCTTGGGTATGCGATGTACCTTCCACGTTGCCAAGTTACAAAGGTCGCCTATTTAGAAAGTACATTGTCGAATCTGTGTGCAATGCTTCTTATGTGTTTGGCTATATAAATAATTACCAGTTCCTCGCGAATCTGCCTGATTTTGAGGAGTCAAGGCGCATCAGGTACAACGCTGAGATACTTCAACTTAAATACTTTAAGCTTCATCACATGGGTCCAAATATCAAGCTGCGATTCTGGGTGACCTCAGTCTACAATTCGGCAGATTATCTGCTTATAAAGCAGCACAACGTTCAACCACACACAGTCCAGTTCCCCGGTTTATAAGCTATCCTAGGATTTCGGGTCACTGCGTAACTCTTTGTCAAACGTGGTCCATGTAGATTGACCAGGTAAGTTCATCCTCAAAAGTTAACCCAGATATTTGATTGCTTTAAATCATTCTATACGTTCTCTGAGGAACTAGGCCCTAGGAGATTTCTTTATGCGTTTCATGGATACTGAGAAGAACACAGCTGCACGTTTAAGAACTTTCATAACAATTATCCACTGTCCACTATTCGAATGTAGTGCGACAAGTCTCAAGATACCGGACAAGAGTTATATCCTGTTCTACCCGATGATTACACAAATGTGTAAGTAATATACTGAACATTTTAGTAAATATAGTGGTATACTATTATACGTCTATAGACACAATTAATATATAACTTCCATTTTTATTTTTTCTAAAATGTTGATGGAATATTATGAGCAAAGTCAGAGTTAAAATATATAAACGTAAATTATTACTAGTATTCTCAGAAAAATACTTGGTTACTAATTGCATTTTATTTACATCATTTAATAAAAATTAAAGGCATCTACGTTAACGTACTTACATGCAAGAGTAAATGCAATTAATTCTTTCAAGCATCGGTCATTATTTATTTGAAACATAAATTTATATCGCTCTAATAGTGAGTTTTAGAAATATAACGAAAACTCAAACGTAAAAGAATCCATAGCTCTACTTCATTTTTATCTGAAGACATATGGAAATTCCTTCATTAATTTTTACTCTTTCTCTTAAAATATATTAATAAATTGGTATTTTCACTGTGTAGGACTTAAATTTTTAATTAGAATTTTAATAAATTACAGTTAGTCTATCGGACAGTGCGATATGAAGTATAAAGTAGGTAAATAAATATTATTAATCATGTCACATATCTCTACTATATATCCAATATCGCTGCCTTGCCTCACGCTAAATCTTTAATAGAAATACCTGTCAGTTTGACGCTTGGCGTATCAGTAGCTGTAGGGAACTGTCAGATATCGGCACCGACGTGGGCTTGACAGAATCTGATTCCTTAACTTTTGTTTCGTGACAGTTCTCTATCCCAGAAATTCCATAGTTTTCTTAGTTTAAAATGAACAATTCGCAACGTGATGTAATACACTATGTTACATTTTAATAGAGTTACAATTTAAATATATTTAGGCAGCTAACATAAATATGATCATTGTTGATAACTTTCATTCACATTAAGCTACTGTAGAGCAGATTATTTATTTTGTTACAAATTATAAAGTTTGTTACATCTAAATTAAATGTTGATATTTTGTTAAATACCCACGTAACAGACAGATGCACATTGTTTTATTTGGATTAGAGTAGATATTCTCTGCCGTCAAGTACAAATGTTATCCAAACTTCTACTAGGGCTTTGCTTATAACATTCTATAACTGGCATAATATACAGGGAATCCATTTTAAGAGGAAACCTTGCATCATTCTGCCGCCTCGACAACACTGTTAAACTTTCTCAAATCTCAAATAAAATCTCAAATAAATGGTGGGTAATAAGCCCCTATGTGTAGGCCTATTTTTTTATAATAATCTAATTAGTTGAGTTGTTTGTATTTTGTAGCTTCTGTCTTCATTTGCTGGTAATAACGGAACACGCTCCCTGCCGGTGCAAACACAATAGCGGTCAAAGTGTGAGCAGCTGCAACACTGTAAAAAGGTTTCCGCTTAAAATGGATTCCCTGTACAATCCAGTAATTTAAATTTATGATAACGTTATTCACAACTGAAACTGAATAGTATTTGAATATCAGTACTCAACATGAAATTCAACGCTAAAACAAATTAAATATAATCTTTAAGTTTTAAACGTTTGTGTTTATTTTTTCATTCCTTTAGTAATGATTTCGGATCAGTCAGTGTTATTAAACGTTAGGTAAAGATTAAAGTTTTTAAATTACCATCCAAGACAGCAATCTTTGGGAAAACCACTTGACATAGAATGTGAGACGGTATGAGACTACACGGCTTAATACATGATAGAAACATGATAACAAAAATCAAATCCCTTAACTTTGATCAGGAGCGTTATATTTACTGCTCTCAACAAATTAAGATCTTTGTAATGACAGTCATATAAGATAACAATGTAATCTTGAAATGTTAAAGTGTCTCTCAGCAACATTTTGTCGACATTTAACTATTTTCATCACTCTTGGCATGTTAAAAGATTTACTGTATTCACTATAATTTAGAATATAAATTGGTTTATGGTATAGAATTGGATTCATTTCGACAACGCAAATAAAAAACATGCTGAAACTGAGATGAGAGATAGGAAACGTGCAAATTTTGTCGCTGCTTCAAAATATGTAATAACCTTACAATTTTCGGAGTCTAGGTTCGGGAGAACCGTACTTGACTAGAGAATCGTGATTACACGTAGAACAATCGTCAGATGGACCAACATTTAAATGCACATATAATGATACCAATGTATCCCTGTTTGGTTCATCTTCCGGGCTAAATTGCCATGGTCAGGTTTTCTCTAAACTCGACGTTTAGTCTACTGCTGCGGTAGACCTCGTCAGGAGATTCTACTTGCTCTCTGTGAACACCTCAACAGTCGGCTGCAGACTGGCTGCTCGTTGGATACGTTCCCTTTATTTAAAGATGAACCCTATAGTCCGGTAAACGAACCAAATAGGGATCAAGAAGCCAGCCGTGAAAGCCTAAACTATAGATACCCAATGTAATTTTTAAAGGACGTTAAATGATTTGCTTAACAGAGACGTGTTTTTCTTTATAATTGGAGCGAGAGAGAGAAAAGTAAGGAAATACAAAAGTTAGAAATGTTGATACCTAAACCTAGAGAACAATTGAAAGTCTGTCTAGTTTTCATTTCAAATAGATATTCATTTTCTGATAAAACAAACACCAGTAAATTATAAAGAAAAAACTCACTACCTGCAAGACGCGAATACTTCTAGGCCAGAAGGACAGGTTGTATTTATGGATCAACGGCTGGACAAACGACTCTATAGTATGTCCTATGATTGTGGCGGGAAAACACAGTTTCAAATGATCATGAGTATCGTAACATCTAAAGTATTGATCTACCTATCTATGTAACGGAATCTTTCAACGCGATTTTCACCCACTTAAAATCATTGGATCGACGTGAAACTTTGTATATTTGTAGAGGACCCGTGACAATACAATAATTTCATACTTATTTTCTAAACTCCTGGCCATAATCATCAGAAAATCAAAAAATGTTTTTTTTTGTATCAATGTAACGGAACTTTTCAACGCGATTTTCACCCACTTAGAAACAGTGGATCGACTTGAAACTTTGTATACGTGTAGAGGACCCGTGACAATACAATAATGTCATATTTATTTTCTAAAATCCTGGCCATAATCATCAGAAAATCAAAAAAAGTGTTTTTGTATCAATGTAACGGAATTTTTCAACGCGATTTTCACCCACTTAGAAACACTGGATCGACTTGAAATTTTGTATACGTGTAGAGGACCCGTGACAATACAATAATTTCATATGTTCTTTCTAAAATCCTGGCCAGAATCATCCGAAAATAAAAAAAAACGAAAACTGGTATAATAGGTTGCGGACTTGTCGAGTTTTTAGTCAATCGTTGTAAGAGCTCAGTTGGTAGAGCAGTGAACTCTTAGTGGTATATAATTTCAGTAATCCATACGTCGCTGGTTCAAAACCGGCTGGGTGGGGTTTTTTTATAGAAGAATATTACTTTTAGCTCATACTACAATAGTATCGAATTTAAAGATATTTACATTTTTATCTTATTCTGTAAAATATTAAAACTATAAAATATAAAATAAATAATAGTTTTAAAAAACTAAAAGAACACGCTTTATTAAAAAATTAAAAAATTAAAAATAATTTTAATTTGCAATACGCTTGGGATAAAATAAAGTGGTCAACAAAAAGTCATCTCCAACACATATAGAATAAAAGTAGAGTTATCAACAAAAGAAAATAATTTTACCATCAAAAGCGTGGGGTGCTTTTTATGATTTTTACATTTTTTTCCTAGAGAGCTTACTTTTACCAATATCTGTTTATTATCAAATATATTAATTGATATAGAGTACCCCACGCTTTTGATGGAAAAATTATTTTCTTTTGTTGATAACTCTAATTTTATTCTATATGTGTTGGAGATGATTTTTTGGTTGACCACTTTATTTTATTCCAAGCGTATTGCAAATTAAAATTATTTTTCATTTTTTAATTTTTTATTAAAGCGTGTTCTTTTAGTTTTTTAAAACTATTATTTATTTTTTACCTAATGTGAAATTGTAAAAATCTTCAAAACAACTTTTTGCATCAAATTTAAGATTTAAATTAGTTAATCGATTAGTAATGTGACAGTAAAATAAGCATGAAAGTAAATCCTATATGTTTCAAAGAATGTTTATTAAAACTATTTTTTTATTGGGAAAGGTGCACTCAGTTGAGCAGTAATGGGGGACAGACTACACACCCAGACACAAGGTAGAGATTTAAAAATCACTTACCCCGCAGGGAATCGAACCCGGGTCAAAGTGGAAGGTAGGGACTCTACTGACTACGCCACGGCGACGGACTTATTAAAAATAAATAACATCAGCATTGACATAATCCATTATGGCATTATAAATAG
This sequence comes from Diploptera punctata, assembly GCA_030220185.1. NCBI lineage: Eukaryota > Metazoa > Arthropoda > Insecta > Blattodea > Blaberidae > Diploptera > Diploptera punctata. Next base: position 339,386 of record JASPKZ010007293.1, on the reverse strand, counting down.
ATACATCAAATATATAAAAATTAATGTTTGTTTGTTTGTTTGTTCGTACTTTATGTGCGGTCATACTGTCCAACCGATTTTGATGGGGCTTTTTGCAAAATGTTCAGGAGATTTCCAGGATGAACATAGGCTATACGAGAGTTGCGATACTCAACTCCTACACTTTAAAAATCGCCCTTTGTAGTGGAAAACCTGAAAAAAGTAGCTCTTTGGACGCTTAAATGACTTACGCTGCCTAAACCATAAGAAATACACAAAATTAATGTACACAGAATTTATTAACCCTAAAAGCTCTACAAAAAAGTTGGCGACAGCATATGTTTATCTCTTATGGATAACTCACAATAACCATTTCCGTCTTACATTGATGCCAAGAAGATCGAGACAAGTACGTAGATTCCTGTGCAAGCATAGCAGCACAGGCGGGTATTCTTTTACTGATAACTCACAGTAACGAATTTCGTTTTTAGCTCATTTATGCCAAGAAGATCGAGATAAATGGATTCCCGGGCAACACCCGGTAATAATTACGGGTAATCTTAAAATAATTATGATATATTTTTATAATAATTATTTTTCATTTTGTTTATTCAACTATTCATAAGAAGTACGTTAATATTTGTCTTTCACCTCATTTATGCCAAGAAGATCGGGATTAGTAGATTCCCGGATGACGCCTGGTAAACTGCACGGGATATCCAAAAATAAGTACGATAAAAAATGTTTCTTTCACTTATTCAACTAAACATAAAAGCACATTAATTTTCATTTAGTTAGATGTAGCAGCTCACGCCGGATATTAGCTAGTTATCCATAAAACAATAAAATTGATTAATTTAAGTTATAAATACACAGTTTGAAAATATTAATTCGTGTTTTATGCGTTCCGCAATACTGATAAAATAATGTATAATTTATTTATTTCATAAAATAAGAAAATATGCCAGTCTAATAATCGTCATTGCGCTCTTCAAAATTTAAAACATACTTTTTCGACTGTATATTCAAAAATATAAGGACACCACTGAATGCTGCTGCTTAGACCAGGCGTCGAACTTCGACGGTTTGCGTAATGGCAGCACGCTATTCAGTGTTACCCTTTCTGCGGGCGCGCATCGTTTTGTAACACAAGTGGTCGCGCGTTGTACTTTTTACAATACATTCACGGAAAGGCTGGGATGTAAATTTTAATGAGAATGGAATGTAAACTGTTAAAAATGAATAGGATTATTAAAATTGTATCTTAATTATATAATTTATATGAATAAAATTACAAATAATACATATATAACGAAAGATATGCAAATTATACTAATATATGACAGACCATGATTTTTCTGTGTGCATACTTCACAAACTATTTCTTTTTTTTAATACTGTTTACACGAAAATCTGCAGCATCTATCACATTTCATAGATGTAGAGGATGATTTTTTTATCCCTACATAATTACAGGGCACCGACGAATGCAAAGCATGAAAACTTAAGAAAATGTCTGTACTATTATCCTAAATGACAGAAACATCACTTACAGTAGTAAAAATTTGAATATATACATGGTTTGCACCTGGAATGGACAATCCAGGTGAATAATACCTGATAGAACGTTTTCTCAATTCTTCACTCCCTAAATACGTTTATATACTTCCTTCGCACGAAATTAAACAAGTGCTTGTAATTGCCGCACTACGATTACTGCTACATATTGCTGACTAATCTGACAACTGATCTATCTGACAGACTACAGCGTTATCGTAAATGCCTGCATTCGATTAGTATTCTACCTCCGTAGATATGACCACATGCCATCTTAATTTCTAATCTTATGAATCTGAGCAACGTAATCCCACATTCTGTATAATATACTTATGGAAAACTTTTCTTAATGAAGAAAATTCAAAATACATAAAATACAAGTTCTGCTGACCAATAAAAAATCAGAACATGGACCGGCTCCGACATGGAACTTAGGATATTAAAGGACATAGCAGCCGAAACGAAAAATGATCGCCATGGAAAATTGTTTAAGTAAAATGGTTACTTCAAAGTATTCGAAACATGTGGAAGAAGCATATTATACAAGTGGCTGAACTAAGTACTATTTGCTCTCCACAGATGGAGTGAGTGTCTGGCACTTCCAGAATGCATGTTCTGAAATGCACAACGTTTTTAGATATTCTTTTTACTATCTTATTTTGCGTATTCTTTTTACTTTATTTTTTCTCATGTACCTTTATGGGAATATTTTCTGCCGTCAAGTTTAAAGCAGGTCCGATACTTATATTGTTTTGTTCAATGCTAACAACTAAGCTAGTGCACCTCCTAAATAAATGTTCTAACTGATTGAAATTTCTTTCTCGAAGGACACGTCATTTTGTTCGTTTCCTTCTTTTCAGAAATTAGTCTCGTAGCTGTATGTATAGTAAGTGACATGCAATATGATGGCTCAGGGAAAAGAATTTGTTATACTTATATCTACTCAGTAAAGGTGATGTCAAATCTTACATCATTACAAACTTTAAAATATGTATATGTAATAAGAAAGTGAAGAATTTTAATACACTGTGTGTATTTACTAATTAAAGTGTTAAATTTGAAAGTGAATTCTTTATTGAAAGTGATCATCATAAATAATTATTGATAAGTGAAAAATAACTTTATAAAATCAAATTGAACACCTGATTAATATACATTAATTCTCTGCCAAATACTAACTACCAGAGTACAGGATCTTTAAGAGTAAGTGGACGTGTGCTTAGATCCACATTCTGACTCATACAACAGATTGTCCATATTTCTGGTACGCGAAGACCATTGATATGGACTACGCCATTTTCTATTAAACCTTCAATATAGACACGTACATATCATGTTCCTCGGAATTATTAGTGTCTACATTGGAACTTTCAGTGTTATAAATCAAAGTTACTACACATGATGAATATTTCAATCATTTTAGTGATAAAATAAGTGACTACCGATACTAAAAGACTTCAAAAATGTTTCTGGATCGTTAACCATGTGGCGACTTCCCGCCATTGAGCGCTTCTGGATGTTTCTACAGCAGTCATTTTAGATATTACAGCAGATGAGTATAAGTGATCTCCTTCTATCAACCCGTACCAACTTTTACCATTTATATTATTATTATTATTTATTAAATATCGTAGGCTCAACTGCAGTTCTACTTACCCTTGAGTTATCAGTTTATTGTTGTAAATGGAATTACATTTTGGAATACTTTTTATAACCTTATTTTAGAATTTTCAAGTATTTATTGAAATACGCAAAACAATACGACAATGTTAGACAATATTGTGATGGTGACTTGCTATTTTCTCCAGAGAGTATATTACATAGTTGCAACCGGTGAGTTATCGATGGTTGCGATTATCAAGGAGTCAATTACATTTACTATTTTTATACAATTGAAATATGTGGATCAATTTCTTTTTTGTTTTTAATGTACGTTTGAAGTATACGAAACCAATTATATTATTGGCTCAACTGCACTTCTACTAGCGCACGATTTTCCAGTTATATTGTTGTAAACTATAGCTTTTGTTCTGTACTTACCAACATTTTTTGATATTTTAAAACTTTTTGAAAAAAAATTATAACATTATTAGACAATTTTAAAGTATTTATTTAAATACACGTATCGCAATATTAGGAGACAGTTAACGACGATATTGTAAAGGCGTTTTGTTATTTTCTCCGTGATGATGGTGAGTTATTATTTTCTCCAGAGAATATATTACATAGGCCTACTTGAAGCAGTACGTAATCGAATCCATGATTATTACTATGAAAGAACTGTATTATGTTTTTATGAAGTTAAAATACATTAAACGATTAAATTACATTTTTTAACAATTGGAATATATGAAATCAATTAAATTATTTCTATTTGTATATAATTTAAGACATGAAACGTTTGAATTATATTTTAAACAATTGAAATGTATGAAACCACTTAAATTAGTTCTATTTTTATAACAATTAAGATATTAAACGATCCAATTACATTTTTGTATAGTTGAAATATATGAAACGACTCAATTACATTAGTATACAATTAAAATATACAAAACCAATTAAATTATTTGTATTTTTATACAATTGAAATATATGAAACTATTTTTATACAATTGAATACGTGAAACGACTGAATGAAAATTTTATTTTAGTTGATATGTATGAAACGACTCAATTACATGTTGGTACAATTGAAATATATGAAACGACTGAATTATATTTTTATACAATTGAAATACATGGATAAACCTCTCCCATTTGGGCTCAACATTACATTATCTTTGCTTCATTTTCGTAGTATATTCATGTAGCCTAATACTGTTAGTGTATGTACGTCTGTCTTTACTAACATTTTGCAATATTTTAAACGTTTTTGAACGATACATATAACATTCTTTTAAAATTTCAAGTATTTTTTTGGCTAGAAATACGGTATCATTACGACACTTTTAGACAATGTTGTGATACTCAATATGTATTTGCCTCCTCTTGGAAAGATAGAAAGATCAACAAGTGAATTAAACTACTTTGGTTAGGGTAGTAGAATTTATATGTTAGAATAGTACCATTTATGTTAAGTTAGTACTAGTTTTGTTAGGTTAGTACAATTAATGTTAGGTTAGTACTATGTGTTAGGTTGGTACTAGTTTTGTTAGGTTAGTGGAGATTTGATTAGTGTACAGCACAGTAAATAATATGCAAGCAATTTATTTTGTTAGGTTAAGAAGGGAGAAGTTAGTGTAGATCCATTTTTAATAAACGTTTGGGAATTTATTTCGACGTTTGGTCATATTGTATGTGTTGCCATGTAACGGAGGTGTATAAACGTTGTATAGGACAAGAAATATATGGGGTTGTACCTTAGCGACAGTTCAATAAATGTATGCGCATGAGCACTGTTATACTGTAGGACCTCTGTAGGGAAATATATAGAGAAAGGTAAAGTATTGTTTTTGCGTAGGCTACACAATTGATATATAATGGTTTTACGAACTAGAACGAAATAAACTATTCTACAGGATAAACCTCTTTAATTTCCTCAATCATCTCTTGGAATGGATCGGCTTTTCGATTTTTACAGTCTAAATGCCATAAATATTTAACTAAATGGATGTCTGCATCTTCGTGGCGGATGCCTCCCCTTGCAAAGTCTCTTTCGGAGACTTCACCAACGCGATTCTATATGGTTGGTTTGTGCGTTCGTTAGCGGGTCTACAAAGTTTAGAGAATGGTTAACTGTTAAGTGGGCGGCAAACCCACGTTTCAGTAAGCCATTGTACCCTCTCCAGCAGTCTGTGTGTATAGTGCTATTCAATTCCACATGTTTGTGTATTAAATTATACAGGGTATCGGCAGCTCTCATATTCTTGGGGCAGATTTCCATTCTGACTTCATTAGCTTGGATGTCGATCATGCCTAGAATCCAATTCCCTTGAACAATACGTCCCCGATGAAATTTTCTACTTCCAATTTTACATTCATCAATTTCGACAATATGGTTACGACCTCCAATTTTCCCACGATTAGCGTATTTGTTTTGCATGGAAATGAAACAAACTTCTCGACTCTAACTGAACCAATCAGCCACTGTGTGTTCATTTAGGCTTTTGTTGCCTGTAGAACAATCCATAAATGTCTGTTCATATGAAAATTTGTGTGCAATACAAAGGACTATGTCAAGAACTTTTGCAGGTGATAATTTGCAATTTTCAAACCAAGTCCCTTTTGTGACTGACTGATAGAATGGCGGATGGCCTTTCCTGCAAGTGAACGCCGGAAAGGTCGTGCCGTTTATTGTTACTGTAGACAGGAGAGCATTGCATTGACTGCAGAGTGTTTTGATTGTTAAAAGTCCTTCGTCGAATGGAAGTTGAATGCATTCTCTCCGATCTGAAAATAGCGGCGTTAAATCAACCATATTAATATATCGGCATTTTTAACTCCTATATTTGCGTACATTTTCAGTAGAATACAGTTTTGAGTACTTCTATTAACAGAATAAAATGGAAAGGGAGGGTTAATAAATGCATTGCATAATATTGGTGAAACAGTAAAACAATAAAAAAGTCGAGAATGGTAAATTATTATTATATTTTTTTAAAATAAATTTGGAAATTTATTTGGTGTATTTATCATATAAGTAATGCCAGGAGCGATTTCCAAATAATCGATTAATTCACTACTCACGAAGTGAGGAGTGAATTTATCTAGAGAATTTGGAAATCAAGAGTGGCATTTGTTTGGACTATTTAACGAATAAAATTAAGCTATTTGCTCACAAATCATTATTTAAATATAGTTACGTTACATTTTTTACTTATTTAATGTAAACGACGATGTTTGAAAACAAATGAGAAACGATATGTTTCGCTTCTCCATCCACTGCAACAAGATCATTTAATGTTATATATTGCCATCTGGCGTGGGAAACTTGAAATATGATCGCAATATTGTAAGAATGCACCCTAGTGGAGAAAAAATGAAATACATGAAACTATATATTATAACCAAAATTATAGGTTATTAATTCATTTTTTTAGTAAACAACTCAGTAAAATCATTATTTAAAAACACAATTATTGAACACAGAATTATCAAAAAGAACTCGGTAATATCATTATTTAAAAACACAATTATTGAACACACAATTGTCAAATTTGTAGTTTGAGGGAATCTGTTCATTATTTGTTATATTTAATGTAGATGACGATGTAGTAGGCATGTTGTTTCTCAATCTGCGGACGATATCTGAATGGTGTTCTTCGTTTAACTGTAGATATGGTTTTAGTGATGCTGCGTTAACAAGACCAGTAATTTTTAAGACTTCTTGTACTTGAATTCCAACTTGAAGCATGTTCGAAACAGCAGTTGAACGACTTGAATGGTTGCTCACTTTATGCTTGTTTATGTCCAATCCAGATTTTCTTGCACACGTTTTTGTCCATATCGATAGATGATTTTGCCCTACTGGACAATTCTTATACCAAATTCCAGACTTTTGGTAGAATGAGTTAGGAGTAATGAAAAAACGGTCTGTTTTGATTTTGTCAGTGCGTTTTTCTAATAGAAGTTTATACAGTCTCACTGGGCACCTTCTCGGGTTTTCCTGATTTGGTATTAGCCATTTTGTATCACAGAGCTTTTGATCGCCTCCTTGACATGTCTTGGAAAACACTGGATTATATGCAATCAATCCTGTTGGCTTACCATTATGATCTAGTTCCTCTTGAAAATAGTGAATTAGGCATTTTACAGCTTCTCCCCCACGCCATGCCAATTCTAGGGAAGCGATAAGGTAGAACTTAATTTGTATCCTTCAGGGGTTTTCTCCTGACAATTATTAATCATTTTTTCATATTCATCAGACTTAAAAGCCACTGCACTCACCTTTCTTTTCTCTAGCATGTTTTGAAGTATTTTTCTTTTTGAGTTTCTTGCTTGTTTGGCATCATTAAATTCTTGATCGACGAATGGATTAAAATCTCGATGTTCATTAAAATATTTCTCTTGTATCATGTTTGCAGTAACATTGCACATGGTTTTCAAACTGTATGCTTTGTATTCTTCTCCATTTATTTCCTCATATTAATGCTCCAGTCTTTTAGTATGTTGGCAATGTCTTTGGTTGGAGTTTCTGCTGTTAATACGTAATTTCGTTGTTGACAAAATGTTTAGAACTGATTCCAAATATATTTCCTATTACTTTGAGTGTTATGGGGCTTAGATTGCTTGATTATTTTGTCTATATCTTCATTTGAAGCACAGCCAAATCCTGTTTCTGCCATTTTGAACATTCAGATATGGCGGCTTTACTGTTGACTCAGTCACTGCAAAATAATGGTCAGACCTGTTCAGAATATTAAAAAGGAGGAGCTTTCTTTAATATGGTAAATTTAATATTGATAAATATTTGGTTAAGCACAATAGTGATTGGTTGTAAAACGGAAATCATTGAAACGTGATTGGTCATTGACTCCTATTTGGGGCATGAGTTAAATAGTCATAGAAATTTCAGAATGTTGTGCTGCCGTCTACCGACAGTTGTGAGAACTTTAGTATAGAGTCATCAGCGATAACTCATTTCATAAATATACGGCAAGGAACGATAACATAGTAGGGAACGATGTGGTTCAGAGATAACTCACTACGATGATGTTCGTGGGTTATCGCTGTGTGGTTCAATGATAACGTTATCGCTGCAACCATATATCCGCAGTTCTTTGTAGTATTTGGCATGCGCAGTATTGTTCTTTAGGACTTTAACAATATTTCGCGCTAGTGTAAGTGCAGTTTTTGCACTTTATGTTTATACAAATTAATATATTAAACAACTTATTATATTTTTATAAAGTTTAAATATATTTAACGATTTAATTACATTTTTAAATAGTTTAATTACATTAAACATATTATATTATTTCTGATTTTATCAATTTAATTATGAAACGACTCAATTACATTTTTATATAATTGAAATATATGAAACGACTTCAATTACTTTTAAAATTAATTAAATAAATGCGCACAACGTGCAAAGAAGATTGTTCTTAGTCACTGCAGAGTTTGAACAATGATTCTGATCTCATTCTACAGTTTAACATATGATATTTCTCACACTGTTCACCACATCTTGCACACACGCAGTCTGGGTCGGGCTCGTGGAATCTCTGGTTGCTGCACAGCTTGTGGAGAAATCCATGCACAGAGTGTCTAATCACAGTGTGGCGCAATTCATATCCTCCCTGAGTCCATTCACGGTTAGTCATGGCGTCAGTAATTTAGAATCCTTCCCATATTTTGCGTTTCTTATCGTGGGGTTCTTGCAGTAGGTCCTGGTAAGCTGATATCACTGGTAGTAGGAACTTTAGCCCCAGCTCGTCTATGTAGAATGGTTCTCTGGAAGTTCATATACAAGTTGTGAGGGTGTGTATTTGGAGAGACAGAACGACATTTTTTGGTATGTGGCTTTTAGTTTCTATAATTTTTCGAGGTTCGTTTTTCTTTAAATGGATCCATATATTCTCTAACCCATATTTTGCAACGGGATCAACTTTAAGTTCAAAACGTTGTAGGGCCGTTTCTAGTAAGAGTATTTTTTTTACTTAATGTCGCTAATGGCTCTTATCGCAGCATTTACTCTGTCATCTACATGGTGTGTAAACACGCTTCCCTGTGTTTGGAAAGTGACTCCCAATTACGTGAAGCTAATTACTGATTTAGTGTTTTTTCACCAATGTAGAAAATTCCTCGTCTGCTCCCTTTTCTAAAGGTTATGGAGACTGTTTTCTCTTCATTTAGTGTCAGTTCATTTTCTTTTGACCAGTCTACTAATTGGTTGAATGCTTCTTGCAGGTCACTATCCGAAGTTGAGGTCAATATCATGTCATCTGCGCACATAAATAGGTTTACGTTGTCAGGTGTTATTGCCTTGATGATGTCCGCTGTAGATAAAATGAACAGTAAGGGGCTTAACGAGTTCCCCTGCAGTACCCCAACAGTTTATTGTAATAGGTTCGATTCGTCTATACCTTCACTTATTTCCACCCAGTTGGTGAGGAGGTCTCTAATAGGCGGTAGTAGGTACTGTTTCAGACCTATAATATTTTCCAATTTCTTCATTAGGATGGTTTTATTGATTGTGTCGAACGCCTTGGAGTAATTAATAAATATAGCATGTAGCTTTCCTCCACGGTTTGCTATGGCTGATTCTATATCAGATTGGAGACAATGTACAGCTTGTGTTGTCGATCTCACGCTTCTGAATCCAATTACTCTTTTATACAATTGAAATATATGAAATCAATTAAATTATTGGTGTTTTTGTATCATTTAAATATATGAAACCAATTAAATTACTTATATTTTTATACAATTGAATTTATGAAACGACTCAATTATATTTTTATATAGTTGAAATATGTGAAACGACTGAATTACATTTTCATACAAATATGAAAAGACTCAATTACATTTTTATGGATTTGTAATATATGAAACGACTCAATAACATTTTATAGATTAGAAATATATGAAACGATTCAATTACAGTTTTATACAATTGAAATATATGGATGAACCTCCCACATTTGGGCTCAACAGTACATGACCTTTCGTTTATTTTCATAGAATATTCATGTAATATTCTTACTCTATGTACTTCTTTTATCCTTACTAACATTTTGTAATACATTAAACGTTTTTAAACGATACTTATAACATTCTTTAACGAATTTTAAGTATTTTTAATTTATTACAAACACGGTAACATTACGAAATTTTTAGACAATAATGTGATACGCAATAGGTATTTTCCCACCTCTTGCGAAATTGCCACCATCAACAAGTGAATTAAACTACTTTTGTTAGGATAGTACTATTTTTGTTAGGTTAGTACTATTTTTGTTAGGTCAGTACCATTTTGTTAAGTTAGTGTTAATGTACATCTCAGTAAATAATATGCATTCAATTTATTTTCTTAGTTTAAGAAGGGAGAAGTTAGTGTACATCAATTTCTAATAAACTTAAATAATAAATTTATTTCGAAAATTGGTTATATCGTATATGTTGCCATGTAGCGGATGTGTGTAAACTTTGTGTGGGACTTCAAAGATATGGGGTTTCACCTAGCGACAGCTCTATAAATTCATGCGCATGCGCAACGTTATTCTATAGGACTTGGGGAAATATGTAGGGAAATGTAAAGTACAGTTTTTCCGTATGGTATATAATTCAAATATATGCATTAACCTACTTCAATAAAATAAACTACTGTACAGGATAAATATGTTTAATATCCTCCATCATCTGTTGGAATGGATCGACACGACAATTTTTACAGTCCAAATGCCACAAATAAATGGATATCTAAGTCTTGGTGTCTCACGCCACCCCTTGCAAGTATATTTCGGTGATCTCGCCATCGCGATTCTATATGGTTTGTATGTACATTTGTTAGTGGGTCTACAAAGTTTAGCAATTTGTTTACTGTTAGATGGGCGGCAAACGCACGACCCAGTAACCCATTGTGCCTTCCCCAGCAGTCTGTGTAAATAGTGCTTTCCAATTTAAATGCAGCTGTATCAAATTATATAGGGTGTCAGCATCTCTCATGTTGTTATGGCAGATCTCAATCTCACCTCATTAGGTTGGACGTCGATCTTGTTTAAAATCCAATTCCTTTCCACAGTACGTCCACGGTGGAATTTCCTCCTGCCAATTTCACATTCATCAATTTGAACAATATCATTACGAACTCCAATGTTTCCACGATTAGCGCATTTGTTTTGTATGAAAATTAAACAACGAATTTGGAACGGATTTTAATTTCTCAAATAGTTGTGCACTTGCGTCCCAGTTAGCTGACTCTGATCATATGTTATGGCTTCGTTTTGGGACTTACAAATTATCTGTGCACCATTGCTCCTTTCAAGGGCTGTAATTGTGGATATGCCACAAAAATTATTTTTGTCTCTAAAATCTGATCATGGTACTCGTTAACATGTTAAGCATTATCTAGGTTAATCTTAAAAAATACGAAGTTTTCATTGAAAAAAGTTGCCAGGAACAAAAGTAGATTTTCGAAATTTAAATAGAGTAATGGGCGAATGGTTGTGTTTCATCAGGTGGAAGCGAAAAACGCATCCTGTGTGTGTGTGGGGGGGGGACACTGTATGACAGTATATTAATTAACGATTAGTGAAGCGAAGATATCATTTTTTGTTGGTTGAAAACTATGTGATTATAAAATTTCCCTAACAGAAATAGCTCTAGCTTCTCTCCAAAGTGTTATTTAAAGGTATGAAAAAACTGTCAAGGAATTAATAAATTAATTAAAGTAACAACTAATGAAGTGTTCGAACATAGTTAATGGTTGCCATTTTGAAAATGTATCTTTGAAGTTTTTGTGAAAAGGTTAGAAGTTCCTTTATACTGTTACAATCATAGACATGTATATATATATATATATATATATATATATATAAAATTTGCTTACTTGTTATAGTCAGCTACTAGGTGGCAGTGAAGGCAGAGTTCCGGATCCCGCGACATCTAGTAATAACATGGGCGATATAATTATATTCTAATATATATTATTATATATTGTTATCTATATATATAATTTGCTTATTTGTTATAGTCAGCTACTAGGTGGCAGTGAAGGCAGAGTTCTCGCGACATCTAGTAATAATGGCGAATATAATATATATATATATATATATAATAAAAAAATATGTGTTTGAATTGGATTCGCCTGGTGGTGTAATGGATAACACGCTGGGGTACCAACCCAGAGATCCGGGTTTTTTATGTCATATATATATATATATATATATATATATATATACACAACTCGTCCAACACAGGGTCGGGCCGAGGAGTGAGATGAAGCCCCTATATTTATAGAGGTCTGTGAACTTCAAGGGTTCCGGTCGACCGTCCCTGACAAACTGTCACAAGGGCAGATGAAAGAAATGAAACGAAATGGATTAGTTGAGTATGGAGAAATGGCGCAATGAAGTTTGTGGCAGGGAGAAACCCCTGAGAAAAACCTGCCCAAACCCCGTTTCATCCAACACAAAACCCGCATGGACTGACCGAGACTTGATTTCGGGAAATATATATATATCATAGCTCAACATAGCTATAAAAACATGGAAGCTTAAAAAGCTGTTATCAGTTTAGATTTTTCGGAGAATTTCCCTTTTTACTGCAGTTCAATGATTAGAATAATTTATCGATCAAATATTCAACAGCTGCCTATTTCGAGATGGAAAAATAATGAAATACAAAATGTTTTATTTATATCTGAATGCCTCTACATAACACAAGAGCAGAAGCCTTTTTCAAATAAAACTGATACAATTCCTTAAAAGCTAAGTGAAAACTATATAAAAATAATATACTTTACCGACAGATCAGCTGCTTAAGCTTAAAAACAGGAAAAACTTATCTTGTCTATTCTTGTAATAGACTATGTAATATATTTAAGTCAGATCAACATTTCTAAGACAATGTGAAGAAAAAGTAATGAGATACCTGAACTGTTTAAATAAAAAATAAACTCAAATATTCTTTTCTTTCAATTTTTTTGCAACTCAAGATCATCTTCAAGAATAAAATAAGTTAAAATTAAGTGAAATATTTTCCAGGAAGAGAACAATTTCACAACTTTATTCCAATATCATATGAAATTGAAAGTGCTACCAATATACATTCATGCATTGATGTTATAAACACATTTGTGTATAAGAAATTATTATTGATCAAGTGGTTGCACTTGTTAAATGCAAATATGATCCAAAATGGTAGCTAACTTGTACGATTTTAAAAATACCCAGTATAGCCTATAAATGTGGTATCCAAGGCAAGATTATATACTGGTAATGCCAAGGAATGACGATTTAACTGGAGTTCACCAAGAACTGAAACCTCTCGCACTACAACTTCAACAACGATATACGAGTATGAAAATAATTCTGGAAATATGATTAGTACCGGTATGTAATATTGAAAAGGATATTTGCTTGAATATTTCTATAGTAATTGAATTATAGTGAATATTTTTTGTTGTCGCAGATGATAATTCAAAATATTAAAATTTAATTTGTCTGAAATATTTTTTACGATTAATATTTTAGTATCTATAATCATGTTTGAACACCTTTGAGGTAGAAATTATTTCAATTACAAAAATGTTTTGTACCTTTTATAACACAGTCGCCCTCAACTACAACAATTTATGTTACAATCTTCGTTATATTATTACAATTCAAAGCTTTTTGAAGATATGTTTCATCTTCAGGAACCTTCTTGATACTGAGATTATTTATATGTTTTATTCAGAGGGTTTTGATTGTTAGGTGTGTTTTCATTTAATAACTTTTAATTTTCTGTTTCCTTGATAATTTCAATTTCTTCCAAAATATTAATTTTTTGTCTATTTTTTTGTGGATTATTGATAATATTTTATCTATTTTGTTAATTTGATGGCCGGTTTCTGAAATATGTTCAACAAAACTTGATTTTCCTTCGCTTTTAATAAAGTCTGAGAAATGTTAATTAAATCTCATTTTAAAACTTTTTGATGTTCTACCTATATAACATTTTTCACAGTCGTTACATTAAATAAATAAACTCAAATGTAATGAGTCGACAATTTTATATAGGTAGAATATAAAGATGATTTAAAATAAGGTTCAATGAACATTCCTCCGATTTTATTAAAAGAGGAGGAAAATCAAGTTTTGCTGAATACATTTTAAAAACCGGCCATCAATTTAACAAAATAGATAACATATTATCAATAATCCACAAAGAAAACAATAGACACAAAATTAATATCTTGGAAGATATTGGAATTATCAAGGAAGCAAAAAGTAAAAATGTATTAAATGAAAACACACCTAACAACCTAAGTCCTCTGTATAAAATGCATAAATAATCTCAGTATCAAGAAAGTTCCTGAAGATGAAGTATGTCTTCGAAAAGCTTTGAATTTTAGTAATATAACGAAGATTATAACAGAAAATATTATAGTTGGGGTACAAAAAAATATATATATAATTGAAATGATATTTCAGAGTCAATAACTAAGTTTTTTGAATTTTGATTTGGCCAACAGTCCTAACAGTTTTGAAATTGTTTTTGTTACCAGGAATAATAATAATTATAATAATAATAATGATAATATTAATAATAATAGTAATAATAATAATAATATTAATAATAATAATAATAATGGTAATACTAATAATAATGGTAATAATAATAAGTATATTAATAGCAATAACAATATTAAAAATAACACCGTACAACAAAATAAATGCCAAAACTTTAAAGTATGAAATATTTTATCGTGTGCGCTAAATTTGAAATTCGGAGGATATGGTGAGGATCTTCTCTTCATACCTGTCCAAAAGAAAGTTTGCGGTAAGCGAGGGGGAGCCATATTTGAGATGAAAGAAATAGAAGCCGGGGTACCCCAGGGATCTGTTCTATCTCCAGTGTTATATAACGCTTACACGGCAGACATTCCACGGAACCCACAGACCGTGACAGCCTTGTATGCTGATGACGTAGCGATCTACGTTAAAGGGAGATCACTACGGATGACGAGCAGAAAAGTACAGAGAGGCCTCCGGGATGTCGAGCTGTGGGCTGACAAATGGAGAATACAAATCGGTACAGATAAAAACCAGGGTATATTGTTTACACAAAAGAGAGATATAGATCAAGCTGAGAGTTTAGAATATGATGGAGCTATTATTCGATATCAGCCCACCGCTCGGTATCTTGGGGTTGTTCTCGACAGGAGGCTGATCTGGGCGAGTCACGTAGAATCTATTACAAATCAATTTTATAAACGGTTCGCCCAGTTAAAGTCCTGCTGAGGACAGACTCTCTGTTGCCGAAAACTAAATTGTTAATATACAAGGTGTGTATTAGATCACAGATGATTTATGCTTGTCCGGCCTGGCTGACACTTGCGAAAGAAAGAGCGAAACAACTTCAGGTTCTCCAGAACAAGTGTATTAGGCTTTCAGGAAGTTATCCTGTTCGAAATAGAATAAACAAAATGCATAATGATATGGAACTTAATCCCTTGATGGACGTGATGATTAGGCTGGCAAGACAATTTTATGAAAAAGCCAGAGTAAATGAAAATGTATTGATAAGCGGCCAAGATCATATAACGTACAGCAAATGTTAAAGTACAAAACGCCCAAGTATTATTTGGGCCCTTGAGTTATATGCTCCTGGGCTACCCTTAAATGAAATAACACTAAACAAGAACGTCACGTCAATTGAGGGATCAAGATGGTAACACCGATATCCTGGGGAACCTGAAGATTGTTGCTGTCTCTACTTTGCTACACAAAACAAATATTAAATGAAACAGAATGTATAAATAAGTATGTAATTTAAAGAATTTGTACACGTAAACACATATGAGCATAATGTTAGTGATTTATCCAATTTCATTCTGAATTCAATTTCACTGAACCTTCATTGTTACTTCAAACGTTTTACTAACACTTCCAACCATATAGGCCTACATATTTAATTACTAGGGCTGAAAAAAAGTATCGGTAACAGGATAGTAACTAATTACTACACACATTGTTTACAAAATGCGAGTCTTTGTCGAGCGTCTCCACTGCCTGCTCGGAGCGGAGGATGTGTATGTTCGACTCTCCTCAGTAATAGACCTGTTTACGGGACGTGTGGCTGTATCAGAATGCTGAAACAAAAATTGTGCAAATATGAGTTCATTCTTACACAAAGCGAACTGTACTAGAAGTCTGTCCCGAGTAGCGCGAGTCAACGTGCAGTTTGTAAACATAGCAGTGTTAGTACGATGCAGCGTAGCCTGTAAACCATACCTTTTTTTTTTGCCCTATTAATTATAATTTTTGTCCAATATTCCTATATGATTACTTTGTCTATCTTGGCAAAAATTCTGTTCTGATGTTTCTCTGAAAATGTGCTGAAAATAATCGGATACAGTTTCCATAAATCATATGGCCATCATCATCATCCTTATCATTACCATCATCACCACAATCATCCTTCACCGGTGTGGAAAGCAACGGGAAGCTACCACACCTACACAATTCCCTAGTAAAGCTGCAAGTATAGCATGAGGATGCTATGATTGCAGCGAAGGACATGCCTTCGGGCAGAATTACTATGGATGGTTTCTATAACTGGATGAGTGTACTCAACTTCATTCGTAATTTCCAAATTAATCAGTCTTCATAGATGCATGTTATACCTATGGAACAAATATTTTTACTAAAATATAACTGATAATCCTCTGACAGGCCCGTTTTCTAGGCACGCTGTTACATTATTTTTCTAATGTTTATTATATGGCGTTATTTTCAAATTTGCCTTAAATATAATCAATATTATTGCCAGGTTTCACCATCACATTTCACAATAGGACTTCCAATATGAGTTTTTGCAATTGACTGATATGTTATATGATAGCTTTAACATTTAAGTTATCATATTAAATACAAATCAATATTAATAGTAACTTAAAGGTTATAAATAACATACCACATACCGTAATGATTTTTGATATAATCCTTTCAATTTAAGGCCAGAAAATTATGAAATGTAATAAGAATAACAATAGCAGGACATATATATGAATGTGTGTATATCAGTAAATGAATTCCCAATATAAGTTACGCTGGCATGGATAAGGATAAGTCCTTTCCATTGTTTAAATCTGATATTCGCATTAATCCAGGATTAAACGCGGATGATTGATTTGCAATTAAAATCACCGCAGCTATTCTCATATCAGTTATCCCGCGGGCACCTCCAGTTTTAGATAATTCATTATTTTACATTTTTCTCGAGCTCTACGCCATTTGAATGCACGCTTACATCCAGAAGCGAATAGAGAATAAATTGATTTATATCAATCGCATGCCTCGCAATTAGTTTACATCAAGAAGATTGATTGAAAGGAATTGAAAATTGTCAGAATTAATGGTTTGTTATTCTTAATGCTTAAAACTCTGTAGGCCCGTGCATAGCTTACTAGCGTATTTATCAATTTTATTTTTTAAAGTTAAATACGTCATCATCATCATCATCATCATGAACAACTCTGTTTTAGGCCATGTGACCTGTGACGGTAAACATAATTAAGATGGTCTTGGACTCTCCACCGATGTTTTGGTATTGCTTGGTTCCTGTGTCCAGTTGGAATATATTGGAACGCCAAATTTGGAAGTCTTTAAGTTAAATACATATCAGAATATAGTACCCATTAGTTAAATTTGTACTAAAAAGACATTATTGTTACGGGTTCCTTACCGTAAACGAATCAATGAAAAACGTTGTCTACCTAGTAAAGTAAAGTAGTCCCACTACAGGCCTCAGGAGACCCTTGTGGTAGTAGGAAGTTAAGGCTCGCACTTTTTCTGGACAATCGGCACTTGATGTCAGCCGGGTTGTTAGCCCTGCGTGACGGTCGCCTTTACCCCCAGAATAAGCGTCTGGTACTCATTTCCGTTAGAGGCGGAGTCGACCCCAGGGTCATAGTTCCAGAAGGTTTGGGTCACTTTTAAAAATCCTGACCCCACCGAGACTTGAACCCTTGACTTTCCGGCTTGTAGCGTAGTGGTTAAGGCACTACCCCGTATGTCTAACTAAACCACGAAATTCATGGACAAGGTTATTTCAAGGACTCCTGTCTTCTCGACTTTTGTTTAAGAGTGCAGAGATTAAAATCTATAAAACGATAATCTTGCCTGAGTAATCTAAAAATATCACATACAACAAGCAAAAGATATTCGAAAATAGTATAATAAGGTATATATTCAATCCCACTAGAAATAAGAATGATGACCTCATATTCTACACAGTTAAAATCATATTATTGGCCATGTCACATATCTGGAATGGTTAAAAAAATTAATGTTTTCAATTTTTTTGGAAACCCTTAGAGAAGAAACTTAGGTGTAGTGTGGAGAAATATTCAGAACGATCTCTGGGAACAGGATATCGATGATTTAAATTCGGATGTCTTGGCTGAATATAAGAACCAATGAAGTGCCTTTTAAAATGAGAACTTCAAACTGGAGGTTCCACAACCCTTAAAATTAGTGTGCACGCACACACAGGGAATCCTTAAGAACAGAAAAAAACTGTAGAATTGAATAGAATATCCATACTCAAATCAAGAACGTCTCGATTAAAGGATTTCTAGATACAAGTTTACATAATCTTCGTATAAGAGGAAGTCAATCATGCAAATTTCCCGATCATTTTGTAATTCACTTTGTATTTGGTAAGTCACATGGGAACCGTTTCAAGTGTTAATGATAAAAACAATTGAGATCTTATCGCCGAATAGCTTATATTGGACACACCAAAACATAAGATGCATATTAATCCACAGGAGAGAGGTCGTATTGGATATCCCTTGTAATAATTAATTTCATAATATAGGTGCCATTTCATCATGTCCAAAAATTATCTGCTGAAGAAGAGAGGAAAAATCTGCGAATAATTTCAAAATTTAAGATAAATTTAATCTGAATGCTTTATTGTAAAGTAGCCTAATCAGTGATGTCTGATTTCTTACAAAAAAAAGTCTTAAGAGTTTTGAACAAATGTAACAAAATACTATAATTATATTGGAATAAATATAGAATCTGACGAGATGCGTCATAACATGTACTTTTAAACGATGTATTGGGCCCAATACATAGACAAAATATAATTTCTTATATTTGTCTGCTAAAATACTGATATTCGTTCTACTATTCCTTAAAAATAATGCTTTAGTGGAATAATTATAGGTATCACACAATTATGAGTTTAAGTTAGGCAACTAAGGAACTCACAAAGCTTCATGAATTTTTGTGTAGGTTCCTATAATGATTATTCCAGAAACAAGCTATAAGTTAACAAAGCCAGAATGTGTATATAATTTTAAAATATTGTTGATAAATACATCAAGTAATTAATAAATGGATGTGAAACATATTATCATAGTGTAAAGTATAACAAAAAATTAACAGAAGATCATAAGAGTAATATTATCAAAAAAAATATAAGTAACAAGAGATATATTTATTACAACATACCCTCCATACCATTAACACGGTACTGAAAATCGAAGTTCTTCACAGCTGTATTGTACAAAACAGCATTTAACGTCGGGATCCAACCTCCAGTCCCAAACGTCCAGAAATTAAATAAACTAACTTGAAGACTGTTAACAGTTTCTGAATTACAAGTCAACAAGTAATTTTTTTGCTCAGATCTTCTGAGCCCTGGCGTGGCATAATGAACGTGGGGGAGCAAATAGGAAGTAGGATTATGCACAGGACACTTGAGTATTGCAGAGTAAACCATGTATATGTATATCCCTGTGAAGTAGTAAGAAATCATACGGTCTTCCGGTAACATTGAACTTCATTGCTTTGATTGTGTTAACTTACTTTTATCAAATCGGATACTGTTTTTCTCTGTATTCTTCAAATATTAAACACCTTAACAGAAGTGTAGGCCTACTCATTCCATATAACGTATCATCATCATCGTCATCATAGTACATTCACTAATTTAGGTAAATTGTTGGCCTGTTTCGGCCTCCACAGAAACACCATCCAATAGTCTTTTGAGTGGACGTACTGGTCTTCTTCTTCCTGCAGATTGATAGCTTAACATTTGTTTGGGCATCCTGTAATCTTCCATTTGATGAACAGGTTGCATCCCTCTTGACTTATAATCAGAAATGTTGTTTTCTAAAGTTTCCATGTGTAATTCTTTTAAGATGTCTTCATTTTATTTGTGATCTAGTAGTGTGTATCCTGCAGTCCTCCGAATGTATCTCATTTCAGCAGATCTAAGTCTCTGTATATTCTTTTGTTTTAACGTCCAATCTTCGCTACCATACAAAAGAGTTGGAAGAGACAGTGTTTATACACTTTTAGTCTTGAATGATTTTGAACTAACTGTGGCTTGAAGATAGAATTTATTAACCCTAAAATTCTTAAAGAAATTGATAGTTTTGCATGTACATCCTTTTCTTCTTCAAATGAGATATTGCATCCTAGATATGTAAAATTATTCACCTGCTCCAAAATGTTATTGTCAAGTACAATTTTACTTCTGGCAGGACCTACACCATGAAATGCCATAATTTTTGTTATTTTTTGTAGATATCTTCAATCCATATTCTTCTGTAATTACAAAATACAATTACAATAATAAAATGTATAAATTCAGATAAAGAAAAATAAATCCAACCCCCTCAAAAAGTTAATAATTTAAAAATGAGGACACGCGCCTAGTTTCAGTAGATCTGCACTGTAAGCTAGTGACCCGAAAAATTTACGACCAACAATAGAACATGGTATACAATACTGTCTGACATCACGACTTTTTTATGATATTTCTGATATTCTCTCCTGCAATTGGCGGAATTTAGACCTATGCCTCACGTTTGGGGCACCTGAAAGGCTGAGTTGCGTTATGCTGATGATATGAAGGACGATAATGACAATGGAGCACCAGGGAAATCTTTAACCTAAGCTGAACATAAATTATAGATTATGACTGAACACAAGAATAACCCCCTATATATAAAAATACAGGCAGAATATCACAAGGCAGACCCAGACGCAGATGGATAGATAATTTGAAGCAAGAACCAGAGGTCCAATGTTCCACTACCGCCCGCAATAAAAATGCGAGGAAGGAGGCAGTGCACAACATCAAAAAAGTGCGAACACCCTGTGCCTAAACATAAGTACAACCATTGTGCTATCCATACTAGTAACACCATTTCATAAGTTGCGAGAAATAATACAAAAGTGCATCATTAAAAAGTAAAAAGCATTCAGTCCAATCAAAAACTACACATTATTGCTAACCTCAAATATACTTTAAATCACAAGAGCAGACTTAGAGCAGTACTATCCGTTCGCGTGGAGTTGTTTCCTACATAAACCATTTGTAGAAATTTGAGGTTACCCCTCTTGTAGGAGACCTTCATGGGACACAGTCGCTTATTCAATCATGTAAAAATAAAAATACCTGTGTTCTGAAAGGTGATCTAATCTGAGCTCTAATGAACTCTAGTCAGAAATTCGGACCAATACGATAGGACTCATCTCAAATTTCACTTTCTGCTGCAGTGTGGAATCCGTCATGACAACTCCATGTGTACGCATACTCCGCGCAAGCTCACTGAAGTCATATTTCCATTGTCACAAACACTTGGAGAGTTCCTACACAACGAAAGCTGGAATTCATATTGGTAACTTAAATGAGTAAGAAGTTATTTTCATTGTTTTACTGAAAGTGGTTCTGCCGGACACATGATCATCCAACTTCTTCTTCGATAACGGGTTCAAGCTATTGATACCATTCAATTTGGATCTTGATTATGTCATTTGAAAATCTGATGGATATAATCTGGGTTTGCGAGTATGTATAAATTGACCATATTTAGGCATATGCTTATGACATGAACCAATTAGGAAATAATATTAAAAATATATCGCAAAATGTAAAAGTTAATTTAAATGCCAGAAAGTGAATTGTTTAGATTTACCCACTGCGAACACGGAGCATGCCTATATGGATATGCGCCTTCAGTTAAATACATCAGTTTACGATAGGTTAAACATAGGCAATAATTATTCTAAAAAGGAACAATTAATAAAATATCTATAACCGTTATCACATGATCAAGATAATCGAAATCAAGAAATTAAATACCTGCTTGAACCAAATTATTGCGTTTCTCTTCTCTTAACTGTCTTCTGTACTTTAGACGTTTATCTAATAATCTTGTATGAGATATTCTAAAGTTTGAAAACATGGTCATCTACATTCATAAAACAAACAAGGCAATCTAATTCTAAAATTGGATAACTATTCGCTGAAATAAGCTTTGGAATGGAAGTTGGACAAAACTACACTGTAGGGGAACTGCATAAATTATACCCTTCTTCTACTAAGTTTAGGGATATTAAAAGTAGAAGATTCAGAACTCTTGATAGAGACATGCCAGTATGTGATGGTACAAATAAGGTTTGTTAAGTTTTACATTTATAAAACAATGCAGAAAGACCATTAGGAAATCTAAGTCATAGATGGGACACATGATTTTCAATCCAGAGTTCAGTTCTGTGAATGGATTATTCAGCGCAGTAATACAAGTATCGAACTTTCTACAGTTTGTACTGTTCACCAATAAGGCCTTTTTTCACCCGTGATGGTGTATTCAATTGTCAGAATAGCCATGTCTGGAGTAACAATAATCCACATGTCATGCATGTGTCTGGTCACCACCAGAGGATTACTGGTATTAACATTTGAGCTGGAATTGTAGATGGTCTCTAATAGGACCTTATATCCCTGCTGCATCGTACATTAAATGCATGTTTGCAAGTTCCTATGACGAGTAATGATCCATATCTGACAGTCAGGCATGCACTGAAAGCAAAACAAATAAAACATAAAACTGCCAGGCAGTTTGTTACGACAATTAAAGCAGATTACAGAAACGTCCCTCACATACTTCCTAGATGGCGCGGCGTCCAAAATATTCATTTCCGACCACTGGCCTCTTATGTCAAAATGCTACAAATAGAGTTCTCTATCGTGTGTATACTTTTTACCTTAAAGGTTGGTTATACTCTGTATAGTCCAAGAATGAAGTGGGAGAATAACAATAGCCATGATTTGAAGAACGTAAATTATGCAGCGGATGATTAGAAAACAGGAGCTCAGGATACGGATTTAAGGAGACGGTGTATACGCGCGATCATAAACCCATGAATTTGATAGTACCAGTGAGTTAGACATTGGATACGATTTAATTCTGGCAAATGAGTAAAATAGATTTCCGGGACCGCTAGTAGAAAATATATGTGAAACCCTCAACATAAAATAAAAAAAGTAATAATATTCTTTAAGACTAAATTGAATAACAGCATTTTAATGTTCTTCCTTTTTTTTATCCATAAAGTGGAGGGAAGTATTCTAGGAGTTAGAAATTTCATTTACATTGAGAATTTTAATGTGCAATTCAATATAGCTTGATTTATTATTTGTTAATTTTATAAGGATTATTTCATAATAGTTATTATTTAAATAAAATAATCTTTTTGTAGTTAGTTTTGGACAGCATAGAGAGATAAATATTTACACATTTGTCAGAATAAAACATGCAGTGGATGAAACATATAAACAACATTAAGTCATTCAAATTGAACGGCTATTAGCTTTATGCAAACAATGCAACAACAAGTAGTGTTAGGTGCTAAAATATGGATATTGTATAAAAAAACCAATGGAACAAAGTCTAAATGAAATGGAGTTTGCAATTACAAATGATTCTAGGTAGAGTATTTTCTCTATGTAGGATAGATGCTCTTGAGAAAGTCTGCAGAAATACCAGACAGAGTCTGAAATATTTCTTTCGCTGGAGCGAAAAAAAAGTTAGAGAATGGAGAAGCAGGAGGAGTTCGAGAACTGAACAACTGTTTTAATGCCAGCACACACAAAAAGTAAGAAGAGAGGCGAACTACTTGGTTCAGGGAAAAAAATAAAAAACTACGAACGGAAAGGAATGCAGCTAATTTCTTATTGAATTTAGTATTCAAAGTGCAAATCCAGAATTTGATTATGACTTAAAAAGTACACAAGCCCCATATAGTTGATGCATATTTATCCACAGAGTTATAAATTATTGTACCAACATATTGAAATAGTTTTGTTACGAGCAAGAGAATATGTAAACATGTTATGGCATCCAACATCTTTCGTAACTTGCTTGTCATGAACGTTGTAAATCAAAGGATGCTGTGATTAATTATATTTATTGAAATATAACAATACATTTAACTATTAAGGACTATTTCTCTCGGTAAAATTTAAAAGTACAACTCACTATATTATAAAATGTATTTCCTGAACTAGCAACTACCTCTACTATATTAAAATGTTATCGTTCACTACCAGCTACTTCTAATCCACTAATATAAAATTAGGCTACTTACCTATCAATTCAGATAAATCGCCTTCTTAGAATCAGGTTGGTTTAATTCTACCTAAAATAAAATTATTTTTATGTCCGTGCAGTTTTAACTCATTCCATTATCAATTATAAAATTATATATTTGTTGCCATTTTGTTATTGTTAATCGTATAGAATCCGATCCGATTGAGGGTCTTCCCACTTTTCAGCGGTTGCCCTTTTAGCAGCCGGCTGCTGGCCCTTCACATCCACATGTGTCAATCACAGAGGTAGATGATCAACAGCCAGTGTAGGGTTGACATGTGGTTAGCATGTCGAGTCCCCCAGCCGTTATAGCTGGTTCCTCAACCTGGAGCCGCTACTTATTGTAGCTACAGAATTGCCTCACGATGCTGGGTGGGCACCGGTCTCATACTGGCCGAAATACCACGAGAAAATTTTTCCCCCATGGAGACTCGAACCAGCGCAAGTCCCGTAGCCCTGCGCCAAGGCTTCCTACCTTAACCGCTCGGCTACGGCGCGGTATAGAATCCAAAACGTAAATTAGACTTCATGAAAAATTAATAACAAGTGGAGTTAGTACAACCTGGTTCTAAGCAGGGGAAATATTAAAATAATTTCCTTACTTACTTACTTACTTACTTACTCACTGGCACTATCGAACCCGTAGGTTCATGTCCGCGCGGACATAAGCTCTCCATACATCCCTATCCCGAGCTAATGCTTTCCAATTATTCCCTGTATAATTTACTTCCCTCAAATCATAGTTAATGTCTACCAACTGGGCTTTTTCCCTCTGGCTTTCCTACATGCAAGTCTTTCATTCCCCATACGTGCAACCTGTCCTGCCCATCGCAGTCTACGAGACTTAACTGTTCTTATTATATCTGGCTTCCTATAAAAACCATGTAGTTCATTGTTATGTAGTCTTCTCCATTCACCTGTCTGTTCATCTCTCTTTGGTCCAAAAATTTCCCTAAGTACTTTATTCTCAAATACCATTAATCTCCTCTCCTCCCTTAAAGTAAGAGTCCATGTTTCGCACCCATATAATATAACTGGTAGAATAATAGTTTTATATATTTTCAGTTTAATATTTTTTTAAAGGAGCTGGGACATGAAGAGTCTCTGCAATGCATAATTGCACGCATTTCCAGAATTGAGCCTATGTTTAATTTCTTTGTGCATCTCATTCCTATTTGTGATTATTGTTCCTAGGTATTTGAATTCAGCCACTTCCTCAAAATTTCCCTCATTTGTTCTTAGCTGTCCATTTCCATTATATAATGAATTTCTGTGTGTGACCATATATTTAGTTTTATTGATATTTACTTCCAGTCCTAATTTCTTGGTGTTACTCAATTGTGTGTGCGTGTTGTCCTTTAGTATCTCCTCGCTATCGGCCAATACTACATCATGAGCATAAAGTAACAGCTTATTAATACCATTGAGTTGTAATACTTCCTCATTCTCTAAAGATATAATGGCATGCTCTAGTACAAAATTAAATAGTAGAGGAGATAATACATCTCCTTGCTTCAACCCATTCTGGATTTCAAAAGTGTCTGAAAACTGTTTGCCTACATGCACCCTACTCTTTGTGCCATTTAGACACATTCGTATAAGCCTAACTAACTTTTTAGGAATTTCGAACTCCAGCAGGATACTATATAACTTCTCCCTCTTAATTGAATCATATGCTTTTTTGAAGTCTACATATAGCTGATGTACAGTACCATTATATTCCCATTTCTTTTCTAAAAATCTGTCTTATACTAAAAATCTGATCTGTTGTAGACCTGTTTCTTCTAAATCCACATTCATGATATCCTAGAATGTCATCAATATAGGGAGTAAGTCTGCTTACTAATATATTTGTAAGAATTTTGTACAAAGTTGAAAGTAATGAGATGCCCCTGTAGTTGCTGTAATCAGTTTTATCTGCTTTCTTATAAATTGGTACGATAATTGATTCCTTCCATTCATCTGGAAGAGCTTCTTTTCCCAAATCATACCAAGCAACCAGCGTATTTTGTCCATCAATTTTCCTCGCCCTGATTTTATCAGTTCTGCTGGGATCTCATCTGAACCTGATGCTTTATACATCTTCAATTTTTCAATCGCCATTTCAGTCTCTAATGCATTTGGTTCTGCGACTAGCATTTCTGCTGTCTGTAAATTATCCTCCTCAATGTCCTGTTCTGTATGTAAATTTAATAGCTGATTAAAGTAAATTTTCCATCTATGTAATATACTCCTGGAATCTGCAATTATATCCCCATTTTCATTCCGAATTATGTTTGTTCAAGCCTGAAACCCTTTCCTCTCTATACTAATTCCCTGATATTGTTCTCTAATGTTCAGAGTTTTTGCGTTCATTTGAAGACCATTAATCTTCTCTCTCAAATATTCCCTCTTTTTACTCTTTAGTAACTTGGTGGTTTCCCGTCTAATAGTACCCAATTGCTCCAAATTTACCTCATTTGGCTGGTGCAACCTTTTCATTCTTGCTAGCTTTCTTTTCTTTACAATGTCGGCACATTCCTCATCAAACCATTTCTTGTTTTTCCTGTTTAAAAAAGAGGAAAAGCAAGAAATGGATTGATGGGGAATGTGCTGACATTGCAAACAAAAGAAAGCTAGCAAAAAAAAAAGTATATTAAATATGAGTAGTTCATTTGTTGTAGAAATATATTGGTGTCTCCGCCAGGCAGGGAATATTTGATATTATTTTTCAAAAAGTAATTTCTACTTTTATAGAATTAACAAAGCTTCAGATACCCAGGAAACCCTTACAATATCCTCAGATATATTAGGAACTCCTGAAAAAGAGCACGCGATTTTTTCATTCGTTCGCGCCTAATATTCACTCGTTTCCTTCGAAAAGAAGGAACAGACTTAAAACATTTATTTCTTCCAAACTAATAAAATATAAACACAATTCTAAGGTTCCTGGAAAACGAAAAGTCAAAATTTCAGTATGTTATGCATACAATATGAGCACCACGTGTTACACGACAAATACCAAAACGGTGGCTCATTTTGTACCACACACGATTCAGCTGGTCTCTAGTTATCGAATTCAGAGTTTCAATAATTCGATGTCGCATATTTTTAAGAGCGTCAGTCATAGGTGGGATTAAAACGGTCGTTTACGCAACCCCACAGATAAAAATCACGCGGGGTTAGGTCTGGTGACCTCAGAGGACACCGGATATGAAGCTGATCTTCTGCTCCTCCTCCTTCTGTTCCAATCTAACAGCACCAATACAACTATGATCGCAACTTAAGCAACAGCCCCAATTCGGCCATGATCGGAACTTCAAACTTTTCTCTTTCTAGGAAGGTTGGAATTGAGTTTCTATATTTTGTAGTTTGGAAAAAATAAATGTTTGAATTCTGTTCCTTCTTTTTGAATAACTCTATACATAAACTGATACGTAACTATTCCCATGTTTATAAACTTCCACATACTTTTAACTGCAGTTCTTATTCATAATCATTACTACACTCATTATCATTGTTGTTATTTGTGCAACATTAATAATTTATTCCTAAGAAATTTTAAAAACTTATCTTACGCCAAAATCACACGATGCTTTATGTAGTATTTAGAGATACAATTACACGATATTATTTTACTAGCAATAATTATTTTACGCATGTGTAAGAGTAGTACAAAGCATATGTAATTTATCCACACAGTGGAAAATCTCAAACTCAACACCACTCCATACAGGCCTACACACAAAATTCACAACAGGAATGGATTAGGATTGCCAGCGTAGAATTATATATATTCTACTCTGAATATATATAAGAAAATGTGAAATGTGATTTTGGGTATTGCTAGGTCAAGATGTGAGCTAAATAAAAGTATGTAGTCCTGCAATATATTTCAAGAATATTAGGCAATTAGAATTAACCGGCGGATGCTACCTCACTCTAATAGAACGTATTTCAAGACTCCACAAAGAATAAGATACGTATTTATCTAGCTCTGGAATGGAAATCGTAAAACAGTATAATATGTAGACGTTTCACCAATTCAATGCGATAAAGCCAGAGCAATGCTGGATTGCCATCTGGTAAGAGAATAACAACTTCCATCCAATGAGTAAACAATAAGAATTTCCTTTCCCAGTGTCGGCCTTAGAGTTTTATAATTTTATAAGTTAAATTGGTTGGAGGACAAAAAGGACATACATCAATAAGCCAATATTAAGAACACTTTAAAGCTTAGATAACATTAACAGAGTCTATTTTATATCCACTTAATTTGTATTTTCCAAACATTTCTTTTTAATATACCCTTCCGTGCTCATATATTCCGTTTTATTATAATTAATTTATTAACCCCATCTTAAGTGTTCTTCTAGTTTCCTGCCCATATAGTTTGCATCTTCATATCCTGAAGTGACTACCACTTGATCATCTGCGAATAATTAGTTATGTATGTATTTATTCTCTTTTAATTGAATTTCTTTACATTTCTTTGGCCATTCCTGTAATACAATATCTATGTATATTTTAAATAATATCGGTGACATTATGCACCCTTGGAATAACCCTTTGTAATTATCAACTCTTCTGTTAATTTTGAGTCCATTTTAACTCTACATTTGTTATTAAAGTATATATTTTTTCATTATATGTATAATGTGTTCATTGATTTTTTTCCAATGATTGCCATAATAATCTTCTTAGTATACTATCATAAGCTTTTTCTAAATCATAAAAAAATGAGTCCCACATCCTGTTGTTTGCCATTACATTTTTGTAAAATTTCTCTAATTGTAAATATATGATCTATTGTAGAACGCTCTGTCATGAAACAACTTTGTCTTCTGTCCCTCTAAAATCTACTTCAATCCATTCTTTTATCAAGTTTCCCAAAATCTTTATGAAAAGATTTATCTTTTTTCCCCTATAATTTGAGCAGTGTTTTTTATCTCCTTTCTCGTAGATTGACACTACGTAACCTGTTTTCATTTCTTCTGGGATATTGTCCGCTCCCAATATTTTGTCCTCAGCTTTGTTATTAACGTTATAACTTTCTTGCCTCTATATTTTATTAATTCTAATTTAACGTTTGCAGGTCCAGGCGATTTTCCACTGCTCATTATTTAAGATGTTTTTAATTTCTTCCTCCTCACCATAATATTACATTTATCTTTCCTGGAAATTGTTGTCTTCCTGAAATTCTATTCTGTTTTCTGATAATATTGCACAAGAATATTGATACTATTGTTGGGCAGTAATTAGATCAATTTTGGTTTTGTGTATTGTTTGTTGTCTTATATTTCCCAATATTGTCCATGCATCCTTTGATCTTTTAAATTCAAATTGATAATTGATATTTGAACAATTTTTTCCTCACATTTCATTTTTGGCCTCTTTGATCACCTTGCTTGCTATTCTTGTTTTATCCTTATATTTATCTTTATCCTTCTCTTGTTTTGATCTCAGCCATTTTTGGAAGGCTTGTTTTTCATCATCAATTACTTTTAAAATCTCTTCTTTCATCCAGAACTTACTGGTTGTTTTTCTTGAATTACTCCCACAACTCCGAAGAATTAGAAATAAATGGAACAACTATTAAAACAGTATTAAGCATTTGGGATAAATAATTCAAAAAGATGGATAATCTGAACTAGATATAGCAAAAATAATAATAGAGACAAAGAAAGTTATTGGCATATTAAATTCTGTTTTATGGGGTAAGCATATAATCAAGAACACTAAATTATTAATATATAACACAATTGTGAAGAGTATTTTATTACATGGTACGGAAACGTAGACGTTGAAGCAAAACACAGAAATAAATTATTAGTCACAGAAATGGACTTTTTAAGAAGATCGGCAAAAATGTCAAAATTGGATAAAGTAAGAAATAATACAATAAGTGAAATAATGAATGTAGAAAAGGATATGTACAAAAGATTGAAGAAATCGAAGTAAGATGGTACGGACATATAATGAGATGAACGCACACAGAAACTAACAAAGAAGTATTGAAATGGATACCTCCTGGAAAAGGGAAACGTGGTAGACCAAAGCCGACGTAAATGAAGGGAAATCAGTCAACATGAAAAAGAGAAATATGACAGAAGCAGACACGCAAGACCGGGAAGTGTGGAAAAAATGTATATTATGGTTGAGGATTGCTGTGTAAATAGCAGAAACAATCCTGAAATAAATAAAAAATGTACTATTTCTTATTGAAGGTAAAATTACTTTCTTCCTAATTCTACAAATTACTTTTTTGGTTAATTCCGAAGGAATAAAGCTACTGTGGTTGTTCTCATGAAAAAATCTTAAAAAATGCACATATTGGCCGATCGTATCAGGTAGACAACGAAAATGACCATTACAAATTATATACAGCGTGTCCTATTCAAACCTCCCACATTTTAATTAATCATAACTAATAGAGTATGCAGAATTATGAAATGAGGCCGGTATTAAACTAAACAGAAACTCAAAGAATGTTCATTGCCACATATTGTCACACACTAAAACACCTCTATATGTGCACCGTTAGTAGCACGAACAATATCAAGTCTGTATTCTATTTCGTACCACGTTCTGCCCAACATTTCCATTGGTACTGTTACAATTGTGTCAAGGGTACGTGTTCGTAAACCATGAAGATCTTGTACTGCAGTCGCAACACACGGTCTTTTTCATACCCCCAGAGGGTTTGTGCTCGTTGCTGAGGAGTCGCATTTTATTTTATTTTATTGTTCAAAATGCAACATATTCATTAATTACAACAATGAAAAAAAAATTCTTTGAGCTTTTGTTTCTTTTAATACCAACCTCATTTCATAATTTCGCATACTTTGAGAGTTATGATTAATTAAAATGTGGGAGGTTTGAATGGGACACGGTGTATATTACACTGGAGTGTTAACGGACTTTATATATACTACATTTTTTTCACTGTTTTGTGATTCTGGTACATCTATGATGATTTATATTATGTTGATTCTATATAAGACAATGAACGGATCCAAGTTCCATTTAGTGAATCCAGTGTAGATTTTCCCCTGTGAAGCAACAGATTTTGACCGATCTCGAGCTTTGTGCAGCAGTCTTGCTTGCTCGACTTTTAAACAATTTTTTAAATGTCTTGAATTAAGTAATATTCATTCTTCATATATATATATATATATGATATGAAAAGAAAAAATGAATGCTTGAGTCGGGATTTGAAGTCGAGTCTCTAAAGTCTGTACCTTTAGCGCTCTAACCAACTGAGCTACCCAAGAATTCCAAGACAAGCATACAATTTTCTTATACATGTAGTATTCTCAATTCACACAAGAGGTAGCGGAAATTTGATCCAACTCCCATCTAGCGGCTAACATAACAGTTAAACATTTTTTTTAAAGAGAATATTTACTTTATAGCAGTAACGCTTGTATATATAGATATTATAAATATATTTTTGACATTTGGCAATGAAGTCAAATATGATATGAAAAGAAAAAATGAATGCTTGAGTCGGGATTTGAACTCGAGTCTGTAAAGTCTGTACCTTTAGCGCTCTAACCAACTGAGCTACCCAAGAATTCCAAGACAAGCATACAATTTTCTTATACCTGTAGTATTCTCAATTCACACAAGAGCCGCTAGATGGGAGTTGGATCAAATTTCCGCTACCTATTGTGTGAATTGAGAATACTACATGTATAAGAAAATTGTATGCTTGTCTTGGAATTCTTGGGTAGCTCAGTTGGTTAGAGCGCTAAATGTACAGACTTTACAGACTCGAGTTCAAATCCCGACTCAAGCATTCATTTTTTCTTTTCATATCATATTTGCCTTCTTTGCCAAATGTCAAAAATATATTTTAATATATATATATATATATATGATTGTCACTCAATTATCAGTGTATGCTAAAAATTTGTACCGAAATCACCTTTTCGGTACGTAAAACTATGTAATACTACGCAACTACTACGTCATCGTGTCTTCCCTCTACAGTGATCTTATAGAATAATGCCAAATTCCTATTTTCGTTGTCCTCTCTCCTACGTACCTCCCACTTCCTTCTTTATGCGCTGCGTGTGACTGCGCATCTCCCCCTTGTTATCAAAGGCCTGAAATAAGCTGTGCAAGCGAATATCAGGGTCATCATCAACTTTGGTTTCGTCGGGGTCAAGCCGATAGTAGCTCGAAGGAGCTGTTTGGTTTAATCAGTCCCATAAGCCAGGGTAGGGCAACCAGGACTGTGTACCCTAGCTCTTGGCTGGACTGGATTCTATGTATGTATGAATGTATGTTTATTATTATTGTTATTGATTTTTTTCTTTTGATGGCCGATTTATATTATTATTCCATTCATGTCTTTTCGATGGTTAAGAAGATAAACTTTTGTTATATTATTTGTATTTCAATTATCTGACTTATGACTCTTATTAAATGTTACATTATTTTAGTTAACGTATGTTTACTAACTGCGTAGCTAGTCATGTTTGGTATTGATTTATATTCTAAAGTTTCTCAAACCAATTTAATTACCTTTTTTCCTTTTAGTTTCCACGATTATAATACTGTTTAGCATACAGACTATATGTTAAATAATTTACTAAGGATTTCCGATTGAGGGTCTTTCCACTTTTCAGCGGTTACCCTTTTACCAGCCGGCTGCTGGCCCTTCACATCCACATGTGTCAATCACAGAGGTAGATGATCAACAGCCAGTGTAGGGGTGACATGTGGTTAGCATGTCGAGTCCCCCAGCCGTTATAGCTGATTCCTCAACCTGGAGCCGCTACTTATTGTAACTACCCAATTGCCTCACGATGCTGGATGGGCACCGGTCCCATACTGGCCGAAATACCATGAGAAAATTTCTTCCCCCATGGAGACTCGTACCAGCGCAAGTCTCGTAGCTCTGCGCCAAGGCTTCCTACCTTAACCGCTCGGCTACGGCGCGGGACATTTACTAAGGTAAGGTGGATTAATCTTTGCCTTCTATGTGCCCGGGCTAAGAAATGTCGATATAGGCACTCAAATGTTTCATACTCAAGGTAATTATAAAAGATTTCCACGCAAGCGGTGCAAATTGATCTTCAATCTATAACTAAGAAGTTTAAATAATATTCCAAAAGATAGCTTGGAATTTCTCCATTGTACATGTGTGCATGAATGTGTGCTGGCAAAAAATAATGTAATATGAACATATTTGTAAATGTTGTGTAATGGCTGTAACAAGTTTGTAATTTTAAATTAATATAATCAGTTTTGAACGCGAGATGTGTCCCAATGGAAAAAATAGCACATTAGTTACCACGGAACCAATAATTAATCAGGGCGACACTATTTATACGGGCGTCCACAGGTAATTCGACATAAAAATGCTCAAATGAAACATTGCACATTTTATGAGCTTTAATAATCACAATTCACCGACAACCTTGTCTCTGAGGAATTCAGTTGAAGCCCAAGAGAAAAGTGAATTTACAACGGAAATGTTGCGGATAAATATTTTTACGCAGACCAAAAGTACAAAGTGGGAAAATGTTTCATGTCACATGTCAGTAGCATAAAAATTGTGATGAAAAAGGGAAGTAAATTAAGTTTTTACTGTAAGCGGGAGTTGTAATGACACAAACACAAGTGTTGTAATAGTATATTACAGTGGTTTTTACAGAAGCGAGGAATGTTTAAAAACCGAGCAATAGCGAAGTTTTTAATTTCAATGATACTGTAAAACACCTCAAAAATGTGCGTTGTACATTGTGTTATTATTTAATTGTAATATTTTTATTGTGTTTTCTTTATGTAATTGTAATGTTATTGCTGTTTTTGTTTATTTTCCTTTACACTAGTACCAATTATTACTTTATTGTAATGGACTGTCAACAGCACGTACGGCTTACTGCCCGTGCGACCCATATTTGTAAATAATATTGTAAATATCTTACTTTTTGTCTAATAAAGTCCTACTACTATTTTTGGCGCGATAGTGTTTTCAGAGTAATAAATAATAGTAAAGTAATATATTTGATGGAAATATATGCGTCCAATTTGAACACCTGACTACCGTTAACAATATGGGCAATGTTTATTAGTTCAGACTACAGCAGGCCGTGATACCAATTATTCATAAAATGATGGCAAGTACTTATTTATTGTTTTATATTGTTTTAAATAAAGTTCAGTTCATTTAATATGCAGTGAATTATTTCGTATAATATATATTAATACTATCTTTTGGATATATTTTTGTATATACATTGTACGTAGTATACATAAAGGACAGTGGTTTACTTCTCACACGTAGTTTGCAATGTGTAATATTACAGTATAGGTATTAAGTTGGCAACCTGAAATTTAAGAAGTTGAACTTTGAATCATAGTCGGCATTTCTGTAAATACAACAAAATGCACTATCGCGCAAATAGGAATATTCCTATATTTATTAAAGCAAATTATTATTCTTCCTCCACCTGTTTCAGTCTATAGCCAAAGCAGTGGTCTGTAAGATTTCTTCTGTTCATGATTCAATGTGAGGGACGGACATGGTAAACAGTATTCCCAATCAGATATTGATACTAAATGGGAAAGTGTAAATTAATTCGAGGGATGTCCCTGAACTACTCATGTAATATGATTTCTTCGGTGAACTCTGGCGTTTGTTTCGATATGATAATCCTCACACAAATCGACAGGAAGAGAGAAAGTAGATGATGCACTCATTTCATGATATTTCAATATGTTAAATGATAACTAAGTGAGTTCTACGCACTTATGTACAGATATAGGATTATATTTCCGTCTCCGAGGAAGGTCACTGGATCCACATGTAGCCGGTAAATAACAAACACAGCTATAATTTACTTTACTGCTAATTAATATCACAAATTCTAAAATTATTTGCCAGTTACGGATCTCTGTATATATCGTCGTCATATAAAATCAAGAGTTATGCATCCATCCATAGTAATTCTGTCCGAAGGCATGTCTTTCACTACGATCATAGCATTTTCATGCTATGCTTTGCAGCTTTACTAGGGAATTATAGGTGTGGTAGTTTGACGTTGCTTTCCACACCATTGAAGGATGATGATGATAATGATGGCCGGATGATTTTCGGGTAACGTTGGGCTCTAAGCTTCCTGACATTTACCTTACAGGTGAGGAAAAACCCCGAAAGAAACCTCACCCAGGAGCTGTCCCGACCGGGAACTGAACCTGGGCCCGCTACGTGGCAAGGAAATTAGGAATTCAATTAAAATCAACTATAAAGATAAGATAAATGTTATAAAATTTAGCTCTAACAGATCAGTACATTTCCGAAGAAATTATGAGTAGTTGTATAAAAAATAAAATTTGAAAATAAGTGTTATTATATGGATTTCATTAAATGACTAATTAAGGTCTGAAGCTTTCCCACTAACTAACTTACTTACTGGCACTATCGAAACCGTAGGTTCATGGCCGCGCGGACATAATTTCTCCATACATCCCTATCCTGAGCCAATGTTTTCCAGTCATCCCCTGTATAATCTACTTTCCTCAAATCATAGCTAATATTATTTTCCCATCTCACTTTTTGTCTACCAACTGGGCGTTTTCCTACAAGAAGCTTCCATGTACGTGTTTCTTTTCCCATTCGTGCCACATGTCCTGCCTATCGCAGTCGTCCCACTACAATGTATAATCCAATTTAATTTCGATGATGAATTTATTTAACTTTAATAACAGATCATTGACTAATTGTTTTGTCAGAGATGCTGGGTACTCAGAAATTTCTTGTCTGCAACTCCATTATAACGAGGTACAACTACATATATTTTAGGCGTACATTCTTTCTCCATATCTGTTCGTCCGACATTTTTCATAGTTATAAACATCCTGTTTGGTATTTCATCAGAATAGATTTTCCAGTAATTAACGCTGGATACTCCATATAAAATGATCAGCTAGAGCAGAAGTAATTCCCATATTAAATAATTTCTCTTATTGGAGAATCTTCATCATTACTAGGCTGGACTTTACAATTAAGTGTAAATGTTTAGGAATCTTTATATTGCAACAATGTATTATATTGAACCAAAGAACGTGTAAATTAAATATATATTACATAATCACCATCAGTCTGCCAAGTGAATACAAATTCTGTAGTTTGGAATTAGACACTAATCTCTAGTTTTGTGAAAACAGATATTATATGATTTTCATATTTCATTGATCTCTCTGAAATGGCGCTGAGAATATAAATTTATTTAACTTGACTGATTTTGCACGCTCTTTGTTTTATAATTATGTTGTTGACGCTTGATTGACGGTATTATATACACCTGTCAAATGTGCACTCCAGGCTGTCAGCTCTTAGCACACTCGCTACAGCGAACAGAATAAGCCCTTGGGATACATCTTCACATGACTGAGTAGCTCCTCCTCACAGTATTTGTGGTAATGGCAAGCAGTAATATACAGGAATGAAACACTGATCCAGTAGACTTGGTGTTTTAAATTGTTTCGGAGGTTCCTGAGTTCAAAATCTGTTTCGGTCTTATGACTAGGATTTGGTAAATTCAAGGTTGGAATTTCACTGCCACCTTTGTATCTCTATCTACTATAATTTCATAATTCATTAAACTTTAATATACACCCATTTAGAGAATCCACATGAAATCTCGCAAAAAGGTACATACAATGGGGCCACCGGATTTGTGCTGCCTCGTTCTTACAAAAGTATATGTCTGTAGTCGCTCCATTCCACGCGTTTTCCTACCTCCACGTCAAACAGCAGCCACGTTACCTTCCCGGATAGAGATGTTTCCAAACTTCCCCCTACAGTGGCATGGCTTTTGAATACTGAATAACGTAGGGTCAATTATTCATCATCATCATCATCATCACTCCAAGGATTAGGCAATTGCCCGTTCCGACTTCATATTGCATCAGCCCAACGTCTTCTAGGTCTTCCAACATCACGCCTTCCTCTTGCTTGATAATTTCTGGCTAACAATGGATATCTCTCCTTGCTCATTCCATCCATGTGATCAATCCATTTCTGTCTGTAATTCGTGACTTTATCCAACAAAGGCTGTACTTTCAATTCTTCTCTTATATCCTCATTTCTTATTCTATCAAGTCTTGTACATCCTTTTACTTGTCTTAGGAACCGCATCTCTGCCGTCTGTATTCTATCCTTCTGTCTTTTCACTGGAGCCCAAGTTTCACATCCATACAATATTGTGGGAACCGCCATAACATTATACATTTTTATCTTGGTTTCTTTTCTAATTTTATTTTTGAATGTTCTCTGTATTGTTCCACACACCGTCTGAAATTTATTTATTTTGGAGTCAATATCTCTTTCCACATTGTAGCCAACATCACAGCCCAAATATTTGAAACTAGACACCTGTTCTATACTTTGATTTTCTAAAATAATTTTGGTTCTCACTGGATCTCTTCCTCTAAAAGCCATGGTCTTCGTTTTCCTTACAGAAATTTTTAGATCGTATAATTTACATATTTCATTTAATGCATGCATTGATTTCTGTAAGTCGTCTTCATTTTTCTGTATTATGATTACATCGTCAGCAAATAAAAGATTATTTATGCACATTTTATTATCCATTCTTATTCCTGGATTTACTAAAACTTTCCATTTATTAAAAATATCGTCTATATATATATTAAACAAAGTGGGTGATAAACTACATCCTTGTCGTAATCCAGTATTTGTTTTGATTGCATCTGTTCTTTTGAATCCGGTATCTATAATTATATTTGTGTCTTCATATAATGTCTTTATTGTTTCTACAAGGCACAGCGGGTATCCTTTCATTCGTAATATTTCCCATAATTTTTGTCTGTTTACTCGATCGAAGGCCTTATCCAAATCTATAAATCCTATGTGAGTTTCTAAGTTATGTTCTCTTCTCTTTTCTATGAGTTGTTTCAGTGTAAAGACATTGTCTATACATGACCTTCCCTTTCTGAATCCACTTTGATTTTCACTTATTATTACTTCTGTTATGTTTCTCAATCTATTATTTATTATTTTCGTATATATTTTGTAGCCAGTATTCATTAAGCTAATCCCTCTGTAATTCTCGCAATTTCTCCGGTCTCCTCTTTTGAATATATTCTTGACAATTGCTGTTTTCCAAGTGGTTGGAATCCCATAGGTCTGCCAACATATATTAATTAGATGAAGTATTCGTAGTTTACACAATATTCCACTATATTTGATTAATTCCATATTTATATTATCTAATCCTGTTGCTTTCCTATTCTTAGTGGTTTTTCAAAGCCATTTCTAATTCATTTATGTCTATTACATCAATATTTTCCACTTTTATTTCTTCCTCATTGTTCTCTTTTCCTTCAATTTCCTCCTTTTTCCAAAGTTTTTCATAATGCTGGATCCATTCTTGTTCTGGGATTATATTCAATCTGGCAGAATCTTTCTCAGTCTGATTTAGATGTTTCACTAATTTATAACCTATTTCTTGTCTTCCATACATATCATGTTCTACTGAGCTTATAAATTTATCCCATGACTCCTGATGGGATTTTCTTATAATGCTTTTAGCAATTCTCCTTTTCATTTTATATTCTTCATAAGATTCTTCTGTTTTCAGTCGTAAGTATGTATGATATGCTTTTTGTTTTTCATTCACTGCATTTTGTATATTCGCATTCCAAGTTCTCAAGCCCTTCCTATTCCTTATTCTATTTTTCTTTCCTAATATCTCATTTGCTGTTTTATGTATTACATTTGATATATTTTCCCATTCAATATTTATATCTTCTGACGTCGCTATCTCTGATATATATTTATTCATTCTGCTTTCATAATGTTGTCTAATACTTTGATCTTGTAATAAATATATTTTATATACTTCTTCTGTGTTTCTTTTGTTCTTTATGTTATTTTTCCGCCATTTAGCTATTATGTTTATTTTGCTTATCACGAGATAGTGATCAGAGTATATATCGCTGCCTCTATGTACTCTCACATCTTTTACCAAGGCTCCTAGCTTGTTGTTTACGATTAAATAGTCAATTATTGATCTTGAGTTATATCCACTTCTTGTATATTTATGTATGTCCTTTTTTCGGAAATAGGTATTCATTATTTTTAATTGATTATAGGCTGAAAACTGTCTCAAATCCTGTCCATTTTCA
The DNA here is from genome assembly GCA_030220185.1 of Diploptera punctata. Taxonomy (NCBI): domain Eukaryota; kingdom Metazoa; phylum Arthropoda; class Insecta; order Blattodea; family Blaberidae; genus Diploptera; species Diploptera punctata. The sequence continues at coordinate 299,653 of JASPKZ010007293.1, read as the reverse complement.
TTTATTGTTATTTCTCCATTATTTCCTATTACATTAGGTATAGGGACATTGCCTACTCTGGCATTTAAGTCTCCACTTATTATTAAATGATGATCTTTTGTATATTTATCAACTAATGTTTGTAATGTTTTATAAAATGTTTTTGTTTCTTCTTTCTTGCCTTCCTCTGGGGCATACACAGCAATTATCATCATATATCCTCTTTCAATTTTAAATCTGGCTATCAGGATTCTTTCATTTATAAACTCATAGCTATTCAATTTGTTCTTCCATTTTTCATCTATTAAAATTGCTACTCCACACTGCGCTCTTGTTGTCTGTTTCTACTCCGCTATACAACATAGTTATAGTGTTGTAAGTCCTTTGTTCCTTTTAGTTTCTTTTTTGTTTTTGTTATTGTTGCTATATTTATTTCTTTTTTCTTTAATTCTCTTTCTAATTCTTCTTCTTTTGTATTTATTCCCCTTACGTTCCAATTTCCTAATTTCAAAATGTCCTTTATTCCAAATCGTATCCTTTTATCTTGCTTGGGTCGGTTCCTTTTATGACAATCCGGCTGATTTCCATGAAGCTTCTCAGTAAGATAAATGTCTCCTGGAAGCGTTACGAGCGCTTCGCAGGACAAGGATGGTGGAAGGGCTGCTTCCTCTGAGCCTCCAAACATGCTCCTCTGGGTATCCACCCCCCAAGAGAGGGCTGCTTCTTCCGCTCAATTATTACTTAGTAATATTATATTTTAATGGTTCTAATGCTTCTACGATTATCGCAAGTAATGCCAGGAGTGATTTCCAATTTATCTAGAGAATTTGGAAATCATGAGTGGCATTTGTTAGGACTATTTAACGAATAAAATTAAGCTATTTACTCACAAGTCATTATTTAAATATAGTTACTTTAAAATATTTATTTATTTAATATAAACGGCGATGTTTGAAAACAAATGAGAAACGTTATGTTTCGTTTCTCCATCCACTGCAACAAGATCATATAATGTTATTTATTGCCATCTGGCGTGGGAAACTTGAAATATGATCGCAATATTTTAAGAATGCACCCTAGTGGAGAAAAAATGAAACACATCAAACTGTATATTATAACCAAAATTATAGGTTATTAATTAATTTTTTTAGTAAACAACTCGGTAAAATCATTATTTAAAAACACAATTATTGAATACAGAATTATCAAAAAGAACTCCGTAATATCATCATTTAAAAACCAATTATTGAACACACAATTGTCAAATTTGTATCTGTTCATTATTTGTTATATTTAATGTAGATGACGACGTATTAGGAATGTTGTTTCTCAATCTGCGGACGATATCTGAATGGTGTTTTTCGTTTATCTGTAGATAGGGTTTTAGTGATGCGGCGTTGACATGACCTGTAATTTTTAAGACTTCTTGTTCTTGTATTCCAACTCGAAGCATGTTCGAAATCGCAGTTGAACGACTTGAATGGTTACTCACTTTATGCTTGTTTATGTCCAATCCAGATTTTCTTGCACACATTTTTGTCCATATCGATAGTTGATTTTGCCCTACTGGACAAATTCTTATACCAAATTCCAGACTTTTGGTTGAATGGGTTAGGAACAAATGAAAAACTGTCTGTTTCGATTTTGTCAGTACGTTTTTCCAATAGAAATTTATACAGTCTCAATGGGCACCTTCTCGGGTTTTCCTGATTCGGTATTAGCCATTTTTGTATCGCAGAGCTTTTGATCGCATACTTGACATGGCTTGGAAAACACTGGATTGTGTGCAATTCTTCCTGTCGGCTTACCATTATGACCTAGTTCCTCTTGAAAATAGTGAATTAGGCATTTTACAGCTACTCCCCCACGCCATGTCAATTCTAGGGAAGCGATAATATAGAACTTAATTTTTATCCTTCAGGGGTTTTCTCCTGATAGTTATTAATATTTTTTTCATATTCATCAGACTTAAAAGCCACTGCACTCACCTTTCTTTTCTCTGGCATGTTTTGAAGTATTTTTTCTTTTTGCGTTTCTTGTTTGTCTGGCGTCATTAAATTCTTGATCGACGAACGGATTAAAATCTCGTTGATGTTCATTAAAATATTTCTCATGTATAATTTTTGCAGTAACATTCCACATTGTTTTCAAACTGTATTCTTTGTACTCTTCTCCATTTATTTTCCTCATATTAATGCTCCAGTCTTTCAGTGTGTTAGCAATGTCTTTGGTTGGAGTTTCTGCTGTTAATACGTAATTTCGTTGTTGACAAAATCTTTCGAACTGATTCCAAATATATTTCCTATTACTTTTAGTGTTATGGGGCTTAGATTGCTTGATTATTTCGTCTATATCTTCATTTGAAGCACAGCCAAATCTTGTTTCTGCCATTTTGAACATTCAAATATGGCGGCTTTACTGTTGACTCAGTCACTGCAAAATAATGGTCAGACCTTTTAAGAATATTAAAAGGAGGAGCTTTCTTTAATATGATAAATTTAATATTGATAAATTTTTGGTTAAACACGACTGTGATTGGTTGTAAAACAGAAATCATTGAAACGTGATTGGTCATTGACTCCCATTTGGGGCATGAGTTAAATAGTCAGGAAAAATTATACTAGTGGATATTTGTTGATTAAATGCACTATGTGAAGAAAATATACGTATGTCATTTATAAAGTTAAATGTTCAGTCGTCCACTGCTGTGGTCTCGAGGTAGCGTGCTGCATTGTCACGCAGCGGGCCCGGGTTCGATCCCCGGTCGGGGCAGTTTTTCTGGGTGAGGTTTTTATCGGGGTTTTTCCTCACCTGTAAGACAAAGTCAGGAAAACTTTAAGGCCCAAACGGTCCCCGAAATCATATGGCTATCATCCTTATCATTATCATCCTTACTATTATCATTATCATCATCATTCACCGGTGTGGAAAGCAACGGGAAGCTACCACACCTACACAATTCCCTAGTAAAGTTGCAAGCATAGCATGAAAATGCTATGATTGTAGTGAAGTACCTGCCTTCGGGCAGAATTACTATGGTTGGAAATGTTCAGTCATGAATACTTCTCCGACACTCATTCATTGCCATATTTGGTCACGTTTGGAACGTAATATTGAAATCCTAATAAAATTATAAAATTGTAGGTGTGACTGAACGTATAGGCATATACCCTCTTTCTCTCTCATCCGGACTAGAAACCGGCTATGACGAAGTTACTACACGCTACGATCTTCTTTACACATTTAAATAATATATAACCTAACATACTAATACTGTGCAGGAGTTCTAATTTAAGCTTAGAAAAATAATTCACAATTTACAAAAGACGGATATTGACCTGATTGTTTTTTCTTCATTGCAAAATACTGTTATTTTCTTAATAATAGTTATTTCACTACTCCGTGCTGCAGTTTTAATGGTGAGTTGACAATACTGGACTGCAAGTGCAAATTATCTGTCCCGCAAGAGGCTCAAATTTGCGAGTAGTGGGATGGAAGAAAGGGAGATATAGAAAAGAGAGAGAGAGAGATAGGAATGCAGGGAGGGAAATGATTTACCTAGGCAAAAAAAGGAATTAGGGTTCAGTTCCCATGTATTATGGGGACACAGATCGATGGTCAGACAATACCCAGTATACTTACCATCATCATTATCATTGACAGGATGTTCCTCTCAACTTGACCTTTGCGTCCCTTTTGATAACCATCCAATCACTTTAGTTAGTGGCACTAGCTTTCCTATCCTTTACCGCTACTTTTCTCAAATCTGTTTCTATATACATGAATCCATTTTAACCTAAGTTTTCCTACTACTCAAATCTCATCACGTTTGTCATTTAGTATAATTCTGGGTATAAATTTGTCATTATTTATTGTAACAAGTTCCAACCATTCAATGAGTCTATCTTTAACGTCAATCACCACATCATATCTTTATATGTACCACAATAGGCTTGATAACTGTTTGTAAACTCTCATTTCAACTTTAGTGTACCGATACACATCAACATTTCCGGGACTCGAAATGACGCAAGGATTTTGAAATGCCTAAAATTCCTATATAGAAGAGTAATTAAATATAAAAGTCTTATGAAACGCGTGTACTTAATGCTTCATTTAATAAGGACCTCCACTGCTCTCTACCCGACATTAAATGGATCAGTTTACATATTCGTTAGCTAGTTACTATCCACCCGAATATTATCTTCCTACCTAAGATTAGTCGTTCCTAATGAAGATATCCTTGGGCAATCTAATAATTTTAGACCATATCAGAGAATTAGTAACCCTAATAATATTATCACTTCTTCATCTTCACTTCACGGGTTAGGCAAATTGCCTGTTCCGCCTCACAGTTGTTCTGTCCATCTATTCACTGGCCTTCCTACATTCCTTGAACCTCTTGGCTTGTAGTTGAATGCTGTTCTTGGTAATCTTGTTACATTCATTCTTTCCACATGTATAAACCATTTTTCTCTATATTCTCTGATTTTCTCATCCAATGAATATATATTTAACTCTGTTCTTATATCTTCATTCCTGGTCCGATCCAATCTTGTGCAGCCTTTTGTTCTTCTAAGGAAGTTCATTTCTGCGCTTTGTATTCTACTTTTCAATTTTTTGGTCATTACCCAAGTTTCGCTCCCATAAAGTAATGCAGGAACTACCAATGTTTTATAAAACTTCAATCTAGTATCTCTTCTTTTTTATTCTTTAATGTTTTATCTATAGTTCCGCATATCATTTCAAATTTCGACACTTTCATATGCATGTCTCCCTCAATCCAAAGAGCAAATGCTGGAATAGAACCCCAAAAGGTCCGCTTCCGACTTCACTCTGCTAATTAACTTCAAAATTAAATTCAAAATTTAAACCGGGGCTAATGTATTTTACATGAACCCGGGGTTCTACCTATTAAGGAGGACCGCAGAGCTTTCCATCTATCTATCTATCTATATGCATGTCTCTTTCAGGTTTTGTGTTTATAGTAAAATTACAACCCAAATAATTAAAATTTGTTACTTGTTCCAGAGGTTTGTTGTCTATTACGATTTTTGATCTTATATGATCGTTTCCCCAAAATGCCATTATTTTTGTTTTTTCTTTTGATATTTTTAAATTATATTCTTGGCATAACTGATTTAATTGATGTAAAGAGTACGGCAAATTATTATCACAATAAAATAAATTATATAGAATTTCATTTTTTGCATTCTCTCCTCTTATGGGACCAAATGTTTAACTGTGGATCCTACTCTCGAAAAAATTTAGGTTACTTTCTTCCCTTAAAGTGAGTAAACATTTTTCAGACCAAAAGAGTACTACTGGAAATATTACTGTTTTATAAATTTTATTCTTCCTAAATTCACAACAATACACGATTCATATTACTTTATTTTTGACAGGTATATCTTACATTGATATTTAACCTAATTACAATATCAGGGTACTGAAATTATAAGTGTGTGTGTATATTTTTGTTGTTGTATTGTAGATTTTCGCGGATATAAGTACTGTATAGAAATGTTTCTTGGGATTTCAGCGTCAAAGATTTAAGGTTGCCCTCTGGTTGCTAGTTCCAACGTTTCGACATGAGCTCACATGTCGTCGTCAAGAAGGGTATTTCAATATATTTCATCTTTGGAGCCAAAACTACCCACCGCAAACCATTGGTATTTGTTTTTAATAGTAGCCTGTCGTGAACTATGACTGTAGTATGTGGGTGACTGTGGTAGTTGTGGGAGTTATGGTAACATTAACGCAAAACACAAATGCCCGTGGAGTTTGGATAATTGTGTTGTAATTATAGATTATTTATATGATAAACCACGGAGAGCATGCATTGGGTAAGAGTAAATTACAATGGCGGAAAAGTCGTCTACTGTAACAGTAGGAAGAGTAGATAGAGATACCAGCCTCTCACAAGTTGTACAAATGGTAGCAGAACGTGGTTTGTATACCACCAGATCATAAATAATTTTGAAAGAGATAAAGGGGAGATTGCCTTTTAGGATGCATCAGGCAGCACTGGTAAAACGTATCTTATTAATTTGGTTTTAGCAACAATTTGAGTGTAAATGTAAATCGCAGGAGCTTTGTCATCATCTGGGATTGCGGCTACGTTACTGAATGGTAAGAAAACGAGACATTCAGGGCTAAAATTACAATTAACTCTAACCGAAAAAATAGTTTCTGTCTGAGATATGACTATATCTTTGGCACATGGTCAGCTTTTAATGCGAAGCAAAATCATTATATGGCATGGATGTACAGTGGTCCGTAGAAATTCACTCGAAGCGCTAGATAATCATTACACCCAGGATCTTCGGAAGAACACAAATATTATAGGAGTAACTTTATTGCTCCTATGGGGAGATTTTCGACAGATATTGCAGGTAATTTTATAATAAACACTTGCCCATGAAATAGTAGTATTACGATACGAGGTTGAGTAGTAGTTTTTACAGAAGTGAGGAAAATGTTCCGAGATTCTGTAAAATACTTCAGAAACGTGCGTTGTACATTTTTTTTGCGCGATGGTGTTTCCAAATAATAAATAATAGTAAAATAATAACATCTTTGTTGGAAACATTTGCGTTCATTATAAACAACTGACTAACGTTAACAGTGTGGACAATGTTTATTCGTTGAAATTACAGGAGGCATGACACCAATCAGTTATAAAATGGCAGCAAGTACGTATTTATTGTTTCAAATAAAGTTCAGTTAATTTAAAATGCAGTGATTTCTTTCGTATAATGTATGTTAACACTAACGTTTGGATATTCTTTGTATATACATTATATGTAGTATACATAGAGGGGAGTGATTTTACTTTTCACACGTGATTTGTAATATGTAATATTACAGTATAGTTAATTTATTACAGTAGCCTGTATTACTGACTAATCTGACAACTGATCTATCTGACAAATTACAGCGTGCTTACAATGCGTGCATTCGATTTATATTCAATCTCCGTCGTTATGACCACGTCTCTCCTTGATTTCAGGTCTTATCATGGCTACGCCTAAATGACAGAAGAACTTTACATTCACATACCTTACTATTCCAAATTCTGCACACATATTTACCAAGTTAATTACAACACGTTTTCAAAATTTATCGGCTCATCACAATTCAGGAACAAGATCTCAAGACTCTTCTTTACTTTTGATAACACAGCACAGGACATGTATATATTCTGAATGTTACACGATATCTATGACTAGAGCATGGAACTCACTCCCCAGTCATGTCAGGGACTGTCAATAGCTATCATTATCTAAATACAAATTAATTAATACCTTAAGTTCAACACAATGAATACATTAACTGCATAACAACTATATACAACATTCTATAAATAATTATCTAGGAAGCTACTTACTTTATTTTATATCATTTTCATTTCATTATATTCCATGTTTTTCTTAGTATTAGCTAGTATTAGATCAAATCATTATTGCATTTTGTTTAGTCCGTATTTTATTAACATCTTAAAATTGTAATAAGTATGTAATTTTTGTATAATTTTACTATTCGTTGGTCGAGTGGAAGAGAAGACCTTACGGCATTAACTCTGACAGCTAAAATAAAGCATTATTATTATTATTATTATTATTATTATTATTATTATTATTATTATTATTATTATTATTATTATTTTATTATTATTATTATTATAGTTACTTAGGTTGGCAACCTCGAAATGTAGGAAGTTGAACTTTGAAACATGGCCGCCATTGCTGTAAGTACGACAAAACGCACTATCACGCAAAAATGTATTTTAAAGCTATTAATGTTATGGGATCGCGTTCAAAGTCATCTTTAACAGAAAAAATGTGTGAAAAAATTACATGAGATCCGAGAGCACAAGCATTTGACAAATGTCTTTTTAAAACTGATAATGTTACCTATACACTGGATACATTCTGGTAAACGTTGTAAGAGTGTGTAGCGCGATGGAAACGGAAGAGAAACTTCTATAAAAAGTGTACCGCTTACAAAAATAAACTTCCTGAATAGAGAATGGTTGTGTGAGCGAGCGATTTGAACTACAAATAATGATGTACTGCAACGAATAAATGAGCCGATACAGCATGTGAAACAGGGGGAATAAAAAATACATAAATCGATAGACAAAATTATGGATCAAGATGAAAGTGTTAACATTTGAACAGAATTCCTTAAATTGCTTTGTATATGTCGACGCTAAAATTTGTATCGCCAATTACACTATTACTAAATTTTAATTCGCCGAAATTATGTAATGCCACAATAGTATGAGCAAATTAAGAGGAAAATCAGCTTTCATGTAAGTAATTCCATTGATCTCAAATTATTTACCTATTTGTTTTGTACTATTACAATTATTAGTGAGATTAGCTTGTAGTATGATTATCAATAAGCGCAGGGGCAAACGTTCCACTATTGCAGAGTTAATTTAAAATAATCTTGTTTTTCACATGCAGAAAATGTATTTCATCCATACGGAAGAAACCACATAGAGTATGAGAATGTATTTTCATTAAATTGTTTAGATCCGTCGCTATCGTACTCTATGGTCGCTAATGGCGTAGTTGGTACAGTCCCTACCTTCCACTCCGGCGACCCGGGTTTGATTCCCGCCGGAGTAAGGGATTTTTAAAAAATCTCAACCTTGAGACTGGGTGTGTGTAGTGTCCAAGTTGTACCCATTGGGTTTAATTCCTCTAAAAAAATTAAATTGTTTAGTAAGTATGATATTTGTGTACACTGAAAACAAAACAAAAGAAATGGAAGAAGGAACAACGAAAAGACTTTTAATACATATTTTCTACAGTATATACAGAAAACGAATTTACAGATATACTAACAAAAAACCTGCAACGCGAGTTGCTCTCATCTATGATGCTGATGGTGATGGTGATGGTGATTGTGATGGTGATGGCGATGGCGACGATAAGAATAATGATAATAATAATAATAATAATAATAATAATAATAATAATAATAATAATGATGTTTTATTTATTCTGGCAGAGTTAAGGCAATAAGGCCTTCTTTTCCACTCAACCAGCACAAATACAAATAAATATTTGACAAATATAGATATACACTATACTAATTATAAACAGTTAAAGATACATTAAATGTAGCAATGTAAATTTCATGAACAAACAACATTTTATACGATAATAACAATAATAATACGATGATAATAATAATAATAATAATAATAATAATAATGATAATATAATAATGGTAATAATGATGATGATAATAATAATTATTATCATAATAATAATAGGATGAATGATAAATTATACGAGTAACACCAATTAATATTACACTGGGTAATGATGAAATCGAGGTTGGAACAAATATAAATTTAGATTTCTTTTAAAAGTTGCCAATGTCCGGCAGCCCCTTATTTCTTGTGGTAGGGAATTCCAGTTGCGAGAAATGAAGATAGTATATGACATGGAGTGATGTGATGTCCTATGATGCGGTATATTAAGCAAGAGATATTGTGTTTAAGTTATGGTTTGAGGATAGATACTGGAAACGAGATGATAAATAATTGGGGATCAAGGTATGTAGGATCTTAATAAGAGAATTAGACAATGCGATTTTCTTCTCTCTTTTAGATGTAGCCAAGACAATTCGTTGAAAAATGGAGAAATGTGATAGTAAGGAAAATAAAATTAAAACAAGGTAGTTATACTTTTATAGAGTAATTGTTTATTCGGTCTGGGTGCGACAGGCTGCCGTGAGCCCCGCGACTATTCCACTCTCCAAATACCGGTATATTATGGAAATATGGAGTGACCGTCTTCCGGATCCCTTACACTAGAGTTTTCTCTCACGACTTATATCGATATTGGATTGGGCATGTGGCCGTGAGGAGGAACTGCTAACCTCCTGTTGGTCCTTCTTCCCAAGATAACTGGACGCTTCTTTTATATATGTATTCTTTGTGCCCCTCTTATTATTTTCTTTTTACTTTTGAATGTCTGCATCGTGCGCATTTCCAATTATATCATGTTAATTTTATATGGTAGTAACATATTTCCATATATAGTCAACATTCAATATTGTGAGATGATTTCCTGCCGGCTTAATCTTGATTTATCTTGCAAAATCATTGATTCATATCAGTGTTCTAAGCAATTAATTTTTAATTAATATGATCTTAATTTTCTGATTGACTGAAGGCATTTCCCTCCAGCCAGCTGGTATCATGTTGCGCTAGCCAGTAGAAGTCCGCCATTACACATTGTGCATAAGAATGCAGTTGTGTAAAGGTCTAGATAGGCACATGTTTGGTCATCGATTTTTATAGTATAATTGATACTTGAATAATATATTGAAGAAAACATGTTTAACTGTGAAGTGATTAAATATTTATTTAGTGTATTAATTATTAGTAGTAGTAGGACTTTATTAGACAAAAAGTAAGATATTTACAATATTATTTACAAATATGGGTCGCACGAGCAGTACGCCGTACGTGCTGTTGACAGTCCGTTAGAATAAAGTAATAATTGGTACTAGTGTAAAGAAAAATAAACAACAAAAAAGCAATAACATTACAATTACATAAAGAAAACGCAATAATATTACAATTAAATAATAACACAATAGCATTATACACTAATTAATTTATATATAATTGTTAAGAATTAATGGTATTGCATTTTGATAACATATATTTATTCATGAATGAGTGTTGTCCTTATTTTCCGCGTTTTGTCCAGAAATTTACCGAGGTTTATCCAATTTTCTGGATTTACCAATAACTCGTAGCATGCCAATCTTTCCCGATTTTAATTTAGAAATCTTTCCGGTAATAACTGACGTCTCCAATATTCTAAACCATTACATTTTCCCAATATATGTATCTCATCTTCAAAGTTCCTGCACACGTATTAATTATTGATACAACAATTCAGTTATGCACAGTATACATCGCTGACTACCAGAGTGAGCTATGTCATATTAAAGAAAGTGCAAATTTAATGGAATAAGAAAAAAAGGATTTCTTATCACTTTCAGCTGATGGGTTTTATGTGAACTCGTCTTAAAACTAATAAATTCAAGGACCTCCGGCCAGGATTCCAATACCATCTTCGGAAATTGATTTAACAAGATCGACATAGCATATGAACCTACAAGACCAAATTCGAATCACCATTAACACAGAACAAATTTGATTTATCTTAGATTTGAATCATCAGTATCTGCAATATTTGGACCTGCAGGGACTAGATTTGGAATGGCAGTACAACACTTAGTTCTCCTTGGATCTGAATTACAAGTGACACCATATTTATTCACCTCACAGAAACTACCAGAAACGCGCCATCTTAAGTAGCTGCGCAACATACAAAGTTGAAGGTAAAAATAATTTGTGTGTTTCTATTCCCATCCCAATATTTGTGATGTACCTATTCTATCCACAATTATTATTATTATTATTATTATTATTATTATTATTATTATTATTATTGTTATTATTATTATCATTATTATTATTATTATAACTGTAGATAATTGGAGAATGCAGGATACCTATAGTGTAAATATTTTTCCCCAATATGATTGTTCATCACTCTATTACTACATTTCCAATGGCATTGCACAAAATTATCCATTAATTTATATTTTCAAATACGTATTCATACTCATCTGACATATCTGTGAAAATTAGACTGTCTGAGAAGAATAGTTCATTTAAAGTGTTAATATTAATCTGAAATTGTGACTCACTGCTGACCCGTTTCTCAAAATATCGACTGTTAAATCTCGCGTGCAAAAAAGACCGCCTTATAAGGATTAGGAGTCAGGAATCTTGAATCGTAAGTCGATCTCTGCAGACGCGCTTTTCGAATAATTAATTTCGCGACTATCCAGTAGCCTGTCTCGAAAGTTGTGCGCGTCTTCGGCACTTTACAAGATAGAATGGAGACCACAGTGCTGAGGCATGAGATGAGTGAGCTGTCATCTTAATATAGAAGACAATGTTGGAAGTTAGTGGTTATGCAAGTGTAAAGAAATAAACTACATATTACCGTGTTATGTCACAAATTTAATTCAGAATATACCCACGCTGTTCTGAAAATCTTCAGAGAGAACTATGAAGAAATTTGAATTTTGTTGTGTAAATCGTGTGTGAAGTTAATAGCATATTCTACTGTTCCAACGTCACCGATACCCGCCACAGCGTAATTAGTGTTATGTCCATCATTAATAAGTCAGTACTGAATGGGTCACAATCAATATTCAGTAGTACCCTATTCATTATTGACTTGATAACAGTGGGCAGTTTTGAACCACGGAGGGTTATATTGTTGATCACTATTTTGATTGCAAAGCATAGATTGTTCTCATTTGTGACATCTTTGCCCGGGCCCATAGAAGCAATAAAGAATTCAACTTTCTTTACTAAATTCTCCCAATATGTAATGTTTACTGACTTATAAAATACAATCGTGGAAGCTTTGGGATAAAGGAAATAACACACGCTTGAGCAAGCTTTTGGAATTTGACTTTGATATCTGACTTATGATACCTACTGAATGAATAGGCATAGAGTAAGTAAAAAGCACAACTAAAGCTTTTAATGCGAGTCAAAATATAGTCAGATATAATATAAATATAAATAACTAAATATTAAATTTACAAAGAAAAGAAATCATAGTAGATCATCTATACAAAAAGAAAATATGATATAAATCAACATACATACATACATTATCACTCACTCTAGTCCAGCCTCGGGTTGGGGGAAATACTGTCCTAGCGTCCCCACCCTGGCTTACTGGACTAAACAAACAAAACCAGCTCTCCTGAGTTGCTCTGACCAGACTCTAATGGTGACTCAGTAGATGATGATTCGATGTTACAAAACACAGCTATTTATGAGAGTTCACAGGGAGAGGGGGGGGGGGGATGCGCGATAGCACAGCGTGCGCACTAGGAAGGGAAGGGATAGATAGGAAAGCATTTGGCACTGTTCATAAAGATGACACTCGAGATGGAGACGCGATGACGTATAGTTTGCGCAGTAAGACGTAATTCCTGTATCGAAATGTGCATTTCGGTACAACAGTGGGCATAAGATCTTACGGTATTCTTATCCTCAAGGTATTGGTAGAGGATCTACAATAGTACAAAAACATAAGGAATCAAATAAATTGGTAGAAACTAAGAATGTCCCAAGAACCAGGTCAACAAGATTACAAAAATTAAATGGAGAAAATTTTCAAATTAAGCTCTGTGCATTCACATTAGATACTCTCGATTTTTTCAATGGTTTACTGGAGACCAGATAATAATTCACGTTCTTTCTTCATCGATCTAGGAGGAGAAAAACATTAAACTATGTTAGAGTTCTACTTGGTTAGATTGTTCAGTAAAAATTCAAAATACTTATCAGAATTAGTAGAGAGTAAATAATATGATTCAATTCTCTAGTAGAGAGTAAAGAATATGATTCAATTCTCTAATTCAAATGTTTTTTTTTTGTTAGTAGTATATCGAAATTTGAAACGAATGTGTCTAAAAAGACTCTCGGTGTTGCACAGTAGTTTCGCGTGGTGCGGGGGCGCTCGAGAATCAATATCAGACAGAAGCGAGGCAATCCCCTGAGATGAAAATATCGGTGTTCGAGTGACAGTGTACGATCAGCTGCTGTTGAAAAATTCACGTCCTTCCTTGAAATACTGTTATTCAAATTCATTTTATTTCCACCTGTAAACCATTTAATCAACTTGAGTTTAACCACAATAATATCGCAGCATAGGGACACGTCATTTAGGATTTTTCATTTCGTAAAAGTTATATTTTTCTGTATAACCCAATAAAGCATTTTATTATATGGGTCCGAAACCTGGACAGTAAGTAGAAAACAACCCAACAAGTTGTTAGCAGTAGAAATGGATTTTTGGAGGCGATCGACAAGAACTTCAAGAATGGATAAGTTCAGAAACACTAGAATAAGGGAAATTATGCAAGTTGAAAAAATAAATTAGAAAAAAATTGAAGAAAAACGTGTGAAATGGCATGGACCCCTCATAAGTATGGAAGAAGAGAGAATATCAAAGGAGATCCTTAATTGGAAAGTTAATAAAAGAAGCGGAAGAGGCAGACACAGAGAACGTTGGATAGATGGAGTAAGGAGAAGTATGGAAGCTAGAGATTTGAGGGAAGAAGATGCTTTAGACAGGAACCTCTGGCGACAAATCACTTTGGGTTGAAGGAAAAACGCTGTATTGTGGAATGTTGCTAATAAAAAAAACAAATAATCCAATTACGCGAGCCATTTCCAAGGCTAGTGATTAGTACGTAAGTTAATTGAAATGTGTAATTGTTCACAAAATATTCTAATTTCATGCATGGTATTTGCTTGTGATTTATTCATCATACATACACTTTTTATAATCATATCCATACACACGTAGGTTTCGCAGTAACACCCTAGTCGGTTCTCATAGTGTTATAGTACTTAATATGGAGATTACCCTTTATGATGATGTAGTCGAATCTTTGAACAAGTCTCAATGTCTCATCTATTCAGCTCAGGAGCAAATATCTGCTTGCATTTCCTCTCTGCACTATCTATTCTCGACACTAATATCTTCAACAAGCTGTATCCGATTCTTAGAGGAAAGGCTTAAGTTGATATAGT